>CM021109.1:300409454-300765354 GCA_007115665.2 Sequoiadendron giganteum
TGGTTAGAAAACCTTTCCTAAAGGTCATTTGGCATAAGGCACTCATTACCACTTTGCATTTGACATTCCCTTTTGTCCTCATTATCACTGTGCATAGTCTTAGTCTCATTCCATCCACCATCATGTCTTCAAGTCACTATGGCATGCTTGCTAGTCAAATTGAATGCCAATTCATTAGTAATGGTCAAGCACAACTGGCAAGGGACTTCAAAATGCTATACCTCCAATCCAAGTCCAAATTCACCTCAACCTCTAGTCCTCCATCCATCTATCCATCTTACCAACAATCCATGAGTCCTAGTTCTGTATCCATCTACTATCAAGAGTCTCCTACCACCATCCATGACACTAAGTCACAACAAACTTTCATTAGTCATACCCACCCTAACCTTGACAAGGGAAATCAACCATCCATCAATCCTAGTCCTTCATACAATCATCCCTTCCAAGTCTCCTCATCATATCCCAGTCCTCCATCCACGTCATATCCTAATCCTTCATCCATGCAATATCCTAGTCCTCCAAACGTGTCATATCCTAATCCTCCATTCACGTCATGTCCTAGTCCTCCATCCATGTCAAATCCTTGTGATGCATTCATGCCTTATCCTAGCCAATCATCACTCAACCAGGTCCAAACCTCCATGTCATATCCTAGTCCATCATACACCAATCCATTGCAAGACACTCCATATTTTCATGCAAACATATCTAGTCATGATCTCCAAAATCCCATCTTCTTACCTACACTTGAGGATACATGTCAAGAGGCAAGTCCAAAGCACAATATCATAAAATCCCTATCATGTCAAGATCAAAGTAGTCTATCCCATGACCCCATCTTTACGTCCATTCAAGAAGTCCTCCTAGACAATCATGGCATACCAAATACACCTATCCTTGCTCAAGAGTCCATCCACAACCATGTCATTCAAGATGATCCTATCCTTGGTCAAGATCTTATTTCCAATCATGACATTCAAAATGAAACCATCTTTGATGAAGACATCCAAAATGATCCACTCCTTGACCTCTATGCCAGTCATGATCAAACACTTGAAGATGACCCTATCCAAACTTTGGATATTGACACTTCCAAAAGTGAGACACTTGCCTCCATGGGACACATAGATGATCTACCACTAGAACAAGAGTCTTCTAGGATGGACATATTTGCAAATGATCAAGCTATAGCTGAATTCAGTGGGCTCTATGACAATGGCCATGAAGACGGTTTTGACATAGACTTGGAAGCACCGATAGAATTACAGGAGTTTGACATGTCACCAAATCAGACTGAAGATATTAATCACAAATTTTTCCAACATGTTAGTGAAGCTACAACATCCTATCAATTAGGATCGTCTATCTTTTTTAGAGCGGACTTTCTTACAGATGAGAAGATTTCGAGTATTAATTTCCATAATAAAGATGGGTTAGCATCTTGCTTCTAAAGTAACAAGTATCCCATCGCCAACAAAATCTCTTAGAACATGCATTATCAAGGAAAAGGACTAGGCCTACATGAGAAAGGAATTATTGAACCACTACAAGTTTAGGCAAATTACAAACATAAAGGTCTTGGATACTCCTCAGTCAGAAAATTAAATGATGTTAGTGGTCCCTCTTCGATATTGGGGGAAACTTTATCTAATACAAATGTCAAAATGGGTGTCATGAGTAGTCCTTGTCATAAGATTGATGCCAATACCTCTTCCCTCCACACCCCAAATCATCATTCCATCATGAATAAACCTTCCATTTGGAACCAACAAAAGTCCTACAAATCAAAAAATAAAAATCAAATGTCAAAGGCCATGGAATCAATAAAAAATACAAGTGGACAAATGAAGCTAAAATGGATCCCAAAACAAAATGGATCAAGTCAAGAAAAGAATGAATCATGCAAAGAAAATATGCCAAATCCAAAAGTCAATCAAAATGTGGAGCCACAGTAGAAGAGGACTCCCACATATAATACATGTCCACCTCCTTAAAAATGGACATCACGCAAGACATATAAAAGTGTTGGTTCCAAACGATTTCAAAAATCCAACCTCCATCATCCATTACCCCAAGTTTGGAGAATAAAAATGGCTACATCCAAACATCCAACCACCCCCTCCATCTCCACCATCATCCATCATAACCCTACATCCTCCTTAAATTCCAAACATCCCATGTCACAAATCCATTGCATCTTGGCATAAAATCTCTATCATAAGGACTTTCATGGCACTCTATCATGATGTGCGTATTCAGATAAGGCCAACTCTAGTATCATCAAGGATCACAATGACATCAATCAACTGTATGCCAGTGCTATCATCCTGACAAGGCAACTACTTCAGAAAGGTCATTATTGGTATGTCATGGCACTAGTCTCTACATTGACATCATCAAAGGCTTCAGCATAGTCAGTGGTCATCTAAAGCATCAAGACTATCCGACAAAATGCAAAAATACAAAAAAAAATTGAAAAATAAAAAAAATTGTCACCTTGATGAAAACCTGGCAAACTGGCATTTTGGTGACACCAAAAATAAAAATAAAAATAAAAATAAAAAAATATCAAAAATAGTAAAGAGAAAACTTTCGTCCAACAGTGAAAACTTGGAAAACAGGCGCTTTGGATAAGTACCATGATGAAAACCTAGCAAATAGGCATTATGTGTAGAATAAACCATCTATGTGGACCATTACACTTGGGGGAAAGTTGTCTCATCTCCGATGCATTTCCTATGACATTTCCATCCATCCATTTGTGTCCTATCATGTCCATCCATTTCCCCCCGACTTTGATCTTGATAAGGACTAAAATACAAAAATAGGTCATGCTTTGGGAAAACTCTTGACATATCTATCTTTTGGTCATACCTTATTCATTGAATATCATGTCATTACCATCATAGCCTCATGTGACATTGTCCTTGACAACTATATGATAATAGCCATCCATTATCCTTTCATACCTATCAACCATCTTGGTTTCCCTTGTCAACGGTTTACAGATCCCTTGTCATTCCATCTAGTCCTCACCAAGTCATTCCAAATGCAACAATATGGAAAACCTAGCACATTATCCAAAACATTCCTTGGCTTTGTCCCTGGCCCTACTGCAGACTTTTATCCTCTTGTCATGTCATTGTCATCTTCACGTGGTTTCGGGATGTGCCCTTCCCACGTCAAACAACGTTACCATTGTCATCGTCACCTGTCAATTGGTATTCAACTTGACTAGCAGAAAAATCATGGTTGTCCTTGGATTCATGTGCGTCAGCATCATTCACATGCATTTGTCACAATTTTCATAGCAAAAAATCATAAAAATTGTAAAAAGTGCTGAAAATAGTCATAAAAATTTGAATAAGTCCTGAAAAAAGGCCTAAAAATTGAAAAATGTCCTGAGAAAATACAAAAACATCCAAATGAATGTCAAAATCTCAAAAAACAGAGTCAAAGTCAGTAACTTTTGGTCAAGTCAGTCACGTCAGTCAATCTTCGTCCTAGTCTGAACTACGTTGTCTTTGCGCATTTGCTACGTACGCAAGATTCATCTTTGAATCCCCGAGACATTAGGTTAGTCCCTTTAGGCTTGATAAAATAAAATCATAAGTCAAACATGGTCACATCTGTCAAAACAGTCATTCAAAACATCAAGGTTAAAATTGGTCAAAATCAGACAACTTAAGCCAGTCAATTATACAGTCAAAATTAGTCAGCTTGCAAAAGCATTAGTCAAAATGTCAATCTCATCAATTTTTGGTCCTCTTCAAGATGTGTCCTTCTTAGATTTGGACCTTGTTAAAATGTCATTTTCCTTTTCAAGATGTGTCCTTCTTGACTTTAGGCACTATCAAACTGTCAAAACTGTCAAACTATCAAACAATTAATCTTTTGGCAAACAAACATTGGCAATACAATTAAATGGTTGTTAATTTTTGGCTATTTTGTCTTATCTTTTTATTGACTTGTCTTTCGGTCATGTTACTAGCTACCTTAAGGATGTCCCATTAAGGATTTAGAGGTGCGATGACGTCTCATGACCTATTATGTTTTTCTTTGACTGATGTCTGTGGATTGTCTTGACAAGAGGACTGGGGAAAATTGGCCTCTAGTACGAGTTATGACATTCCTTGTCTAGGACCATCTATTTTGCAAGTGGATGACCTTGCACACCTTGGTCTATGTCACACCCTAGTGTTTTTTGTCCATTTGTGTCATTTTTACCGCCCAATGATGATTCGAGCAACACTTATTAGTACCTTGGCAAATATTGAAGGATTCTCACATGCATTTCTTTCTCCACATTAACTTGCATCTCCTTCCCCATATCGGCATCCATGTCTTCTATCCTAACGTTCATCTTTTTCTCTCTAACATTTCTTCTAGTCCACATCATTATCATCCTTATCTATCTTTCCTATAACTTTTGGCTTTCATCTTCTAAGTGCTTTCATCCATTTCGAGAGCACACTCATGTCCTCTAGACTCAATTGTCCTCTCGAGGGGGCATACCGCTACCTCCTCGTCATTCTTCCTCATCCTATTTTGCATTGGGGCACATTTTTTGACTTATTTTATTTGCCACAATGCGACACTTATGTTGAATGTTCTGCTATGAGTGATCTATTATTGGAATGGTTTATGCTTTGAAGTGGTTGCATCACTATGGTATGATTTATCTGTGAATAAAGATGTTGTGCTGATTTTGATTCTACATTAAGTCATGGATTATTTCAGTTTTGTTATATGAAATCTGTTAATGCCTTGAAAGCTTTCTAGTTAAAATCCCCTTCCTTTGTCTTCTTTTTGGTTAAAAGAATCTCTAGTTAAAAATCATTCCTTGGATATCAAATGAAGGTAGCTGCCACCTTTTAAAATAAGCAGAGAATCAGTTTGAAAATTATAATCATTACTGATTCAACTTTGGTTACATTTTTCACCTCTAATGGGTGTGAGAATATAGAGTTAGGTGATAAATCTATCAACCAACAATCCACAACAAGAAATTATATTGCATTATGTCAGCTTCAAAAAAATAATAGAATGAATGCAAAATGATGGCTCAAAACAATAAATATTATCAATGTGCATCAAAAAAAGTTGGCCACAATATAGTAGAGACCTAAAACAATATCCTCGAACACAAAAAAACTTCAAATATTCTTCCTCGAAGATCCACAACACGCTTCAAACAACTTGTCGGCCATGAACATGAAAAACATGAACACGCAAGAGAAAATATTGGATCATGAGCACAATGATGAATGCAAACATGCAACATAGATAGACATGATCTAGAAACATCCACGAAAACCATAGGAACATACACAATAACTCAGATTACCAGAATCACATTATCTTCTTCCATGAACACCATTTGCAAGAAAAAAATAACTACCAAAACATAAAAACTTATAACTTCCTCAAATCTTCATGTGAACCTCTGAAACTTATGAAGTAGAAACTAGATAGGCTTGAAAAAAAATCCTTTAATCCATAAAATATAGTTTACAACATACTGATTTTTCTTCCATACTAATCTTCACTGCTTCACAGACAACCTGTAACATATTTATTACAATTTTTTCAATATCCTCGACATATACAATCTTAAAGACATTTATGCTAATAGTGTTGACATCAATGAAAACCACATATCTGCAACACAACCATAAAATCCAACAATATCCCTCTTTGGAATTGATGGAAACACATGATGTGAAAAACAGACCTTTAATGTAACCAACAATTCTTCCAACAATCTCCCCTTTACACATTGCTCTTCTCATTCTGTTCTTCTCGCCCTTACTTTTATCTCTTCCATAGTTTTTCACATTACTCTTCTCCCCCTTTGACATCAATGGAAAAGGTACACAAGCTCTAAACCACATATCTAAAACATCTGACTACTCCCCCTGAGTAGCAACCACCACAACATCAATCTGGATCAAGATATGACTATGAATGCATAGACTGATACAAAGACTATGCATCTTAGTTCTGATTAGGAGGGGTAATCACCCCTAACTTCCCTTTGAGATACTCAAAAGTATCTTTGGACAAAGGATTAATAAAGATGTCTGAAAATTGTTCCTTAGTAGGCACATACTCCAGTTTGACTTCCTTATCACTCACTTTATCTCTCAAAAAGTGGTACTTGATAGATATATGCTTTGTCTTTTAACACATCACCAAATTCTTAGAAATTTTTATAGCACTTGAGTTATCATAGAATATGGTAGTAGGTTCATCATACACAAATCTAATATCTTTCAACATCTGTTTCATCCACAATACTTGAGTACAATTGCTAGCAGCAACAATATATTCTTCCTCTACAGTAGAAAAGGAAATGACATTCTGATTTTTTCTTAACCATGAAATTAGTTTCTTTCCCAAGAAAAATGTGCCACCACTAGTACTTTTCCTCTCATTCACATATCCTATCCAATCAACATCAGTAAAGGCACTTCAGGTAAGATCTTCATCTTTAGGATGCCATAGGCTGAAGTCAACTGTTCCCTTCAAGTATCTAAAAATTCTCTTCACAACAGTCACATGAGATTCCTTAGGATCAACTTGAAATCTAGCAACAATAGAAACATCATTCATGATATCAGGTCTAGTTTGAGTCAAATACACCAATCCACCTATCATTGATCCGTATCTAGTCTAATTTTCCTTTAGAGAATCATCATCTTGTGTCAACTTACATCCGATCACCATGGGTGTACCGGCTGGTTTTGAATCTTCCATATCGAACTTCTTTAGCAGTTCTCTCACATACTTAGACTGAGATATAAAGATCCCTTTATCTACTTGAGTAATTTGCAATCCCAAAAATAATTTCAACTCTCCAATCATTGACATCTCAAACTCATTTTGCATTTCATTAGTAAAATTCATGCACAAACCATCATCTCCTCCAAAAATGATATCATCAACAAAGACTTCCACAAACAAATATTTATCATCATCAATCTTGAAATACAGATTACTATCAGCAATACCTTTGTTAAATCCAAGCTTCAACAAATACTTATCTAATCTAGCATACCAAGCTCTAGGGTCTTGTTTGATTCCATATAATACTTTCTTTAACCAAAAAACTATATCTCCCTGATCAGTCAATTAAAATCCACCAGGTTGTTCAATACACACTTCTTTTTCTAATTCACCATTTATAAATGTTGACTTGACATCCATATGATAAACTTTGTAGTTTTTGTAAGTAGCATAAGCAAGAAATAGTTTCACAACTTCAATTCGAGCAACAGGAGAAAAAGTTTCTTCAAAGTCAATACCTTCCATCTGAGAGTATCCTTTACATACCAGTCTTCCTTTGTTTCTGATAACTTCACCTTGTTCATTCAATTTGTTTCTAAAGACCCATTTAGTTCCAATTATATTTTTGTCTTTAGGTATAGGAACAAGAATTTCATGTATTATTCTCTCAATTTGATGTAGTTCTTCTTTCATAGCTTCAATCCAATGTTCATCTTTGCATGCTTCATTAACATTACTTGGCTCAACCTTTGAAATTAAACAATATTCTTATGTAATTCTTCTCCTAGTCTGGACACCTTTGTTCTTATCTCCTATAATCTGATTTTTTGGATGATTCAATCTCACATACCTTGGAATCTTAGACTGTTCTTTAATTTCAAGCTCTTGAGGTCTCTCTTCTGTAATTTCACCAATATCTGCTTCTTCTTGATTTACCGAAATGATCTGAACTTGATTTGAAGCCTGAATCTTGTTTGTACTGTCATTATGATCATCAGAATCATATCCACAGGTTCTAGAGGGTCTGGAAATGTCTTCATCAACCTTAACATTTGCACTTTCGACCATTTTATTCAATCTTTTGTTGTAGCACCGATAGGCCTTACTCTTAGTAGAATAACCAATAAATATTCCTTCATCAGTTCTAGCATCAAACTTTCCTAGATCTTCATCTCTCCTGATATAGAATTTGCTCCCAAAGATTTTGAAATATCTAACAATAGGCTTATGACCAAACCATAGTTCAAAAGGAGTCTTACCAATATTACCTTTGATTTGTACCTGATTAAGGATGTAGACAATAGTACTCATAACTTCTCTCCAATGAATATGAGGGACATTTCCTTCCAACATCATAGTTCTAGCAGCATCTTGAACTATCCTATACCTTCTCTCCACAACTCCATTTTGTTGAGGGGTCCACGGTGCAGATAATTGTCTCTTTATCCCATGCTCTTCACAAAAAGAATTAAACTTACCAGAAGTAAATTCACCACCTCTATTTGATCCCAGACACTTAATCTTCAGACCTGTCTCTATCTCAACCATAGCCTTAAAGATATTGAGTTTTTCTAGAGCTTCAAATTTCTCCTTTAAGAAAGTAACCCACATAATCCTAGAGTAATCATCAATAAGCAACATGAAGTACCCGTAACCTTGTAGACTTCTGATTCTAGTAGGACCACACAAGTCAGTATACATAAGCTCCAAAAATTCATTTGAATAATGTCGTTTGCTGTGAAAAGAAATTCTAGTTTATTTTCCCAACTGACATTCCTTGCATATGGTATTAGTAGGCTTCACCAATTTAGGAAGATCTGTCATTGCCTATGATGAACTTATCTTGATAATACTGCCAAAGTTTACATGACACATTCTTCTATGCCATAACCAACTTTCATCAACTTGAGAAATCAGACAAATTTTACTACCAACATTTAGATGAAAGATGTTACCTTTTGTTTTAGTACCTAAAGCAATCACATTTCCAGAACTTCGCAGTATGCTACACTTTCCATCTTTGAATTGAAGATTGTATCCCTTATCAACCATCTATCCAACACTCAGAATATTATGCTTCAAACCTTCAACATAAATAACATCATCAGTATTATGCTGACCATCAAAAAAAATACATCCTCTACCATGGATTATACCACCATTGTTATGAACAAATCTTACAACACCACCATCATACTTCTCCAAGCTTAAAAATTTACTCTTAGCACCTGTCATGTGATGTGAACATCCACTGTCAATTATCCATTAATCTTTTTCTTCAACTCGAGCAACTAAGGATTTCTCCACATTTGTACAACTAGCAAATTCAGTTGACACAAAATTATTTATTTGATAGGAATAAACACAAAATCATCTTCACTTGCATTCCCTTTGTCGGATTCATCATTTGTCACACCTTCATTCAGCAGCATAGTAACACTTTTTTTGAAATTTAGGCTTATAAGGTCTTGGCTTAGGAACTCTTTCAGGACAACGTGATGCAAAATGACCTATCTTGTTGCAAGAAAAAAATTTAATAGGAAAAATTCCTTTATACTTACCTTCTCCTCTGGCTTCCTTTTTGACAATAAGTTCTTCAAGCTCATTCAGTTCTTTTTCTTCTTCTTCAATGTATCTCATTTATTCCCCATATCTAAATACCTTTCTAGAAGAACTTTCACCTAGATCATATCTCTGCTTGTCTCTCCTGGAAGTAGTAGATTTGAATGCATATTCTATTTTAGGAAGGGCATCACCAAATTCACTCAACTCAAAAGCAGTAAGTTTACCAACCAACATATCTCTGTTTATATTTGTCATAGTTCAAAGCTCTTCAATGGTTGCAACTTTAATTTTGTATGCATCAGGAAAAGATCTAAGCACTTTAGCAACAATCTCTTGTTCATCTAGCTGTACACTAGCACATCTGAGACCACACACAAGTTCATTCACTCTTTGCATGTAAGTAACAATATTCTCATCATTTCCCATCTTCAACAATATCAGTATCAGTCAATATCCATAACATTTGTCATCTTAGTATCAGTCAAAGCACTCAACAATGCTTCCTTAGCCCTGATGTTATATTCAACATCCCTAATCTTAGCAGTAGTAGTAGGAACATTTGGAGGGATAACATACCTATTGCATGTAATGTTCCAGTAGGATTCACCAATGCATCTTAGATGACACTCCATTTGAGTCTTCCATAGAGAATAGTTTGTTCCATCAAATATCAGACTATCCTTCTTGTATGTCACCATCTCGGATCACCTCAAGTTGTTAAACTTCTTCCAAGGAACCTACTCTGATACCAATTATTGGAAACACAAGGGCAGACAACTGAGAGGGGGGTGAATTAGTTGTCCCAAAATTTCAAAATTATTAATCTTATTAACCTTAAATCTCAGATC
Organism: Sequoiadendron giganteum; assembly: GCA_007115665.2. Taxonomy (NCBI): domain Eukaryota; kingdom Viridiplantae; phylum Streptophyta; class Pinopsida; order Cupressales; family Cupressaceae; genus Sequoiadendron; species Sequoiadendron giganteum. The sequence continues at coordinate 300,419,660 of CM021109.1, forward strand.
TAATTATTAACAGTGAAAGCATGAATCAACAACACATCAGAAACACACATAACACCAATATTTTTTGTGTGGAAACCTTGTTAGGGGAAAAACCACGGTGGAGGTTAATCCACAAGTTATACCCTGTTAAAAGTATAAGGAGAATATAAGAGGAATGCACATGCATTCAAGCACACTGCCTAGAGAACACTGCTCAAAGGAAGACTCACTATCTTATAGAAAATATTTAGATTAAAACCATCTAAAGAATTTGAACTGAGAAAGTACCATCTGCAAATGCTTGAGTACAGTTCTGATTAAGCACATAAACACTTCTTCACTTTATTTCACTCTTCTTCACACTCTTATTTGACTTCAAATGATTTGAACTTTTTTGCACATAGAACTCGCACACTTCACATTACACACGTGTCAAATGAGATTAAAAATCGCTTATATATCTGCAACAAGAAATTACATTGTGTTATGTCAGCTTCAACAAAATAATAGAATGAATGCAAACTGTCAGCCCAAAATAATAAAGATTATTAATGCACATCAACCAAATTCTTCCACAACATAGTAGAAACCTAAAAAAACATCCTTGAAAGATTCTTCCTTGAAGATCCACAACACGCTTCAAACACCTTGTCAGCCATGAACATGAAAAACATGAACATGCAAGAGAAAATCTCGGATAGTAAGAACAATGATCAATGTGGACATGCAACACATATAGAACATGATCTAGAAACATCCACGAACACCACAAGAACATACACAACAACTCAAATTACTAGAATCACATTATATTCTTCCATGAACACCATTTGCAGTAACAAAATAGCTATCAGAACACAAAAACTTATGACTTCCTCAAATCTTCATGTGCACCTCTAAAACTTACATAGTAGAAAATAGATAGGCTTGAAAACAAATCCTTTAATCCGTAACATCTAGTTTACAACATACTGAATTTTCCTCCATACTAATCTTCACTTCTTCACAGACAACCTATAACATACTTGTTACAATTTTTTCAATATCCTCAACATATACAACCTTAAAGACATTTATGCTAATAGTGTTGACATTAATGAAAACCACATATCAAGAACATAGCCACAACATCCAACATAACTTTCATCCAATTCTCATGATTACATGCTTCATTCACTGTCTTTGGTTCAACTTCAGGAAGTAAACATAGATTTATTTCACGAGCAACAACTTTGCTTCTTGCTATTACACCTTTCCTCTTATCTCCAATGATTTGACTTTTTGAATAATTCTTTTGCACATATTTAGGTTTCTTTAGGGATACCACCAAAGCTTCTTCATTGCCTTCATTTTGCTTCTCTTGTTCATGCTTCTCCTATTCTTCCACAACTTCTTATGCTTCTACATAGTCAAGTTCATTTGATACATATCCATCAACTTCAATTGAATTCTTCATTCCTTCATCAACCTTAACATTTGTAATTTCTATAATATTTCGCAGTCTTTTGTTGAAACATCTGTAAGCTTTTCTTCTAGTAGAATATCCAAGGAAGATACCTCATCACATATAGCATCAAATTTTCCCAAATTTTCTTCATCCCATATGATATAACATTTTCTTCCAAATACCTTGAAGTACTTAACAGTAGGAATTCTTTGACACCATATATCATAGTGGGTCTTAGTACTATTAGATTTTTCTTTAACTTGATTGAACACATAAACAATAGTGTGAATAGATTCTCTCTAGTAAAATTTTGGTAGACCAACCTTTGTAATCATTGATCTAGCGACTTCTTGAATTGTTATGTTCTTTCTTTCAACAACTCCATTCTGCTGAGGAATTCCAGGAGTAGATAACTTTCATTTTATTCCATGAACTTCACAAAACATGTTAAACCCATTCAAGGTGAATTCACCACCTCTGTTAGACCTCAAGCATGTATTCTCAAATTTACTTCATTCTCTACCATAACCTTAAATGCCTTGAATCTATCTAATGCATTAGATTTATTTCTAAGAAAAGTAACCCATGTATACCTAGAGTAATCATAGATCAAAAGCATAAAGTACCTTTCACCTTGTAGACTTCTCACTCTTGTAGTTACACAAAGATTTGTATGAATCAAATCCAGTAGTCTAATAGTAGATTGTCCCTTTGATCTAAAGTAGTTTCTCGCTTGCTTTCCAAATTGGCAATTCTTGCATAAAGTATTAACAAGGTTTTTAATCCTCGATAAATCTCTCATGACTTGTATTGCACTAATTCTTTCCATATTATCAAAGTTAATGTGACACATTCTCTGATGTCATAACCAACTATCATTAATCTGATTCTAAAGCAACGTCCATCAACACCCTTAAGTTGATATGTATTTCCTTCAGACTTCTTTCCAACAAAAATCACTATTCCAGATCCTTTCCTGATTTCACATCTTTCATCCTCAAATACAAGATTATATCCTTTACTACACATCTATCCAACACTCAAGATATTATTCCATAAACCCTTAACATAGTAGACATCATCAGTGTCATGCTTGCCATCAAAACTTACTGAACCTATCCCACAAATCTTAGCACTAGTATCATCTCCAAACATAACTAAGCCACCATCATATTTTTCAAGTTTAACAAACTTACTCTTGTCACCGGTCATGTGATGTGAAAAACCACTATAAACAACCCAATAGTTCTTCTCTTGTTTGTCATGTAGGGAAAAGATCACAATATTTTCATCTTTCTCTAAAAGACTTTCCTTCACCTGTCTTTCAAATTTAGCAGAAGTAGGTTCATCTTTATAGCCAATAACAAGCATTCATTGTCATCAAAGTCTCCATAATCAGATTCTTGATTAGAAATACTAGCATCCTCATTCATATAATATGCTCTCTTAATCACCTTCCCTTTATTTTCTTTGCTAAATCTATGTTTATTCTTCTTAGCTCTTTTTGAACATCTCAAAGAAAAATGACCTATTCCTCCACAACTAAAGCATTTAAAAGGTAACTTTCCTTCATACTTACCATAGCCTTTCTTAATCCTTCTCACAAAGTTAGCTTCCACTTCAACAAGGTTCTCTTCATCTGGATCTTCACTACATGTAGCCTTAAAAGCAATATATGATTTAGGTCCATTTCTCAAGTTTGGTTTTCTCATTTCATATGATATTAGAGTACCCAACAACCGATCTTTAGTATATGTTTAGACATGTAAAATTGACCTAAAGCCTATCACACACCCTAAATGACATTTTCACATCATCAAAATCATTATCATAAAAAATCACCACATTTCACATCATTTCACATCAAAACCCTAATTTCCCCTATGAATTGAATAATACAACATTATTTAATTAATTCACTTTTGCATCATTTTGACTAATTAAATAAATTCCATTTATTTAATAAAGTCCTAAAAACCCTATTTTATGCTATTAATTGAATAAACCGACATTATTTAATTAATTCACAACTAATTAAATAAATTACATGTGTTTAATAAAGTCCTAATATCACTTTATTTCATCCTAATTAGTTAAATAACACCAATTATTTAATTGCGTCACTAAATCACTTTATTCCCCTATGTCAATTAAATTATTAAATCATGATAATTTAATTAAGTCACTTTTCCCTCCAAAATTTGAATAATTAAATCAAACTATTCAAAATATCATAAAAAATCAAATCAAACTAATGCAACTTTGTTTGCAAAATTCAAACTTGATTTGCACATTCAACTCCAAAAAGGAATTATTAAATAAATTAATCAATTATCTTCACCAACTTTCTGATTAAGCAAATTACGATTGCTAACTGAGCCATCTAATTTCCTAACTAAGCCATCTAAATATTGACTGATCAATCTAAATCTTGACTAATCAATCTAAAACCCGACTAACCAATCTATTCCTCAAATCACACAAATTATGCAATATACTTTCCACAATCTATTCATGTCTAAATCCTCTCAACACCTTTCGACCGTTGATCTTGATCCAACATTGTTTAATTTTGATCGTCCATTTCAAATCACTTTTTCTATATAAAAAAACTCTTTCCTCACAAAAAAGGATAAAAAATTCAACATCATTTGCACAAAGAAGTATTGCCGACATTCACAACCACCATTAGAGCTTCAACATTTCTTCGATCAACCAACCAAGACATCGTTCTTCAAGCTTTTGCACATGAACTATGGAGGCTTTGTAGTGATAAGAGAAATCCAACATCAGGCAAACACACTCCAATACAGGATGGTAACCTCTCTTTGTTTTGAATTCAATTTGGTAATCTTAGGATTTCATTACATGTTTTCAATAGCTTAGAAATTCATTTCATAAGTGTAGGATTAGATCTTAGATTAGTGTTCTTGATCTTAGATTAGATTTTGATTTCAATTACATTTCTCTTGTTTAGAATCTATGATTTCCCCCCTCACACATTCTAACACACCTGGTGGGACCACGGTCCTAACTACTAACATTTTCATGAGTTTAAATTGAAGTTGTAGGTTTTTGGAGTGCAGTTGAAAAAAATTGCATGCACTATTTTGGGAATTTTCGCAATTACCTATTAAGAAAACTATGCACTTGCCTCTGAAACCCACGCTATTGATACTAAGAACCACACACTTTCTCTATTTCCACACATCTAACTGATGAAATAGGGCATGCTTACTCTTTTTCAGCCCATTTGACTAATGACAGAGGGCACACTTGTTGAGATTTCTGCACTTTTTCTTTGACAGACCTGTGTCCAAGATCTACAAATTTTTAACTGACCTTTTTGCTAATGGATGCCTTTTTTTGAATGTGTGATAGGTGTTAACGTGTTTGTATGCAAGGTTTGAGAAACACTAACATGTTTTTTATAGGGAAGACATGGTCAAAGGGTTCCCGATTTAAAAACATTTTTTAAAGTTAGGAATATTTTGTTTTGGTGCATAAAAAGAACAAAACACATTTTTTATAACATGCTATTAAAATGATCCATTTCAAGCTTTCTTAAAATAGGAATCTTTTGTTTTGGTGCTTAAAAATAACCTACAAACAAACACATTTGTCTTAGGGTGCTCTAAAAATGAACAATTTCAAGCTTTCTAAATTAGGAATCTTGATTTTGGTGCATAAAAAGAACAATGCAAATGACGAAAACAATTTCTTTTTGTTGATGCACACTCGTATTTTATTTTGTTGACCAAGTAAGACCAGGATCTCTTTAGAAACACTCAGATTTGGGCTTAAAATGGACAAATTGTTCTTTCTATCTTGCACCTTTACTATCGTAAGTGATTGATATTGAAAATAATTTGTATTGGTGTAATTAAAAAGAACAAATTTTTATTCTTTATTCACATATTTTTGGGGATAGCACCACTTGAGGTGCTTAAAAAGAATCAAAATAATATGAATTGTATGTTGTGCATTCAGTGTCTGGCAAGCTAGATGGTTGTCTTCTCCCCTTGTACCTTTTGGCGATCTTGAGTGAGAGAAAACATCTTGAGCTTCACATCTTTATTTTTAAAGTATACCTTTTAGAGGGTCTGCCTATTGAGATACATCCCGCACCAGAGAACTCATAGGCAACCCAAGTGGTACTTTTTTTCTACACCGCTATATAAATAAATTGTGGGTATGAGGAAAGTTCATCATCCCATTGGGTGCTACTATCCTATACTGACATATTCTCCCTCAGTATCCTCGTGATGCATAAAAAACCACAAGGGCTAGGAGGTCTCTTAATTGAGAATTTTTTTGCATGTATAGGGGCCCAAAAATAATATCCCCATAACATTACTAGGAGACAAATTGTTTTAGAAGCTACCCCTTTATGCAAAAACATTCTTTGAAATTGGTGCATTGGAATTTACTTCAGAGAAGTTATTTTCCAAGTATGAATACAACTTGTGCCATAAGTTACATGTAAAATCATCTCTTCATACCATGAGGTAGGCCTACCTAAAATAATGGTTTCTATCCATTAGGTTTGTAAATGCTTGTTTATGTTAAACTTGCCAAATACATTCAAAACAATCTTGACATGAAATTTTGTGCTTGATCTAAAAAGAACACATGCAAACAAACACTGAACATGATGGTTGAATTACAAACCCTTTGACTTAGTGTATTCTTTTAAAAGAAGCCCTATATTTTCACTCCTTGAAAGGATTTTCCTTAAAGGTTTCTGAATATTCAGGCTTCAATTTTAGGCTACATTGGATCAAAGTAAACTTTTGGAAACTATGGCTTGAGTGTCGTGAATTCACAACTTAAAGCCATAGACATAAAGGTCACATAAGTCCATGATTTTTGAGTCAATCTAGTGTTGTTGTATCACTTACCATACTCCAAACATAGAGAAATTGAGAGAAAAAACCAACTTAAACATGCAAAATATGGAGAGAGATTGTTCAAACTAGAAACAAAACACACAAATATCACCTTTGCACAAAATTCCAATGTAATTGTTACATTTTCTGACATAGTTGCTAAAAATTCATTTGAATTTTCTCTCTATCCCAGAAACTTCACTAATGAAAATCAGTTGCATTTGATAAAAACTGCACACTTGATGTGGAAACCACACACTTGTTTATTTTTTCTTGCACTTGCTTCTGAGAAACTAGCGCACTTTCCACTAAGATACTCACACTTTCCAAAAGAAACTCACTTTTTCTTGAGTAGTCATTTCATTTGACAAAAACACATAGAAGTTGCACTTGATTTTCTAGCTCACACTTGCTTCTCTAAAACGCACACACTTGACACATTTTTGGCCGCACTTGATAAATCTAGTTGCTCTTGCTCACAAATTTGTGTCTTTGCTTAGAAACCAACACTATTGCTGTATCCTACTAAAAATTGGGGGAAAAACCCGAAGTTGCTTATAGGATCATTGTTAGAATGAAACAATTGGAAAATTAGATAAGTCATATAGTCCCTCATCCATTATTTCCATCCTACTTGTTAGAAATCAAAATAAAATAAACTACTAGGATCATTCCTTCACTCAGATGTCTATGATATCAATAGTTACTTGGAACTCATAGATAGTTCAAATAAGATTTTCCATAACAAATCCTCTAGAAAAGGAAGTGAAATATCGACCCTAGTCCTTCAACATTTTGATTTTTGAAAAGTAGCACCATTCCAAAACAAAACTCAAACCTTAGGGTCTTGAGCTTCATAACAACCATCTCAAACAACATTACACGTTATGACCATTTGGTGACCAACTGCTCTAGTTCAACAACCTAACCTTGTAGCACCAATCCTCCAATCAAGTCTCACACACATTGAAGATGAACAAAATGATATCATTAGTAGTTTAAGAAACTTCATATTTGAGAAGAAAAAAACACCTAACCAATGGAGAAACTCAGTACAAATATTAGATGAAGAGAAAGAGAAAGTAGATCTATTAGTCAAAAGACCCATGATACCACCACCTGTGTGGCAATAGATATACATCCTTCATGATCTTTGGAAAGAGAAAAATCCTTAGATCTCGAAAGAGAAAAATCCTTAGCTGGGAATCCATATTACGACTTTCAAAGAACCACCCTACCCTAAAGTTTTCCAAATGGTACATCTAGAGAAGGTATCACATATGCCAAAATAGACTATACCATTTATATGAATTATTTACACCAATAGGCCAAATTTTTCATAGATAGGAACCATGAAAATAGTCACAAGAGCTTGGTAGGTTTTTATGACAACTACGAGATCACAACATAGGAAGAAAATGGAAGCAAGTAAGAAAAACACCAGCATTCCACCAACAAACACAATGAACGACGAAGGTGGCCCATGGTGCTATAAGCCAAGTGACCTTGAAACACCCCAAAAGAGACCCATGTATAGAGACACATTCAGTGAGGAAGAGATAAACCACAAATAAAAAGAAGTGATAGAACAAAACAACCAAGGCCCAAATAGAGTGGTTGTAGAGGAGGTGGATACAGAGGAGAAAATAAATGATGAGGAACTATTCAAACATTCCAACAACACCAAATTTCTCAAACTAATGGACAAGTTGTTGAGAAAAGACCTAAATTCATACTTCTTCAAGTTAGCATAGAGTGGTACTAAACTACCAATAGATTTTAACATGGAGGCCCTCAAGGATCCTAATATTATTCCCTTAGGGGATAACTCAGTGGTAAGAAAGATAATCAAACCCACAAAGATGTTAAACATGCCACCCCTATTCTCACAAAATAGTGGTCAAACAAGGGAAAATCCTTTGTATGTAAAACTAAAGTAGATCGAACAAGCCATAGTGGCACAACAATATCAAGGGGTCCATCCTAGTACGTATTGTAAAAAAAAATACACCTCCCAGACAATATATACCTCAAAACACTTTGAATGTCGACCCATCCCAAAACACAAATATCATCAACAAGTTGGACCTTAGGGACCACCTCCAAACCAGTACCACCAACAAGGTGAACCACAGGGTCCCCTTCCATATTAGTTCCAACAACAAGGTGTGCCACATGGCATCCTTCTTCAATCATCCTACCAACAAGGTAACCCTCCAATACACCATCAAGGAAACCTTCAATATGGTTAGTCCCAACAACAAGGTGTGCCATAGGGCACCCTTGTTCAATCATCCTACCAATAAGGTAACCCACCAATACATCATCAGGGAAACCTTCAATTTAGTCCTTCTTAGCAACAAGGTATTCCACATGGTACCCTTCTACAATCGTCCCATCAACAAGGTAACCCACCAATGCACCATCAGGGAAACCTTTAGTATAGTCCTTCCCAACAATAAGGTGTGCCATAGGGCACCCTTGTTCATTCATGCCACCAACAAGGTAACCTACTAATGCACCATCAGGAAACCTTCAACATATTTCATATCAACAACCAGGTGTTCCATAGGGTACTCCTCCCAATTTGTCCTACCAACAAGGTGTCCTACTAATGCATCAATAGGGTAACCTTCAGTATACTTCATCCTAGAAATAAGGAGCTAACCCACTCTATGTTCAAAACAACTACCAAGGCCTAATACCATCGTTATATCCAACTTATGACCAAAGCATGGTGAGACAACAAGGCTATTACATAGAAGGCTTATGAAAAAATGCATCAAAAAAAAAGATGGAACTAAAAATAGAGGCCATCACCCAACATATAGCAAACATGTAGGCAAGAAAACAAAAGAAGACCTAAAACCTTTAGGAAATATGTCCATTCCCATTTGATCGTTCCATCACTACACTACCTTTTCCAAAGAATTTGAAATACCTAGGTTTGAAAACAAATATAAAGGAAGAGGAGGTATAGTAGAGCATGTATGAGACTTCTCGATGTCATGTATGGAGGTACAAAACAATGACACTTATCTCATGAGGCTTTTTCCATGAAGCCTTACAGGTCATGCTATGGAGTGGTTCACCCATCTACAACCAGGAATTAAAACCTTCGATGAACTATCTAGAAAGTTGATAAGACACTTTTCATTTAACATAGAGCAATATGTCACCATCACAAGTTTATCCACAATCAAAAAGAGTCAGGGAAATTCCTTTACCTCTTACTTACAACAATGGAGACACAAGGCTAGTCAATGCAAATGGCCCATTCCTGACAAACAATTGGTAGATATATTCATTTTAAATGTGCTACTTGAGGTCAACTACCAAATAAATATGTTATGACCTATAGAATTTTAAGAAACAATTGAAAAGGGATTACATATTAAGAGATCCCTCATTGCAAGGGGAGTCCTTAAATTGAACAACTCAAAAGAAAGTCCCTCTAGTTCCAACAATAAAATTAAGATCTGGGAAAAGAACAAGAATGTTACAAACAATGGAGTGGTGGATGCTAGAGCACTATGGAATGGATAAAACACACTTCAAAACAAACCAAAGGTGGTAAAAAAATGCTATGTTCTAAATAACGTGCAAAACAACCAACTTACCTATCCCAATAACAATCAAGTAATCAAACAACAAATGAATCAAGGAGGGCAACAAAGACAATACGATCAACCTAGGAATAGTCAAGCTACCCATATAGATGGGATTAGACACCATGGAAACCACTTGTCTAGTGCTTGACCTTGAATTTACATACAACTTACTCCTGGGACACCCTTGGATTCATGTATTACAAGAAGTCCTTTACACTTTCCACCAATGCTTAAATTTTCCTCATGAAAGGAAAATAAGTGACTTTGTATGCTGATATTGTGCCATTCCATTTTTGCACAAAGTTGGAAGAAAATTATAATAAGATCCAATGCATACCTAGCAACGACATAGCCTTCCAATAATTCACATATGTTGACCCTTCCTTGCTTCCATTGAACTCAATCAAGACCACATCAAATGAGAAACCAAAAATGGAAACCAAGGTACAATTACTTGACATGGGAAATGGGAATTACCACTTTAACCAAGTATTATTTATTGGTATGCTCCCACCAACATCTAAAATATATGGAGGTCCAAAAGAAATCAAGCTTGTTCAGACAGGGAAAATGATAGCCAAACCCATGATTTTCACTAAGTGGGGAGACATGAAAGACAAAGAGATATTCAAAGAGGACTTCTCATCCATGATTTACAAAGAGGACCAAGAAGAGCTAGAATAGCAAAAAACCCTTCTATTAGACCCTAGCAGTAAAGGCTATCAACTACTTAAACATATGGGATACAGTGGAATGGGTGGCCTTGGGCTACATAAACAAGTTAGGTGGGAGCCTATCATTGTAGAGAAAAGAAAGAAAAATATGGGAATAGGTTATGAGCCAAAAACTAGATGAACCTCTTGTAAGAAACAAGAAACTTCTACTAGAGTTAAGGCATTGGATATCTACCATATCATGGACAATGATTTACATGTCAAAGACTTATTCGACAAATTTAACATTGATAGGTTCCCTCTCCAGTTTATCAAAACCATTCCCAATATATATTATCAGTTTAGAACAGACTCTAATGAATACAAATGGGAATCCCCTTCATTTATCACTGGGTATAGTGCCCCCACTTCTAGTAATGATGACTTAGACACCCAGTGGGAAAAAGATAGCAAAGCCATACTAACTGTTGATGGTTAAAATGACACAAACAACATTAAAATAGAATATTTCTATTCTATTTCTCCTGAAAAAGAAAGACTACATGTAGTGGCCTAACTCCCAAGGTCCTAATACTTGGTTCTCAACTGTCTGATGTCACTCAATTGGTTCATGCAACTGTAATATTCAAGGGGCCTGGACTGGTAACAAAGGATTCAAGCTATGACTCTCTTTGTCAAAATAGTTTTTGTAAATCAAGGGGTTTAAAATAAAAGAAAAAGATAGATCCAAGGGGTAAATCAGTAAGTATGAATTAAATTTATCTACTATCCAGACATATACTTTTAACAATGAATGTTTTCTTAACCGATCACAAAAACCATAACATGACACAACCCACAGTATAACTGTACCATCATATACATCTTAGGTGCTTAATTCAATTCCTCTATTCGCCTATCACAAATATTTCCAAGATCTCAAAACCACACACATTCATTCATCATTAAAACTATAGATCAACAGACTTTAATAACCTTAATTCAATGACAATTTAACAAGATAATCTTTAAACCTGGTTTCTTCTAATGACTTTCATCATATAAGAAACTATCATGCTTTAGCACAATCACTGGCATTCAAGTGGATTATAACTCATTAACCTTATCAAACACACAATTCAATGCCAAACTCCATATTTCGTAAACCTGCAATTCTATTAACTGTAAACAAGATCTGGTACAATGTATCTCTGCAAAATGCTCTCTGAAAATTCTATCTCCTAACACTAGGTAAGCCAATCCAATTCTCAATTAGCCGACCCTTACAATGTAATACCCCACTGGTATTTATAGAATACAAAAAAAAAGTTCGAACTTTACTTCTATCTTAGGCTTTCCACCTTTTTAGGAACAATCAACTATCTTGGAAACTCAGATCAATTTCGATCTTGAGTTCTTACATTACACATTCAGTTTGATCTAACAATAGAAGATAGAAAATAGGAGAAAAGAAAATCCCACGTCCTTGAGACTGCTAGTGCTGCATGCATGCAACATGCAAGGAAGAAGATCATCATGCATCATGCAAGGAAGAAGAATATCATGCATGCAAGATTCTATGCATGTGATGCTGGATCCGCTATGAACTCATCATAACTGGTGAAGACCTGTTGTAGCATATCCATATCTGGCCCATCAATCCAGTTATCTTCAAATTTGATGCGATCCAACTCAACTGCAGCAAATTATTTCATGCTTTTTACCTTAACCAACTCTCTTCCTGCAGCTTTTATCTCTTCCTTGACCTCTACAAGTTGATCTATCACCAAATCTTCTCCATCATCCTGCATGAGTCCTTGGAATCTTTCCTTCCATTTCTCTCTAACCTGACTTAACGGCATGCCATCTTTAGTCATTACATTCACATCTACTATTATAGCCATAACCGCTTCCAACTCTTCCAACTGCTTAGTTAAATTATTAACTGCTCCCTGAATTTCATCCTTATGTTTGCTCAAGAAGCCAGTCCTAAACTTAAGGATACGAGAAGTCTTTTCTACAAAATCTTTATTATCATCTTCGAGTATAGATTCTTCTAAAAGAGTAGTTAGAGGCAATGTATTTATCTTCTCCAACTTTTCACTATACTCTTTGTACTCTTCTTCTAACTTCTCGGAGGCCTCAATATATTGATGCATCTCTTTTATTACTCCTTCCGCCTCCTTATAGGTTTCAAACCCCTTTTCCAAAACCTCACCTACCTCTCGGTTCACTTTGTCTATCCACTTGTCAACCATCTCCGCCTTACCTCTAACCTACATCAAATCATCAACCTCCTTTTTGCTTAGCAAAACAGGAGTCTCAATTGCTGCAACCTTTTGTGACTTTGGAGAGGAGACACTCTTCAAAAATGAATGTAACTGATCTAACTGAGCCTTAAGATCATCTTTCTTTTGTTTGTCCTTGATCATTCTGGATTTTGTCGTTGAAGCCACCACATCAATCAAATTCATTTGTTGATTTCTAGTGGGTCTTCCCAAGTTAACCGTACTCAATTGATAGTCTGTAAGCTGCATATCCCCTACCTCGTTTTCAATTATAGGCACGGCACATTCAGCAACTATCTCCCCTTTATCTGTGAGTCTGGTAAAGTGCAAAACTTTAGCCCTCTTCTTAGGCCTTTCCTGTTTAATCTCCTTCATCATGTCCTCCCAATTAAGAGATTGAGGAGGTGTTGTAGCTCTTTTCTGTAGATCTAATTTCAACCAGGTAGGAGCACCAGGAGCCATCATCATGGAAGAGGAAGCAACAACTATAGAGGATGGTTAAATATCTACCTTAGGTTGAGAATCAACCTTTTCCTTTTCTTGTTGCTCCTGCAGTACATGCAATTGCACCAACTTCTCAGCCTCCTCTCTATCTCTTTGTTCCTGCATCTTCCTGTCTTCTTCTTTTCTCAATATTTCCTCTTCCAAGGCTATGAGTTTCTCTGCCTTTTCCCTTTCTTTCTCAGCTAGTTGTTTCTTTACCAACTCTTCAACCTCCTTTTCTTTCCTTAGAGCTTCAGCCTCTTGTTCTTTCAGTCGAGTCTCCTCTGCAAGCTTCAATCTAGCAACAAGGGATTCCTTTTCCCTTCGGTTTCTTGCTTTCTCCTCCTTGAGATCATGGATCTTTTGTATCAATTCTAGCTTGTCATTTTTAGCTTTGACCTTGATCTCATGCTCTCGTTGCCTCATTCGCTCCTCCATTGTATCAGCTGTTGTCCTTATTTCAACTTCTCTTTCCTTCAATTGCTGCTGTTGAAGTAGAGCATCAAATTGCAACTTTGCCTCTATTTCCTTTTGTTTCTCCGTAACAGCCCTTGCATCAGATTCTCTGGTAGCATCTTCAAAATGTTTCCATTGCTCCTCCTGTGTAAGAATCTACTCAATAGTAGGATCTAGAGACAGAGTTTCATCTAAATCTGTCTCAATTTCTACCAACTCTTCCTCCACTTCTTTTCCTTTAGTAGCTTCAGCCATGGCATAAAGCACTCCTTGAACTTCTTTGCTTTTCTTTCTTGTGAGTGAGGCTTGTGTAGATGACTCACCCAATGTGGGCATAGGAACAATAGATTCAATTGGGACATCTCCCTTGGGTGTCTCTTCTTCTTCATCAACCACCTCCAACTCTGTTTCTTCAACATCCGGAGGAAAGAATTCCAATGGTTCCTTGGAAGGTGCCTTTCTTTTAATCCTCTTATACCCTTTACCTTTCTTGAGGATTGGTCCCTGAGGAGCTTGAGTCCTCATCATCAACCATTGCACACTTCTATCCAAGATTGTTCTTCCCAATTTCTTAATGTCAATTGTTTCTTCTTCACTCCAGTCTATTGGATCTAAGTTTTTGGTGCCAATATTCAAAGCTTCATATGAAGGATCTAATACCACTCCATCATCCACCAAAGTGTCAGGAATATTATCTTTAATGCCCAGCTCTACCATAAGTGAGACTGGTAATCTCTCATAATTCTTCCTCCTCAAGTCAAATTCATCCTGCCTATCACACCAAAAATCCTCTAACAAATTAAAGTGTCTAGTAAACACAGAAGGTAATAAAGTATACACCTTCTTTTTCAGATCAAAATACTTACGAGCTGTATACAATCCCAATTTCAATTATATCAACTCATTACAAACCACCTTAGCCGCCTTCAAGTGTTGACAACTATATTCTCCCAGTGTCATAGGAAACTTATGGCATCCTGTCTTGTGCTTCATCCCAAATCTAGCATTAACTCCGATGGCTTGATATACAAATTCCATAAGCACTATTCTATTGCTGCAGCATCTTGGAAGTAAATGAGGATGACCTTCATACCCAAACAATCTGAAGTATGTAAATTTGGGGTATTGGATGTACCAACTTCCCCATTCATAAATGAAAGCCATAGCTTCCTGACTTAACCTGTATCCTGCATCTCCACTCAACTGATTGATAACCACATATAAAAATGCATCATTAACTCTTCTGAAGTGAGTCTCAACAACCTGAAGGGATAATTGATCATAGTGTTCCCATACCTTCTTTTGTCCATCCAAAGCTCCCATTATACCTACCCTGTTTAATCCTGGGAAAATTCCCAATCTTGTTGTAGCATAGACCACATATGAAGTCATGAATAAAGATTTGGTCTATCTGACCCTTGTGAGCTGATCATGTATGGCATCAGAAACAATCATGGACCAATCAAATTGATAATCACCCTGAAAAATCACTTGAATACAATGAAACATCCATTCCTTGAAATGGAAGGCATCCCTCTTCCCAAACACTCTGGACAACATCAATATTAAATCACATATCTCCTTCTTGAAGTCTGCCCTCTTTGGCTGATCTGCCAGTTTGCTCAAAGATTTCTTCTCAGTACTTAACCATCTTTTGTTTAAATGAGACTTATTGGAGTCTTTATGCTTACTGTATTTCTCCAATGCCTCAGCCTCAGTTAACTGCACTAAATTCTTGGGATCAGGAACATTGAATATGTTTTGGAACATCTGCGGAGTAAGATCTATAATTAAATTATTCTGTGAATCCATGCATAATCTTGTAGCTGGATTATAAGTACTGGCCACTGTATATATCAACTCCGGACACTGAACTGACAAAGGAAACACAGTGATATGTGCAAGACCGGAGTCAACAATCCTTTGAGTTCTCCCTGTCAAGTTTTCCCTTTCTGCAAAGGTCTCTTCATGTAATTCTTCGAAACTATACTGGCCCAGATTGGTATCTGTGATATCTGACTAGTTTGATTCCACCTTGCTCGCCTTCACCACCGGATTCCTATGATCATACCTTAATGTATAAGGTAACTATTCTGGTTTCACCTTCTTGATCTTTGGTGCATGCTTTGATGTTCCAGCCGGTTGATTCCTTCGAGCAGCCTCTCCTGACGTTCCTGACATCTCTCAAATCTCCTGCAAGCAAACCTCTAATTAGACCTCTTCCAATAAATCATTATAAAACTTGTTTTAAAAACATACCTGTTACATATGTATCGGAGTCGGAGTCGGACAGAAACACAAAATAATCATTTTTACAAGACTGGCGGACTCGGAGCAAAAACCAATATAGGAACTTCAGCTAGTAACAAACGGGCTCGGAGTCGGAGTCGGGGAAGTTATCGGAACCGGGATCGGAATAAAAAAAGGATTTGGTTTTTCTTCAAATTCCTCTCATTTCATATTCTATTTCCATTCCGCCTCTGCCTCCGATTTGTTTATCGTTACTTCGACAAAAGACTTTCCACAATATGCGGAGCCGGACATGAGATGAAAACGGAACTGATAACCTTTACAAACAAAAATTCTTAAGTTTAAGATCAGTTCCGATCCTTCCTCCACTAATTATCACATACTTTAATAAAACCTTTTTAGAACTCAAAATCGAAAGCGACATAGAAATGGAATTCACATCTTTGGTAAAAACAAACTCTTATGCCAATACCCATTCCAATCCCGCCTCCGCCTATGCTAATCATGACATCATCAAATTTATTCATTTTCATCATAACTTCATGATTAAACCTAGGTTGCCATAACATAGCAAAGGAGCTTAAAAACTCTACCCTCATATGACCGTGGGGGAACAATTATATTTTAAAGCCATTTATTTAAAACTTATTGCAGAGACCGACGAAACCCTAATCTAACAAACTTAATAAAACTAGGGCACGGGTTTTAAAACCCTGCCATTCTACCAAATAATGAAACCCTAAATTAAACAATAAACCTAATCTACCTCAGCTCACTGTAAAAATCTCTAATCTACCTCACTGTAAATTTTTAATCTAACTTACACCATAATAAAAACCTTTAATCTAATCTAAATCTACTGCAAATCGAAAACGACCTGACGCGATCACGATTAAGTCGTGAAAATGACAATGCCCAAAAATAGAAAGAAACGACACAACAAAATAAAACAACAAAGATAAAAATAAAACTAAAACAAACCAAAACAAGAACCTACTCATTCAATCACATCGTTGATCATAAAATTGCTTAAAACACAATGATTGAACACACGAATAGATACAAAGAAAAACACAACGAACACAACCGCAAATAAAACAACGAACAACAAAAATAAAAGACCTACCTCAAACGCAAACAAAGCCTCACTAACTTTTTGAATCAATTCGCACACAATCCCTTCTCTATCTCGATCAATTCACTCAAACGAACTCTGCTATTGCTCTTCGCGCTCTTAGACTTGTAATAATAACAATAATAATCAGCTTTAACCCTTAATAAAAAAAAAAAGTGAATTTCTACCTACATCGGCAACCACCATTAATGCATTAAAACACAGTAAAGGTGGAGTCGGAATTGTAAGAGAACAAACACTGGTCTATAGTGCAACTTCTGTCAAAAAGTCAACGACAAAAAATGGCGGGGTCGGAACCAAAATGGAAATAGGATCTTAAAATCATAAACTTTCCAAACCTTATTCCCATTCTGACTCCACGTCCGATAACTAAAAAAAAAACAAAAACAAAAACAAAAGTTAAGTAAAAGACCAACCTAATAAAACAATCATTAAAAAGGGAGCGGAGTCGGAATCGGAATTGAATTTGATTTTGCAAATTTTGAATAGAACCATCCCAATTCCCACTCCCGCTCCACTTCCGCTAAAGAGCAAAAAAAAAGGCAAAGAAAAGACCGTCGGGATCAGAACCAAAAATACACCTCAAAAGACCTTTCAAAACCCGATTCAGCTCCGGTTCCGCTTCCGACAGAGAAAACAAAGAAAAAACAAAATACTTGGCAAAACTATACTCCAAATTTTGTTCCAAAAACAACTAAGTACAAAAACACAAAGGGGGACCCATTTTGACCAAGACAAAAGATGGGGTGGTTATGCAAGGCATAACACTAACCCTTTCACCCACATCCATAAGCTTTACAAAACAAAATGATAGCCTCCCACTCTGTTACTTGCAACTGATATATTGGGACCAACAACAATAGACACCTATTTGGTTCAATTCTAGAATGATGAGGAAATCATGGAGTTCATGGGACTTCGAATATAAATACCAACAAGAGATCACAAATTAGGGTTCATCATGGAACTCGAATAGGATGCATACTTTGGTAGAGATATTGAACTTTCTAGTTGCAAAAATGAAAGAGAAAACATAAAAATAAAGATGAGGTCCCTTAGAGAAAACCACATTGTGGGTCTATTGGATCTAGAAAATAAAAAAATAAAGGGTGCATCTGAAGGTGAAAACCTCCCAGAGGCACCTGAGGATGGAGGATTCAATCTCTCCATATTTGAGTACCAAGAAAGATCAACACTCCTAGTAGAAGACACAAAGTCCATAAATGTTGGTACCATAGAGAATCCAAAATAAAATACCACACGACATCACTTGATCCCAAAGAGAAATCGAGATTCACATCATTCATCAATGACAGAAAGGTAAATTTTTCCTGGACCTATGTGGACTACATCCGACATTAGTGGTACATCATTTAGCTGTAGTCCTTAGAGCAAAGCCTATCAGGCAAAAACTCAGAAAAATGCATCCTTAGATAGCATTATTGGTAAAGGTAGAACTCAAGAAGCTACTATATGTGGGTTTCATTAGACCCATCAATTATCCACAATGGATATCAGATCTAGTACCAGTGTCAAAGCCTACTGGGGGCATAAGGATCTATATAGATTTCAGAGACCTAAACAAAGCCTATCCAAAGGATGAATTTACATTTCCAAGTATCAACATGATCATGGATCTCATAGTAGGGAATGAGATGTTGTCCTTAATGGATGGATTCTCCAGATATAACCAAATAAATATTTCTCTAGACGATTAACACAAAATAGCATTTAATTGTGCTTGGGGACCTTTTTTTGGAATGTAATGCCCTTTGGTCTAAAGAATGCAAGAGCAACATATCAAAGAGAAATGAAAACCATATTCCATGATATGATACACACCATCATGGAAGATTATTTGGATGATATTCTAGAAAAGACCGTCAAAAGGGAGGATCACTTGTCAAATCTTGCAATGGTGTTTGATCGGCTTGAACAATACAATCTGAGACTCAACCCTAAGAAGTGTGTGTTTAGAGTAACATCTGAAAAACTATTAGGGTACATAGTATCAAGAAGGGGGATTGAAGTGGATCCTATAAAAGTAAAATTTATACGAGATGTCTCCACAAAAAACACTAAAACAACTGAGGAGTTTACAGGGAAAGCTATAGTCCATTAAGCGATTCATCACACAATTGGTAGAAAAATGTCACCCCTTCACTCATATTCTACACAAGGATATCACCTTCAAGTGGGATGGTAGATGTGACCAAGCATTCCAAAAATTCAAGGAGTACCTACTTACTCCTCCTGTACTCATGCCTCCTATCCTAAACAAGGAAATGGTGTTCTACATGTCTACCACACAAGCAACGTTGGGAGCTCTCCTAGCCCAGCTAGATGATAACAATAAAGAAAGGGTGGTCTAATAAATCAATATAACATTGGTGAGCTATGAATTGAACTACTCACCCATTGAAAGAGCATGTCTCTCAGTTGTATTTGTGACACAAAAGCTGAGACACTACATCTTAAACATGAAGGTAAATCTGGTTTCAAAAGTAGACCCACTCAAGTACTTACTAGCAAAGGCAACCCTAATAGATTGAATTTCCAAATGGGTGATGATCCTGAGTGAATTTGATATAGAATATTTGGATAGAAGATCCATCAAGGGGAAAATAATACCAGACTAGTTGGACAAAGCACCCATAGATGATCACAAACCTCTCACAGTGGACTTTCCAAATGAGAGTATCTTGATGACACAACAAACAAACCATTGGATTCTATACTTTGATAGGTCTCACACTCAGCATGGCTCTGGGGCAGGTGTTCCATTTCTCAAAACACAAGGAGACAACATACCCAAGGCATATAGGATCACTTTTTCATGCACAAAAAATATCTCAAAATACGAAGCCTTGATCACAAGGCTCAAAATGGCTACAAAATGGAGAATAAAAAGAGCTATAGGTCTTTAGAGATTCTCATCTAGTGATCAGATACGTGAATGATGAATACCAGACAAAATATGACAAGTTGATACCATAGATCAACAACAAAGAAGCTAATGCAATGGAAACAATAGGTTCACTACTTGATATTCCACAAAATGTTCCTAAGTATGAGTTCCTCATTGAACAATTGATCATACCTGCATTCAACATCTTGGAATCAGAATTAGTATGTGTTGTTATTGGTCCTAACTCCCCATAGTACCAAGATACTTTTGACTACATACAAAATGGTATCATTCCACTTGACCTAACCCCCACTTAAAAGAAAACCTTCACCCATAGAACTTCCTACTTTACAATCCTAGGAGATACCCTATACCATCATAGTCTAGATGGTATGTTACTTTGGTGTCTTAATGTAGAAGAAGCAAGAACAACCTTACAAGAGTGCATGAATGTGTTTGTAGGTCCCACTCTAGTGGAACTACTTAGTCCAAAAATTACTCAGAACAAGGTATTATTGGCCCTCCATGGAACAAGAATGCTTTCAATATTATAGAAAGTGTCGTCAATGCGAACAACATAGTGATCTAGTTCATGCACCAACACAAGAGTTGAGATCCATCACAACACCACGGTCTTTCTCGCAATGTGGATTAGACTCGGTAGGTAAGATTTCACCCGCTTCATCTAATGGAAACAAGTTTATTATCACAACAATAGAGTAATTCACTAAATGGATAGAGGCAATTCTGTTAACCTATATCACCAGAAAATAGATATCAAAAATTAATTAGAATTATCTAATTTGTAGGTATGGAATTCCCCAAACAATAATGATAGACAATGGAACCCCATTCAAAAATCAAGGTGTCCAAGAACTTTGCTCCCAATTTTCTATCCAACATAGATTTTCCATGCCCTATTATCCCCAAGGTAACAATCAAGCTGAGGCATCTAATAAAACCATATTGAAAATACTCAAAAAGATTGTTAATGAAGTCGGTCGTGATTAACATTTGTAGCTAAACCCAACCCTACGGGCTTATCAAACTAGCATATGAACACCTATAGGTTCCAAACCATTTTCCTTGGTCTACAGATTAGAGGTTGCCTTACCCATCGAGGTCAAAATCCCTTGATTGTGAATCTCATTAAAAGGCATGGTCAACAACGAAGAATATACGGTATCCAGGCTAAATGAATTACAACTCCTAGATGAAAGGTGTTATAGCACATTAAACCATTTGCAAGTACATTAAAATCAACTCAAACAAAGCTATGACAAGAAAATCAAAGATGGAAAATTTCAAATTGGTGACTTGGTCCTCAAGGAAAACCAAAAGGTACAACTAAATCAGGATGGAAAAGGAAAATTTGAACACAATTGGTTAGGCCTGTTCGTCATCACAACCAGCTATAGCTCTAGGGCCCATCAATTAGCTACTCATGAAGGAGAACCTTTAGCTGAACCAATAAACAACAACCACCTCAAGAAATTCTATACATGAAGTGCATCAGAATACCCTAGGAAAAAGGGTAAAAATCCAAAAAGATGGAAAAAAGGATAAAGGATATAAAAAATAAAAATTAAGAAAAATATTAAAGAGAAATAAAATGTTCCTTGAGTAAAAACCACTTTGTGACACTCATAAAATAGGTATTGTAGTGAAAACCTAGCAAACAGGCACTATGTTTGAATAAAAATCACATCATTATCTATCAGTACTATCTACAACATCCACCCATTCATCTCATAATAAGACATATGTCCAACCATAGCTTGGTATTGGTTTAGGAATGTAGTCTTGTATCAAATTGGGGGTAACTTCCTGAAGTTGGCCATGGATTAGATCTTTGTGCATCCTATCATGGTCAAAAACAACAAAATAAAAAACATATAGAAAACAACAAAAATCATAAACATCAAAAACAAAACATCGTTGGATTATTCCTTCACTCAAAAAAATCTAAGATATTAACAATTGCGTGAACCCCACAGCTAGTTCAAGTAGATTTCTCGCAACACATCCTCCAGACACAAAAGTGGAACATCAATCCAAGTTATCAATGTTGTTTAACCTAAAAAACAAGTTTATGCTTTGAGTCAAATGGTTGAACTACGTGTTCTTTGCATGTACAACGTAGGCCAGGATTAACAGCCCCCGAGATCCTAGTTCATTCCCATTAGGTTTCTATCATGCTTTATTTCAACTTAGTCAAAAAAGACAAAATCCATAAATTCACAAAATAGTCAAACCAAGCAAACTACGAGCCTCAATGTGTACAATGTAGGTAAGGATTATCTTTGATGAGCTCCCAAGGCCCGAGGTTAGTCCCTTGAAAACAATAAAAAAACCATCATATAACTCATAAAATCAAAAAGACCTACTCCATCAGATCACAAATTCACAATAAACTTTTCACCCATAATAAATAAATCATCACACTCACCCTTTGACAAAAAAAAACAAAAAAAAAAAAGAAAACATCAAAAGCTATAACTTTCAAGCAAAAAAATCACAAAGCTTTGACTATAAATAGACAGAAACAATGACAAAGTATCAACAACCTATCTTTTGACAAATTCACCAACAACATCCTGAGATATGACTTAACAGATGCATTCCTACGATAGACATGATCAACAACGGATAATAGTCCTAAAACCTCAAACAGATATGAAAAGTGGTACTGCAACTTTTTTTTATGTTTTTAATAGTCTTATCTTTTTGATCTATTTTATTGATGCATTCCCAAGATCTCTCAAGGATGACCATAAGGATTTAGAGAAGGAATGGGGGCAATGGAGTGTCATTTCAATTTTATGTTTGTAAGATATTTTTGTAACACTACCATGGTAAATACTCGCTTTATTGAGTGTATGAAAGTTGTATTGAAACAATTTGTGAAGCAATTGCATGTTAGGTGTTCTATACCTTTTTGTGTGATTGGTCCAAATTTTTATTAATGCAACCCAACTATATACTTTAAACAAAGTTTTTATATGTCTAGTATGAGAAAGAATACTCTTTTTTTGTAGATTCAAATTCCATGCAATAGATACAAAGTCACCTTGGTCATTAATACCCTAATGCATTATATCTATTTTCTACATCAAACAGGATTGCTCAAAATTGTGAAGCCTCCAAGCAAAGCGAAAGCAACTCATCAAACTACTAAAAACATCAAATTTCTATCCATCATAAAAAAATTCTTCTAAACTAACATCCATCTTTCATAGAAATATCATTAGTACCAATCCATCCTGTATCCACAATTTCATCAATACATATCATGATGATACTAAAATAATGAAAACACCATGTATCATGTATGGGGCATACATCCATCATATATCATCCATACATCACATAAACATCATATACCAAAATGATATATTGATCATCCATGATAAAAAATCATATGAAACAACGTATGATTCATTCATCCAAATCATATGCATGCATCAAAAAAGTACAAAAACAGACATAAACATACATCATCATTCATCGTCATACATGAACATCACATAAGAATATAATGAGCTGAATTGAAGAAGGTATATCTCATATATATCATCATCAAAAAAGGGAGAATGCCATAGTACATCATCATAAATGAAATAAGTGGGATAGGATAATACAAAATAATACATATATATGAGGCCTCCACTGGGCCGATGAATATATATACAAAAACCATGTCTACAATATGTCTTTAAGCAATAAACAACATGAGGGTCAAGTACAAAAAAATAAACTGCCCGATAGGAAGGACAAAAGCCTATAGACCAAGCTATGAACCACCATCTAAATCTAGTTATCTAACAAAATGATCACCTGCCTCACTACCACCATCACCCATAGCACTAGGCTCTCTGAATCATGGATGCAAAGAAGCCGTAAGAATAATAGCATCATATAAGGTCTGATAGTATGTGGACATCTGTAATAGCCGATCTCGCTCAACTCGTGTACTATCCCGCTCTATCCTCAGACTTTCCCTATCAGTAGTAACACCTTCTAACTATGTCTTAGCCACAAGATGGTGACTAATCTCTATGTCTCACTCTGCTTTGAAACCATCTTTCTCTTGTCGATCAGTATCTCTCTCAGCTATCATTATGTAAATTTGTGCCTCTAAGGATTGTCATCGTGCTATCGCAACTGCTAACTGAGCACCTCCATCCCTAGGTGGTGGAGGAGGACCTAGAACCTATCCATGCACCTATAGAATCTGACCACCATGTGCTTGATCACCTTGTACCCCATCATGTTAGGCCCTATCCAGTTGCTCTGTAAGAACCTTAATACACTGTCACTCCCCATGCTGACCTATAATACCATCTCTGCCTAATGTAAGATCATCTCCAAGAGTGGTGAACCTCAAAGGCCTATGTCATGCCCACCATTGATCAAAATCAGGAATGGTACCCAAATATGCTAAACCAACTGGCCATCCCCAATCGATTGGGGCAAGTGATCTGAATGCAACAATATCAACATCTTTGTCTGCTTGGTGACCCCATACATGGACCTCCCTAGTGGTCTGACCGAAACGAGCCTCATAAGTATCAATAAACTGACCCTGTCTCTCTCCAAACTAATAACATACTCTATTCAGTAAGTAATGCTCTAGTAGAGAATGAGAAGAACCAATCAACCATCGGGTCTATCAACAATAAACAAGATACTCTAGATTCTCTACCCAAGCCTCACAGTCCATATAGGGTCTCCAAAAAAAACTTGGCATGTCATCAAAAACACGACACTAGTACGGAAGATCCCCAGGCAAGGTATAGTGTAAGAAATTCCTGTAATGATGAGTATAGATCCTCAATAGTATGATCTTGTATCCCATCAGGCCGAGCAACTGCAATGTGCTCCAAGGCCCATCTATGCAAAAGTGAGACACCTACAAAAATGGATTTCCTTCCTTGATATACAACATCATGCATATCTTTATAGAGGTGGGTGAGAAGACATGGACCCCAAACATATCTGGTCCCATGCTCAAACATACCCTCAATGCAAATACCCCATCCAACAGGGAACTGACGACCTCTCCTATCAAACAACTACTACCAAAATAAAACCACAAAGGACAAGAGAAATAGGGTCTGCACTGCCAATGAACTTAGACAAATCAATCTTAGTCTATCGCACCTCCAAGTGTCTAACACCCAGAACATGCCACATGGCATGAGTACCCCATTGAACATGGTATGTCATGATCTCTCCATGGATAGGAATGTGGAGAATCCTCCAATAATCCTTGAGTGTGATGGTGGAATCTCCTATAGGTAAATGAAACAAAGACATCTCTAAATGCCACCGCTCCACTAGAGCAGTCATCATCATTGTATGAGTTTGTAAGGGAGGCCTATAATAGATATGATGTAGCTTGACCACATCTAGAAAGTCTCGCTCTAGAACATCAAAACCGATAATCAGATCAAACAAATCTCAAGGTCATATCTCCCTTGACTACAGTGGTTTAAGGACCACCTGCAATAATTTTAACCCACAATATTACGGTTTCACTCTGAATATGCAAACAACACAAAAATGATGAAAAATGAAACTTAGGGTTCCAAATAAGAAAAATATAGAAATATTTAGTAAAACAAAAGAAGTAAGAGAAAAAGTGAAGAAACAAGAGTAAAATCCATGGTTTAAGTCAAGTGCATTGATTTGAGTCAAAGGCACATAAATCAAAAGAGAGGGTTTGAGGCAAGTGCACAAGTTTAACAAAAAGGAGCTAAAATAGTCTCACAGTAAACAAAAGTGAAGGTTTAGAGAAAATGCTACTTGCAAAGGAAAAAATCTAACTCAAAAGCACTGAAATAGGTCAAATGTGTAGAAACAAAGCAAGTGCAACCTTCCTAAATTGTCAAAAGCGAGGAAAATGATGCAAATGTACAAAAACTCCTAAAACCTTGCTATTCACTCAAGGAACTTTGTAAATGAATTATGAGAACATGAAAAGATGAAAACAAGAAACGACAGGGTACATATTGGGCCATCGACACCTATGAGTTGTCTAAACTCTTGAACCAGGTCCGAAAAATGCAGGGCTCCTTGAATCCTAGGCATTGCTCCTTGACAACTGATAAAATGGGAAATCCAAAGACAATAATTAGCTATAGGATCAAAGCATAAATGAGGTAATTAGAACCCTAATTACCTATATTAACCCTTAAAAACCTTATTTTTTACCTAGAAAACCCTAAATTTTAATTAGGGAACCTTCCTATGTTCAAATTAGGACTTCTCAAAAACATCAAAACAAGTAACAAGGGACCTATAAACCTAATTCTTCATCCTAAACACATCTGAACTGATATAGAACAGTTTCGTGAGCCTGACCTCAAAATCAAAATTTTTGGCCAACCTCTCGAGGGGGCAACACAGAGTCCTACCATCATTTTGCTAAATACCAAGGCACATTGGGGCTTAATTTTTTTTCAAAAAATTGATCTTAAAAAAATAGAATCTTTCAAACAAAGCAACCAACACTTTGTATCAAAGAGGGGCAAAATGTAGACATGTAAAATTGACCTAAAACCTATCACATTCCCTAAATGAAATTTTCATATCATCAACATCATTATCATCAAACATCACTGCATTTCATATCATTTCACATCAGAACCCTAATTTCCCCTATTAATTGAATAATACAACATTATTTAATTAATTCACTTTTCCATCATTTTGACTAATTAAATAAATTCCATTTATTTAATAAAGTCCTAAGAACTCTATTTTCTGCTATTAATTGAATAAAACAACATTATTTAATTAATTCACAACCAATTAAATAAATTACATTTAATTAATAAAGTCCTAATCTCACTTTATTTCGTCCTGATTAGTTATATAACACCAATTATTTAATTGTATCACTAAATCACTTTATTCCCCTAAGTCGATTAAATTATTAAATCATAATAATTTAATTAAGTCACTTTTCCCTCTAAAATTTGAATAATTAAATCAAACTATTCAAAATATCATCAAAAATCAAATCAAACTAATGCAACTTTGTTTGCAAAAGTCAAACTTGATTTGCACATTAAACTCCAAAAATGAATTAATTAATTAAATAAATTATCCTCACTCACTTTCTAATTAAGCAAATTACGATTGCTAACTGAGCCATCTAATTTGCTAACTAAGCCATCTAATTTCATAACTAAGCCATCTAAATCCTAACTGATCAATCTAAATCCTGACTAACCAATCTATTCCTCAATTACAAAAATTATGAAATCTACTTTGCACAATCTATCCATGTCTAAATCCTCTCAACACCTTTCGACTGTCGATCTTGATGCAACATTGTTTAATCCTGATCGTCCATTTCAAATCACTTTTTCTATATAGAAAACCTCTTTCCTCACAAAAAAGGATTGAAGAGTCAAAATCATTTGCACAATGAAGTACTTTCAACATTCACAACCAACATTAGGGTAAAAGTACAAACTTGTGTCACACTTTGGGCCAAACGTGTGAATTTTATCAAACTAGTTTTAGCCGAAATGGATTCGACCGAAACCATGTGGCAACCACATGGCACCTACGTGGCCAAGTAGTTTCAATCGAATAATTTTTTTTTGAAACATATAAGGCCGAGGAGTTTCCAACTGAATATCATGTACATAAAAGAAAAAAAGAAAAATAGCACAGGCATTTTGTAAGTTTGACTGAAGTGATAGCGTTCAGAGGGTGATCGGTCGAAGATTGTGGCTACAAAAGCATTTGGAACCTAGGTTTTTTCCATTGTTTAGCATTCTACATTTTTGAGATCTTTCTTTTGGCAGATGCTTCGTTGTTCTTTCTTTGTGTTTTCTCATAATAACTATTGATCTTTTGATTGGGTTTTGTAGTTTTCATGAGTTAGTTTTTTGTTTATTATTGTTTGTTAAGGAAGTGTTATTTGTGGTTTCTGGGGTTCAGGTAAAACCTGTTACCTGATAATCTATAAAAGTTTATTAATTCTTGATGCCTTCGAGTAAAACTACAAAACCTAATCAAAAGTCGTATTGGGTTACTTGGGGTTTTTGATTTGGCGACATTCTGGTTGTAGCTAGTGTATTTCTTCCCTAAACTTGAGTAGGAAAACATTGGTAGCCACCCCAAGCTCAACCATGTCAGGTGTAATATGGGGTTTGGGTAATTCTTTTTGATATCTTTCATGTTTTCCTATATATGTTTTAATAAATTTTTTATATATTTTGTAACCTAGCCATCCCCCCCAAAAAAAGGGCCGAACCTTGGCCATCCCAGAAACTCTGTGGAACATAGGGTTTTAAACTAAAAAAATTACCTTAAAAATAAATTTTAAACCCCAATGAATCATCATTTTTTAGTGTATACTCTTAAAATAGGGTTTTAGTAAAAAACTAAAGCACATGATAAATGAATCTATGTGGCTTTATCAATGATGGAAGCAAGCCATATTTTGGTTATCATAATCTCATTATTCACATATTGTGTGAACAACTATGAAAGAATATAACTCATGGGAACATTCTTTGAGCATAGAAAAACATTTCATGCATATCACAAGTTTTTCAGTGATTTCTACTGATTTTTGCACGTATTTTTTGGGAAAAAATATCATAGCAAGTCTTTTCCATTACTCAGCACCAAGTATCATGTTTATTTTTATCTTCAAGCAATGTAGCATGTTTATTCATAAAATCATGCATTTAAAGGGCATTGAAAAATATTTCATGCATATCATGTTTATTTTTATTTTCAAGCAATGTATTTGATATAAAATTGGTTAATAAAATTTCTCCCTCTCTATTTATACAAAAATACTTTGCCAAAAAATCCATTTTAAACCTGAGAAATTTAGTTTCATTACACTTTTGCATAGATCATTATGTGTAAATGGAATATTTCTACAAGAAAGACTCAACCACATAAGTGAAGTCTTTTGAAAACAAATTGAAATATTTTGGCAGTTGGTCCACCATCATTGTTTCATCAAACTTATTCAGGTCAATCTAGGGTTGGCCAATTTTTCAATGATTGTTAAGAAGAGAACACCAACATTGTGGTAAATTGTGTTATTTTAGAAGCACCATAAGGTGTCATATGACACAACTAGAAGCATACATATGTCTTTGGGTAATAATTAAAGAGATTTTCAATGTTACTAGAAATTGAATTTAAATTCAATCTCCCCAATATTAATGTGAAGCTTTTTCCTCTCCAAGAATGGAGTATGGGGTAGAGATCATAAAGGGAGGTCATTCTTATTAATAAATAAGGAAAGAAACACTAATTTTTAAGACATTGGATGGGTGACTAATTAGTGAAAACAACATGCCATTATCAACTTTATGATAAAAATTTTAATGGTATGTTGCGCTTCATTATTATAGTCCCTACTTTCTAAAAACATTGACAACTTCCTTATAAGTTTCATGAGTTTCCAATGTCCTTCCATCCATACATCTCATTGATCTCATTGTTAAAAATTTCATCGTGATAAAATTTTTGTGAAAAAACTTGGTGTTATGTTGTTCTTTTCACAGCCACCAAACTCTTATACTTTTACTTTATGGTAAGCTATTTAAAAGAAACTAGTTAATATGTATTAAATTAATTAGTTCAATTATATATATGTATATGATGAAATAATTGCATTTATAATAATTGTTTACTATTGTCAAACTTTTAATTAAGTTTACTCAATAATATTTTATGTCACATTTTCTTTTTCCAAATTTTAGTCCTTGAATTTGAAGTTGAACTTGAACCAGGTGACCTATCAGATGCTTGAGGTAAATCGATAGTTTAAAAATAAACATTTAACATTGAAATAATAACTCAAAAAATATTATCACACTCTTTGATTATTTAAAAATAATAATAAAATTATAACTTATATGGTAGTAGAAGTAACAATATCCTATAAAATTTGAATAAAAGATAGGGAGATTTATTTGACTTAAGAGATTCATTTCCTTCAAAGAATATTTTTTTAAAACTTTTATTATCTAACCAACCACATTGAAAATTCCATTCAACTCTCACTAACACCTATCACATTGCACAGGTCATTCAACTCTCACTATCTTGGAATTTTGGCCTAACAAGTATTTGATGTTAATACACAAGAAAGACCTGTAAATTTATAATCATCCACAAAATATACTTTTTACTATAATCACTATTGTCAAACTCTAAATTAAGTTTACTCAATAATCTTTTATGTCGCGTTTTCTTTTTTCAAATTATAGTCCTTGAATTTGAAGCTGAACTTGAACCAAGTGACCTATCAAATGCTTGAGTAAATGAACCTATATATGTCCTTAATAATTATAAGAGGATAATTAATGAATGATATTGAAATTAATAGAAATTTTGAATACTTTTGATCAATCTTTGTATGAATTGGTTTAGTACTTTAAATTATAGTGTGTAGGTCACAACAAAGGATAAATAGTTAATACCTAACACATCTATTGACATCTCTTTGTCTCACTTGAGCTATATTGATTTTTCACCCAAATCATAAGTTATTTACCCTCTATTGTGACCTATGTGCTATAATGAATAACCTAATACTAATATTAATTAATACAAACACTGGCCAAAAAATATTAACAATTATATATCAATTAGTATCAATCACTAATTATCTTCTCTTAAAATGATTTTACATGGAGCATATATAGGTTCTTATCCGCTATGGCTTTTTTGGATGCCATATTAAGTGAATGTTTAATACCATAATACAATAAATGATCAATCAAATACAAAAGATTATTAAATAGTAGTTTATTTAAATAATCTTGGAAGGGTAGTAATTGGACTTATGTGAATGGATGAGTGAAAGTAGAAATTTTGGTGCCTAGCACAATGTATTTTAGGATATGATATGACTTAGAACGAGAAAAAGTATGACTATAATTATATTTAAATGCACCACCTAAATATATTCATAAAATAATGCATTTAAATGAAATTATAGAGTTGTAAGTCATATCCTAAAATACATTGTAGGCACCAAAATTTATACTAGTTTCACTTTTCCATTCACATAACTCCAATTAATAACTTCAATTACTACTACCCTTAGTAATTGGAGTTATGTGGAGTTATGTGAATGAATAAGTGAAACTAGTTATAAGTAGAAATTTTGGTGCCTAAAGCAATGCATTTTAGGATATGAAGTTTACAACTTAATGTAATAAAGTATGATTATAATTTCATTTAAATGCACCACCTAAATATATTCATAAAATCATAGCATTTAAATGAAATATCCTAAAATACATTGTGCTAGGCACCAAAATTTCTACTATGACTAGTTTCACTTATCCATTCACATAACTCCAATTAATACCCTTCCAAGATTATTCCAATAAATTATTTGATCGATCATTTATTGTATTGAATGTCGAGAATGGTATTAAACATTCACTTAGTGTGAGGCATCCAAAAAGGCCAATTATTACCCTTCCAAATTATTTCAATAAATTGTTATTTAATATTCTTTTGTATTTGATTGATAATTTATTGTATTGAATATAGGAAAACTTGGGTTCAAAATGTATTTGTAGACTCATTCTTCAACCGATTAGCCTTTGAATGCAGTCAAAGCCAATTTGCTCGAACATGCAAAATGCCAATCAAATATATAATAATATTAAATAACAATTAATTGAAATAATTTGGAAGGGTAATAATTGACCATTTTTGGTAATAATTTCTACTATAACTAGTTTCACTTATCCATTCACATAACTCCAATTAATAAATCCAACTACTACCCTTAGTAATTGGGGTTATGCGAATGGATAAGTGAAACAAATTATAGTAGAAATTTTGATGCCTTGCACAATGTATTTTAGGATATGACTTAAAACTTAATGTAAGAAAGTATGACTATAATTTCATTTAAATGCACCACCTAAATATATTTATAAAATCATGCATTTAAATGAAATTATAGAGTTGTAAGTCATATCCTAAAATAGATTGTAGGCACCAAACTTTCTACTATAACTAGTTTCACTTATCCATTTGTCGATAACTCCAATTACTACCCTTAGTAATTGGAGTTAAGTGAATGGATAAGTGAAACTAGTTATAGTAGAGATTTTGGTTCCTAGCAAAATGTATTTTAGGAAATGACTTATAACTTAATGTAAGAAAGTACGACTATAATTTCATTTAAATGCACCACCTTTAAATATATTTATAAAACCATGCATTTAAATGAAATTATAGAGTTGTAAGTCATATCCTAAAATACATTGTAGGCACCAAAATTTCGCTATAACTAGTTTCACTTATCCATTAACATAACTCCAATTACTACCCTTGGTAATTGGAGTTATGTGAATGGATAAGTGAAACAATTTATAGTAGAAATTTTGGTGCCTAGCACATTGTATTTTAGGATATGACTTACAACTTAATGTAAGAAAGTATGACTATAATTTCATTTAAATTCACCACCTAAATATATTTATAAAATAATGCATTTAAATGAAATTATATAGTTTTAAGTCATATCCTAAAATACATTGTAGGCACCAAAATTTCTACTATAACTAGTTTCACTTATCCATTCACATAACTCCAATTAATAGCCTTCCAATATTATTTCAATAAAGTATTTGATTGATAATTTTCTATTATTTAATATTCTTTTGTATTTGATTGATCATTTATTTTATTGAATGTACACCATCGCCGAGAATGGTATTATGCATTCACTTAGTGAGGCATCCAAAAAGGCCTAGATGTGTGCAATGAAAAAAGGATACACCTAAGACCTCAATCATAATAGAATATATCCTTCTCTAACATGAAGTATGCTGAGTTATTTGTGCTCTTTCTTGTCACCTAAACTCTACTGAATTATTGCATTAATCTTGGTATCAATAATTTATTCTCCTCTCTTAAAATGATTACACATTGGGTATATATAGGGGCATTCCCATTAGAACCACCTAAACCATTCATACTATCATGCACAAACTTTCTTATAATTAAATATAAGTCAAGCTTGTATCTTAAAATACATCATGACCCTAAATAAAAGTTATGTATGATTATCTCCATACCCTTAGTTATATGTGTGTGCATGATAATCAACCATTCACTCTCTATATTTAGGGAGGCACTAATCTATTTTTTTTGGTTCAAACATACATTGAAATTAATCACATACACTTAAAAGTCTAACTAAACTTACATGAACATTCCCTATCACTCTCATTATTACCCTTCAAAGAAAATTCCAAGTGATTATTGTAGACACCTTAAAATGTCCTAGCTTGAAAACTAGCATTTTGGAACTCATATTCATCTATTAATTAAGTAATTTCACATCGTTTAAATAATTCATCATCAAACAACATCAAACATCATTGAACAAAATTGAACAACACCAAACAACATCGAAAAACATCAAACAACATTGAACAACATCAAACAACATTGAACATCATCCCACAACATCTCGTAATGTCTCAAAACATCTCGAAATCGTCTCGTAATGTCTCAGAACATCTCAGAATCATCTCAGAACATCCCGTAACATCTTGGAATGAGTCAAAATTTTCTCGAAACATCATGTATTATCTCAAAATGACTCAGAATCATCTCAAAACATCTCGTAACATCTTGAAATGACTCAAAATCATATTGAAACATCTCGTAACATCTCAAAATGACAGAATCATCTTGAAACATCCCATAACATCTTGAAATCATCCCAGAATGACTCATAACATCTTGGAATAACTTGGAACATCTTGGAACCATCCTGGAATGTCTCAAGACATCTCATAATCATCTCGTAGCATCTCAAAATCACCTCAAAACATCTTGGAATCATCCCGCAACATCTCAAAATCATCTTGTAATGTCTTGGAACATCTCAGAATCATCCCACAACATCCTGAAACATCACACAACATCACACCACATCAAACGACATCTAAAACCCTAATTTTTCTATTAATTGCATAATACAACATTATTTAATTAATTCACTTTTTCATCATTTCTAACAAATTAAATAAATTTTATTTATTTAATAAAGTCAGAAAACCCCTAATTCTACTATTGATTAAATAAAACAACATTATTTGATTAATTCATGTTTTATCATTTTGACCAATTAAATAAATTGCATTTATTTAATAAATTCCTAATCTCATTTTATTCCATCCTCGTTGTTTAAATAACGCCAATTATTTAATTATGTCACTAAAATACCTTATTCCTCTAAGTTGATCAAATTATTAAATCACAATAATTTAATTATGACACTTTCCCTCCAAAATTTGAATAATTAAATCAAACTATTCAAATCAACTATCAAAAATCAAATCAAACTAATGCAATTTTGTTTGCAAAAGTCAAACTTGATTTGCATGTTCAACTCCAAAAAGGAATTAATTAATTAAATCAATTAATTCATATTCCTCACCCACTTT
Source organism: Sequoiadendron giganteum (assembly GCA_007115665.2). Classification (NCBI taxonomy): domain Eukaryota; kingdom Viridiplantae; phylum Streptophyta; class Pinopsida; order Cupressales; family Cupressaceae; genus Sequoiadendron; species Sequoiadendron giganteum. The sequence continues at coordinate 300,454,236 of CM021109.1, forward strand.
CTGACTAAGCAATCTAATTTGTTAACTGATCAATATAAATTGCTAACTAATCAATCTAAGTTGTTTACTAATCAATCTAAGTTGTTAACTAGTCAATCTAAATTGATAACTAAGCAATCTATGTTGTTAAGTAATCAATCAAATTCCTAACTAAGCCATCTAAATATTGATTGATCAATCTAAAATCTTGACTAATCAATCTAATCCCTGACTAGCCAATCTATTTCTCACTCACACAAATTTTGCAATCAACTTTGCACAATCTTCTCATGTCTAAATCCTTCAAACACACTCTGATCGTTGATCTAGATATTTTTCAACACAATCTTGGTCGTCCATTTCAAATCACATCTTCTATATAAAAAACCCCTTTCCTCACAAATAAGGATTGTAGAATCAACATCATTTGTGCAATGAAGTACTACTGACATTCACAACCACCATTGTTAGTGCTTCATACCTTATTTCTTCAATCAACCAAATAAAAGTAGTCACTCATCAAGATTTTGCACATGAAATTTAGAGGCTTCACAATGATAAGAAAAACTCAAAATTAGGTGAATACACTCCACTACAGGATGGTAACACTGTGGTATTCTTGTACATTCATTTTGGTAATCGTAGATTCTTTAATGTATGTTCAAATAACTTAGTTTCATTTTGTATGTGTAGGATTAGATGTTACATTAATATGTTTGATCTTAGTTTAGATTCTTAGATTAGCATGTTTGATCTCCCTCTCAATATAATGTTCTCCCCCTCACACATTCTGGAATGCTTGGTGGGACCCTTTTCCCCTCATCTAATGTTTGTTTGAGCTATTTTTGAAGCTGTAGGTCTCGGAAGTGCACTTGCCAAAGTTTTCACGGACTGCCCAGAAAACTTGTGCATCTGACTGTCAAGAAATCCATGCAATTGCAAAAAAAAGCACACAATTGACATGGGAACTACACATTTGCATCAAGACCGACACTTTTTCTTCAAAAACTATGCATCTTCTTTTGACAGTGTTAGCATTTGCTGTCAGATTTGAGCATCTACTTCAAAACCAATGCTTTTGCATTTTTCTCTAAGCATTTTCTCTAATAACTGAGCAGTTTCTTTGACAGAAAAGTGCACGGATCTTGCACTATTGTAATGAAAATTTCCACTAATGTTTGCTTGTCTTTGAGTGTGTAAATAGGTATTAACATATTTGATGCAGGGTTCAAGTGGTATTAACCCATTTGTTTGTAGGGAAGACGATCGTTCCAAGACTTTTGGATCCACAAATATTTTTTAATTAACTTAGGAATTTGATTTTGGTGCTTTAAAAATAACAACTCAAACTCACATTTGTTTTTGGTGTTGTTAAAATTTAACCAAATTCATGCTTTCTTAAATTAAGAACTCTGATTTTGGTGCTCTAAAAAGAACAAAAAAAAACTCACATTTGATTTTTTGTGTTTTAAAATTGAACCAATCTCATGTTTTCTTAACTTAAGAATTCTTATTTTGGTGCTCATAAAAAGAACAAAAAAGAACTTCAAATTTTGGATCTAAAAATGAACACATTTCATGTTTTCATAGTTAGGAACTTTAACTTTGGTGCATAAAAGGAACGCAAACAATTTCCATTTTGTTGATGCACGCTCGATTTACATTTGTTGACCAAGTAAAATCAAGACTGTTTTCTTAGAAACACTCAAGTTTGGAGCTTAAAATGAACAAGTTATTTCTTTTATATTGCACCATTGCTATCTTAAATGACTGATGTCTTGAAAAACTTCATATTGGTCCAAATAACAAGAACAATTTGTTTATGTTATTCACATATTGTTAGGGATAACACTACTCGAGGTGTTTAAAAAGAATCAATTTTCTGTGGATTGTTCATCTTGCATTCAGTGATTGGCAAGTTGAAGTGTTTTATTTTCTCCCCTCACACCTTTTGGTGATCTTGGGTGAGCGAAAGAACATTTTTGAGCTTTGCACTTTATTTTAAATTTTACCTTAAGGAGGGGGCTTGCCTTGAGATACATCCCATGCCGGAGAGCTCATTGCAAGGTCTCAAAGCACATTTACTGGAGGGATATATCAAAGGTTGAGAAATCATAAGAAAGTAGCTTCAAGTTGTGCTAACAATAGACTACACTTAATCCCATGCCTTAAGTGGAACATGAATGGTTAAAGAGCCTTAAGTGGCCAGCAGGTGAGTGTCAGATTTCCGCATTCACAGTTATCACTAAGAACCAAATTGTTTTAGAGGCCACCCTATTATCCAAAAACATTCTCTAAAAGTGGTGCATTAGAATCTACTTCCAAGAAGTTACTTTCCATGTCTGACTACAAGCCCGCACCATAAGTTGTATGTAAAATTGTCTCTTCAGAGCATGAGGCAAGCCTACCTAAGAGAATGGTTTCTATCCCATAGGGTTGTAATTGTTGGTTTATGTTAAACTTTCCCATTACATTCAAAATAATTTGACATCAAATTATGTGATTGATTTAAATAAAAAGAACACATTCAAAACAAACACTGAACAAGATGGTTGAACCACAAACCCTTTGATTTAGTATATAATTGTAAAAGAAGCCTTATGTTTTCACCCCTTGAAATAATCTTTCCTAAAGGTTTCTAAACATTCCAACTTTGATTTCAGGTTACATTAATCAAGGTAAATATTTGGGAACTATGGATTGGGTGTTGTGATTTCACAACCTAAGTTATAGACATGAAAGTCACATAAGTCCATGCTTGTTGAGTCAGTCCAAGTGTTGTTTTATCACTTTCCATACTTCAAACACGAAGAAAAGTTGAGAGAGAGTTGTTTATAGGATCATTGTTCGAACCAAAACATTTGGAAAGCTAGAAGGTCACATAGTCCCACATCCATTATTCCTATCCTACCTATTTGAAATCAAAATCAAACAAACCATTAGGGTCATTCCTCCACTCAGACATCTATGGTATCAACAACTACTTGGGACTTGCAAATAGTATGTAAGTAAGATTTCCCACAACATATCCTCTAGACAAGGAAGTGGAATATCGACCCTAGTTCTTCAACATTTTGATTTCCTAAAAGTAGTACCATTCCAAAAAACACTCAAACCCTAGGGTCTTGATCTTCACAGCAACCATCCCATAACACCATCCAACTTTATGACCATCTGGTGACCAACTTCCCCAGTTCAACAACCAAACCTTGTAGCACTGATCCTTCAACCTAGTCTCACATACATCAAAAGTGAGAAAACATACATCATAAGCAGCTAGAGAACCTTCATATTTGAAAAAAACAAAAAACCCCACCAATTTCTCACCACATCAATCATCTTAGATGAAGAGGAAGATAAATCAGAAATAGCATCCAAAAGACCTGTGTTACCACCTCCTGCATGGCAATAGACATACATACTTCATGATCTCTAAAAAACACCACAAATAATGAAAGTGGCCCATGAGGATATAAACCAAGTGACCTTTTGATAGGGTATTGAATATAAAAACATCCCCAAAACATGTCGATCCATTACCCAAATCACTCTTATCAAGGGTGACAACATCAATTAGGGCAACAACATCAAGGGTTTCAAAACCCCCATCAAGGAATAAGTCCAAAACATTAAATTTCCCTAAATAAAATTAAGAGATATCTTGAGGAAATTAAATGAAATCGAAATCCGACATATCGCCAATTCCATGTGCAAAGTCAAAACATTACATATCAACATATTGAAAATCCTTAAACACTTCAATATCCACATCAACAACACTTCCAATATCCACAGTATCTAGAAGTTTTGCAACACCAAGGTGTACCTCAAGTACAATATCAAAATGTACCTCAATCGCAATCAAGAAAATCCACAGAGGAAAGATTATCAAACAGGAAGGAAATTCACTCCTTTGGGAGATACTTTAGAGGTAATCATGCATGAACTAGTACAACAAGACCTTATCAAAATCAATGACAGTCTAACTTATGGTGAACCAAGCTTTAAAATCCCTTGGTATAACCAATACGAATGATGTGAGTTCCACTAAATCAAGGGTCATAGAAAAAACAAATGCACAACACTCCAACATCTCATTCAAGACCTTATTGATCAAGGATAAATAGATATTGAAGACGAAATTCAATGTTCATCTACTAATGACAACAATGATAATGTCTCAAACTCAAAAGTTGAAAACAACGATCAAGAACTATCTATCACTGATCACATTAACAATGTTTGTACATCATCCAGTGAGCAAGAGGACATACATCAAGAATTTAATCCTGAGCATGATCAAATTCAATCACCCAAGTCTAGCAATGATCTAGTCCAAGATATATTGGCATCATCTAACCTCATGGAAATACATATTGAGGATCAAGAGACTCTTAATCCAATGCTTATACTTAATGCAAAAAATCTAAGCCAAGAGATACCACCCATATGTCCACATTTTGAGGAAATCCAAGGATCCTTTACAAGAAATCCCTTCTTTAAAATTGATACATGCCAAGAATGTGATCCAAATCATATCAAATATGATACCACACAAAGTAAAGATCAATAATCCCTATCATCAAAATACTATAATGACTTGGCAGATATCTTCCAAGATATCCCATGTTTTCCAAAAGAAGAACAAGTCCATATACCAAGCACACATACATCTAACCATGAGATGCTTACTCCTAATAGACATGTAGATGATATTCACCTAAGAAAAGAGTCTCATACTCTTGATATCATTACCAAGGAACAAGAGCCTCCTACTCTTAACATATCTACAAAGGGTCAAGACATAGCAGAATCCAAAGACATATCAGAAAGGGATCAGGAAGAGGACTTATACATAAGTTGTGAACCAAAAAAATCTTGTATGGACATATCAGAAGGGTATCAAGAAGAGGACTTATACATAAGTTGTGAATTAAAAACATCTTGTATAGACATATCAGAAGGGGATCAGGAAGAGGACTTATACATAAGTTGTGAATCAAAAATATCCTATGAAGGCATATCAAAAAGGAATCATGAGGGAGATTTTTTTGTGGATAGTAAATTAGAAACACCTCTTGAAGAAGCATCAAAATATGATATTTCATAGGATCGGGCTAAAGATATTAATCAAGAAGTTATCCCACATATGGAGGATCCTCTCACTTATGGACTTGGATCACATACCTTTGTCAGATAAAGCTATACTACCAATAAAGAAGATATCACCTTTGAAGATCCATGGTAGAGCAGAGAAGGATTAACACCTTGTTTCCAAGACAAAAAATATCCTATTAAAAATAAGATCTTTCAATGGATGCATTATCAATCTAGAGGATTAGGCCTACATGAATAGGGTATCCTAGAACTAGTGCAAATTATTCACAATCCTAAGCATCAAGGTCTTGGTTATTCAAAGGAATCTAAACATATCAAGGATACCTCTATAATATTTGGGGTAACTTTATCTAATGCAAACACCAACATGGGGAGAACGAAGGGTCCTTATGATGAAACTTATACCAACACTACAACTAGCCATACTATGAATTGTCATCCACACATATTTCAACCCTCTGATTGGGACCACCAACAAGAAAAAAAAGCTATATCAAAGAATGAAACAAGTCATTGAAGAAAAATAATCAGTAAGACAAAATGGACAAGAAAAATTCAAATGGATACAAAAGAAAAAGAAAGAAAATCATTCCTATCAAACTCAATTAGTCAAAGAAACTATGGTGCAAAATCAAAAAGGGAAGTTCATCCATAAAAAATGTCTAGCAATGCAAAAGAAAGCTTCAAGAGCGTCTTACAAGGTATATCAATATATTGGTCCCAATCAAATCTCCATATCCACCTGTCATTGCTCATCATCCCAAGTTTGGAGAGTCAAAGGTTCCAAACTATCAACCAATCCATCTAAATATCATATCCCTCAACACATTTTACCACCCATGATATCCAAATCTCACATTGACCATGTGTCGGCAGCAACTCTTTATCATAAGGACTCTAAGAGCACTCTATTGTGATGTTTGCATCAAGGTAAGGTTAACTCTGGTATCAAAAAAGAAGATAAGAATTATCAGGGGTTACATTCAAGCACTCGTATCCTAGAAAAACAACTCCTTCAAGTAGGATATTGTTGGCATGTCATGACAACAACAATGACCATATCAACACCAAAAATGTCTACATCAGCACCATGAGGTGGTTCAACATGAGAAAAAAAAAATGTCACCATGATGAAAACCTAATAAATAGGCATCTTGTGTGACATCAAAAATCAAGAGAAAAATTCAAGAAAAAAAATCTTCCAGTGAAAACCACTATGGTGGCGCTTTGGACAAGTACCCTAATGAAAACCTGGAAAACATGAATCATGTGTAGAATCAAGCATCTGCATGCACCATTTTAGGTAGAATCATCTCAGCTTATCCATAACGAACCCAAGCAATTGTTTCCAAAATCCAACTTATCTTGATCTTGAAAAATGTTTGATATACATTTTACACTTGCTTATGGAAAACATCTTGACATGGTTCATTCTCATTGATCCTATCCTATCCAACATTATTTGAGAAATAAGGGAATTATACAAAGGGCATAATCTATCCAAACATGTTATCCTATCACAAGATAATCCATCACCTACATTGCTAGATACTAGGGGAAAATGCTTGCATCTTGCTTCAGAATAAATCTTGATCTATGTCTTCTAGCTCACGTTGTGATCTAGGAATTTATCCCAACAACAAGGTGCAGCACTAACTCACTATCAGGGTAACCTTTGAAACAATTCATCCCATAAACAAGGTATACCACCAATGCACTATCATGGTAACCTTCAAAATAGACTATTCCAACAACAAGGTGTACCACCAATGCACTACCAAGGTAACCTTCAAAGATGATGATAATATGGATTATTCCTTTGCTCAAAAATCCTAAGATATCAACAATTTCTTGAACCTCACAACTAGTTCAAGTAAGCTTTTAAGAAACATATCCTTTATAAAAACAAGGTGAAGTATCAATCCAAGTTTTCAACATCTTATACCCTAGGAAAAGGGGTAAAAATCCAAAAAAAAATCAAAATTATCAAAAATGAAAAACATAAAAAAAAACATCGTTGGGTTATTCCTTCACTCAAACAGTCTAAGATATCAAAATTTGCGTGAACCTCATAGCTATTTCAAGTAGATTTCCCGCAACACATCCTCTAGACATAGAAGTGGAATATTAATCCAAGAATTGTTTATCCCAAAAATAAGTTTATGCTTTGAGTCAAATGGTCGAACTACGTGGTCTCTACGTGTACAATGTAGGCAAGGATTATCAGCCCTCGAGGCCTTAGGTTAGTCCCATTAGGTTTCCAACATAATTTATTCCAACTTAGTCAAAAATACAAAATCCAAATAAATTCAAAAAATTCCAAAATCCAAAAACATTCCCAAAATAGAAAAACCCACAAAACCGATAATCAGATCAAACAAATGCTAAAGTCGTCTCTCCCTTGGCTATAGTAGTTTAAGGACCACATGCAATAATTTAAACCCGTGATATTAGGGTTTCACTATGAACATGTCAAGCAACACAAAATGTCACAAAACATGATGACAAACGACATTTAGGATGACAACAAGAAAATGCTAACAAGGTTTAATTAAAACAGAGGCAAATGGAAGCTCACAACACCAATTGAAAATTTAATTGCACAAAAAACTAAAAACCACCTACACCATTACAAATATCATGAAATTTTACCCCATTTAAAAAAGCACTAAAAAATACTTCCGTATGACCAAGATATGGTCGTTTGAAGTTAGGGTAAAAATTACAAGTCACAGAGCAAACAAAAGCGAGTTTTATAGGCAAGTGCGAGCTTTTAGGTCAAAAGGAGCAAAAAAAAGTGAATTTTTAAGGCAAGTGCAAGCTTTTAGGTCAAGGGAAAGGAAACAGAGGTGAGATTTTAGGTCAAGTGTGATATTTACTCATGTCAAGGGTGAGGTTCATAGTCGACTACGAAGTTTTAAGTGAATTTCATGAAACAAGGGCAAATTTTTCAGCCAAGTGTGAGGTTTTATGGCAGGTGCAAGGGTTTCAATTTCAAGTACAAGGTTCTAACCTTGCAAAGGTGAGGAAAACAATGCAAGTGCTCAAGAATCAAAAACACTTCACTATTGACCTCAAGAAATTATGTACATGTAATACGAGAACATAACAAGTTGAAACAAGAAGCGACAAGGTATATACTAGGAAACAGATGCCTAAAAGACATCCAAACTCTCAAAAAATATCCATGTGATGTGAGGCTCCCCGAACCCTCACCATAGCTCCTCGAAAATTGACAAAACAAAAAAATTTAGATAACTTGAAAAACAACAAAAAAAACATCAAATAAACATCAAAAAGCCTATTTCCACCATCACCTATTCCACAATAAAGGTTCATCCATAATAAACATATCGTCACACTCACCCTTTGAAAAAATAGACAAATAAAAAAAGCAAATATCAAAAGCTAGAACTTTTAAGCAAACAATCACTGTAAGGATTTGAACACAAATAGACAAAATCAAAGCCAAGTATAACCACCTATCTATTGAAAATTACCAACACCCTAAGATATGTCTTAATAGATCCATTCCTATGATAGACATGATCAACACTGGATAACAGTCCCATAAAAAATAGAGCAAGTGATACAACAACATTGTTTTTATCTTTTTGTAGTCTTATCTTTTCGATTTACATTATTGACTCATTCCCAAGATCTCTCGAGGATGTCCATAAGGATTTAGAGAGGAGGGAATGAGGGAAATTGAGCATCATTTCAGTTTGTTGTTTGTTGGATATTTTTGTTATACTACCATGGTGAATACTTGCTTTGTTTTTTCTGTGGAAGTTATTTTGAAGCATTTTGTGTAGCAGTGGCATGTTAGGTTCTTAATACCTCTTGTATTACTAGTCTAACATGTTTTAAAGCTTCTCACCTATACACTCTACAAGGTTTTTGTATGTCTAGTATGAGCAAGAGTACTCCTTGTTTGTATAGTCAAAGTCCACACAATGGATACAAAGTCACCTTGGTCATTAATACCCTAGTGCATCGTATCTGTTTGCTACATCAAACAAGATTTTTCAAACTGTGAAGCCTCCAAGCAAATTGAAAGAAATTCATCATTGACTAATATCATTCAATTTCTTCTATCTTCACAATCTTACTAACATTTTATTCTAATCAACCATTTCTCTAGTCAATCCTTGCACTTAAACGCATCACATCAACTTATCAAAAAATTTGGTTCATTATCCAAAATTTTCACCAAATTTCCCGAGAGGGCACCATCCATGCTATCCTTTCTGGGGCATACTGGGGCAAACCTTGCACTTGGGACATACCAAGGCAATGTTCTTTGAAACAAAACAACCAATAATTTATCTCAAAGAGGGGAAATATGTAGACACCTATAAATGTCCTAGCTTGCAAACTAGCATTTTGGATTCGTCTATTAATTAAGTGATTTAACATCATTTAATTAATTCATCATCAAACAACATTGAACAACATTGAACAACACCAAACAACATCGAACAACATCAAACAACATTGAACATCATCCCACAACATCCCATAATGTCTTGGAGCATCTTGAAATCATCCCGTAATGTCTCAGAACATTTCAAAATCATCTCAGAACATCCCATAACATCTCAGAATGATCCAAAATTGTCTCGAAACATCCTGTATCATCTCAGAATGATTCAAAATCATCTTGGAACATCCCGTAACATCTCAGAATGACTCAAAATCATCTCGGAACATATTGTAACATCTGAGAATGACTCAGAATCATCTCAGAACATCCCGTAACATCTTGGAATCATCCCAAAATTAATCAAAACATCTTGGAATAACTTGAAATTGTCCCAAAATAACTTGAAACATCTCGAAACCATCCCAGAATATCTTGGAACATCTCGAAATCATCCCGCAACATCTTAGAATCACCCCGAAACATCTCAGAATCATCTCGCAACATCTCAAAATCATCTCACAACATTGTAAAACATCACACCACATCAAATGACATCTAAAACCCTAATTCTACTATTAATTGAATAATACAACATTATTTAATTAATTCACTTTTTCATTATTTTTGACAAATTAAATAAATTTCATTTATTTAATAAAGTCCTAAAACCCCTAATTCTACTATTGATTAAATAAAACATTTTTTGATTAACTCACATTTTATCACTTCAACCAATTAAATCAATTACATGTATTTAATAAAGTCTTAATCTCACTTTATTCCATCCTGATTGATTAAATAACGATAATTATTTAATTACATCACTAAATCACCTTATTCCTCTAAGTTTATTAAATTACTAAATCATAATAATTTAATTACAACACTTTCCCTCCAAAATTTGAATAATTAAATCAAACTATGGGTAAAAGCACAAAGTTGTGTCACTTTTTATAAAGGAAACGACCAACGTTGATCCAACTTTTAAACTTGAATCACTAAAAAGTGACATATATGTTTTGAATTTTGAAATGATGTAAACTAGTAAAATATGTATTTTTTAGTATATTTTACGTTTGTATTTAAAAAAGAAAAAATTATTTTAAACTAGTTTTTAATAAACTAACACTATAATTCAGTTGTTGATAAAATGCTAAAAAACGAAATTGCATGGGACGTCAAACTTTTTAGAGTAAGTTTTATTTTTTTATTTTCAATTTTTTTGTGTGTATTAAATATAACTTGAAACTTTAGTGCATGGTTATATTTTTTTCCAATTTTGATAAATATATATTTTTAAATAAATATTAAAATGTGTGTGAATAAAAAAATTGTTGTTTCCATTGGATGTCAACTTTCATATTAAATATTTATCTAAAATAGAAAAAAATATACCATCTTGAAATAGATTCTTTTATCTACGACATGATATTTCTTTATATTTTTTTAATAAGTTTTAGTATTTTCCTTGACATGGTAATCAACCTAATATTTTGTGTTGATAAGCTACTTTTAATATAAATAAAATATAAAATATAAATAATAATTAAAATATTAAAATAAATATATTTTTGAAAACTACACTTATGGATCTACAAAATGGTATTTTTATATTTTTTTGAAAATGTTATTTACATTAGCAGGAGTTATTGAAATTTCAAGTTTTTCAAAAAAGAATATTTTTTGGTAAATTGGACTCAAAGTGGTGCTCCATATATTTTTAGCCAACAATTTTAGTTGAAAAAATTGTGGAAGTATCTAACTTAGCTAGAATGAATCTTATTAAATCATATGTTTGACCAAAATTGATTTTTAGTTAGAAATACTTAAATTCAGTTGTGTTGATAAGTTGGCTGAAAGTGTGACACAACTTTGTGTTCGAATCAATTATCAAAAATCAAATCAAACTAATGCAAAATTCAAACTTTATTTGCACATTCAACTCCAAAAAGGAATTAATTAATTCATATTCCTCACCCACTTTTTGACTGAGCAATCTAATTTGTTAGCTGATCAATCTAAATTACTAACTAAGCAATCTAGGTTGTGGTGGAGCTTTTAATTTTTTTCCCCCATGAGTTTTATTTTACTACGTCCTTGGCTCTAATTGGTTTGGTTTTGGGTTTTGGGGTTTTACCATAAATATTGGTCATGGTTGTTCTATTCGTGTGTTGACTTGTTATTGTAGGTGGTCGGTCGCATAAGTATGGTCTGAACCCTTTTTTTCGTTGCATTACCAGCCCCTCTTTACCTGCCCTCTTGGTCTTTTGTGTTCCGACTATGTTTTATTTTTTCCTTAGTGTTGGGTTGATAAATGACTAAAGTTTTGGACTAATCTCTAAAATTATCGGCCTCAAGGGTCATTTCCCCATCCACCTAGTCAGTCCCCTTTTTTATGAATAACTTTTTTGCATGTGCAGGTTTCATAACCATCAGATGGAATGATTCACATCCTGACCGTTCCCGTTGGCCTCGCAAGGTTTTCGATGATGTCACAATAATGCTACGAGGTATGCAAGATGTTGCCATCTGTCACCTGTGATCGTGGGGCCTAATCCTTGTTTGTTGATCGATGAAGGAAACTGGTGCTGACAATTGTTTTTCTTTAGCAACACATCATGGTCATTCCTCGCTAACCTCACGCAATTAAAACGCTAGTTTTAATAATGTTGTGAGGTGTGCGAATTGTTGACGCATGGACATCGATGCCGTATGAGAGATCAAGGTGGGACCTGTTCATTCTGAGGTGGTATCCTATAGGTGAATTTCTATTCGCTTGAGGTTTTATGAACAAACGTGGCATTTTCAAACCACTTTTGACTCGATCTGAGTCGTTCTTTTTGGCTTACATTGATTTGGATCAACGACTGGCATTTGAAATAGGTTGGTGTTGTGCTATAGCCATTTTATCTCATGCAAGTGAATAGTAATGGTTGAGTTCGGACTGTGCTCCCATAATTAAATGCTAAAAGATCAGTGAATTGCTATTTTCGTGCGTATTTCCATGCTAAAGAAGAATTTCCTGGTACCAAATGAAGCAAGCCGTCTTCATGAAAATTCAGCCTCACTGCCATTGACATTCTGTAGGTGAAACTGTAAGTAGCACATATACCATATCCTGTGTTTACAAAAGGTCTTATGGTTGTAAGAAGAGTTGATGATACCCCAACATTGGAGGCTGCAGATATGGTAGTGAATGTTGCCAAGTTCACTAGGGCAACTGTTGAGGATTTGACCAAGGATCGAGATACCTTTATAGGCCAATACAATGACATTATTATTGAATATAATAAGAGTCAACAAAAGGTGGTAGAGCTAGAAACTGAGTTGGCATTACTAAAGCAACAAATGGAGACATTGAAGTCTCAAGGGAAGGCTAGCTCTAGTCGCACTATCTCTAACCCACCAGTGGAGCAACCTCAACCCTCTTCACAAGGACAGTCCTTAGCTATTGTTCCATATAATATGGGACAGGTTCCTATTACAGTTGAAAGGGCTAATAGCCCAGGAGGAGGACTCTCTAGGGAGAAATTAATTTTTCAAGTTGAGGAGTATAAGGAGATAGTGTAAAAAATCCGGGAATCAGCGGGGAAGAGCAATTCGGTGATTGTGGACACTGTGTTGAGACACTTAAATAGGAGGGTCCAAGGAAAATTAAATAGTGTTCATACAAATTATGCTCTGATGTTGCAAGCATTTAAGATGTTCCTGATAGATAAAGAGTTGACCACCCCATTGCTGGATAGATGGAGCCCTAGAATTGAGAAACTGACATTCATGGCAGTGGGAGAAAAACAACATGGGGATAAGTATCCTATGGTTATATCAACTTATCAATTTGTCAAAGGAATTGTGGAGCAAAAGTTGCAGGGGTATGTTGCCCCTATGGAATTAAAGATCAAAGAGTTAAAGGACAAATATGATGGAATGGACTTAACTCCATTACCACAAATTCTGCATAGTCATGATGAGGTGAAACCTTTGTAGGTTTGGAAAGATCAAATGGCTAATATAATGATAGCTCAGACACATGAAATATGTAGAAATGCTGACATTGTTATGTTGGAGAATACACTTGAGAAACTATCATTTGTCATTAGTTTCTTAGAATACTTTGATAAGGAAGCCATGTCAGTAATGGTAAAATATGCACCCTATCAAGATAAGATTAATCAAGTTATTGCTTTTAAATGTCCGTCTGAGGAAGATTTTGAATTATGGAAAAAGGTGTTCACCGATGAGTTTGAAATATGAGTACTAAGGTTGAGAAATGCGACTTGTTCATGTATAATATAGGTCTAGCCTCAGAAGTTACATTTGAAAATATGCATTCTTCTCTTGACTTCAGGTACAAGTTGTTGAGGTGGAATAAAGTGTTATAATGGTTAAATATGCCTTTGGTATGAACGAGTTTCCCTTTGAAAGGTAGTTTCTTCTCCTCCATAGCAACTAATGATTATTCTTGTCTTGTGCCTTTTCCCTCCAGTTGCATGATGCAAATGTAACTTAATTGGGAATTAGCGGTCCAATGAAAAATGGACATGTGTACCCTCTGGCCTGATGCTTGTTTTGCTCCCTTATTTTATAAAAGGGAATTATGGGCCGTGGTGCAGGGTCTGTTGTTAAATCCAAAATTTGAGAAAGAAGAGTTTTGTGATACAAAGAGTATGAATGTAAGTCCTTGTCTTAAATTTTTGAGTTAGATAAAAGAACTTGGTCAATTATGGGGTTCTTAGGCATGTTTGTATTGAATATGAAAATCTCTTGAGTTTGTTTTCTCTCTCGTTGTGATATCTTGTGTGAATTATTAATGAAATATTAGTCCAAGATTATTTTCATTGATTTTCATTTTTCTTTACTGTGAATTACGTTTTAAAGATGGATCTGGTTCAAAGGATTAGTTAAATGCTTCAGTTAATGTGTAAGTTCATGCAAGCTAGCAACTGGATTCATAAAGTAGTGATAGACTTCAGTGCAGATACGTGGATTGTAATGCAATTCATATAGATTATAGTTGTCTAAGATGAAATTTTCCCTGTAGTTCAGTTTTCTCTTTTGACTCCGTGCTTTAGGATATGGCACTAGTATTTGGATCATGGTTATGTTTCTCATGTATTATTTTTTGACTTTAGAACATTTTATCCAAATATTTCCTATCAGCCTATTTTAGTTGTGTTTGCGATTCTTTGCTAATAGGACTTGAGCCTTTTCGAGGAATAGCCAATTTCTTGAAGGATTTCATCCTTTTAGCGTGGATGGGGAATCTATCTGTTGTTCATACATGTGCAATTGAAATTGTTTAAGTTGTATTTGAGGAGCACATTTTAGGGAATACCCCCTTGGGTCTTACAGAGCCTGAAGTGTAGGAGAACTAGCATTATCGCTTTTCTCATCGAGTTGGCCAATCTCTTCCTAGACTTATATTATTGAACGTGGCAAGTTCATAGAAGCTCTCGAGAAATCCGCTTGGGTTGTAGTAAAAAAAAACCAATAGGTTGTTAACTAATCAATCTAAGTTGTTGACTAGTCAATATAAATTGCTAACTAGGTAATCTAAGTTGTTAACTAATCAATCAAATTCCTAACTAAGTCATCTAAATCTTGATTGATTAATCTAAAATCTTGACTGATCAATCTAATCCCTGACTAGCCAATCTATTTCTCAATCAAAAAAATTGTTCAATCAACTTTGCACAATCTTCTCATGTCTAAATCCTCTCAACACACTCTGACTGTTGATCTGGATATTCTTCAACACGGTCTTGATTGTCCATTTCAAATCAAATCTTCTATATAACAAACCCCTTTCCTCACAAATAAGGATCGAAGAATCAACATCATTTGCACAATGAAGTACTGTTGATATTCACAACCACTATTGTTAGTGTTGATCTTCTTTAATGTATGTTCAAATAGCTTATTTTCATTTCATATATGTAGGATTAGATGTTAGATTAATATGTTTGATATTAGTTTAGATTCTTAGATTAGCATGTTTGATCTTGCTCTCGGTCTAACATTCTCCCCCTCACACAGTTATATTATTTTTTGTTCTTTTATTTATTAATCATTTAATTTTTTGAAGTAAGCAATATCACTACAAATGATATTTAATTTTTTCTTAGTGGGGGTTATTCCAAAAAGGCCTAGATGAATTTAATTTCTCATTATAACTATGTTGTGCATTTGTGATTTTTCTTTCTTAATTAATTTTATGGTTGTGTGTAATTTAAAAAGGTTGAACACTTATGATTTCATTGTACTACATATATCCTCATCTCACCTATAAATTCTAAATGGTTATTCATAACACCATACATAATTATAATTATAGTGTAGAATTGCTTATGGTTGATTTAAATTTGTAAGTATCCTAAAATACATTATGTCCTTAAATATAAGTTATGCATAATTATCCCATTGTCCCTACTTATATAGATGAATTATACTTAATCATATAATCTCTATCATACACTCTTATCCTATATTATACACACTTGTATGATTATTATTTGGAATTTAGAGATACCTTGCATTTTTAAATGATAATAGGTGAGATTCTTTGTTTAAGACTTTACATTTCATATGAAGTTAGTCAAATTTAATCCTCATGTCCATAATTATTAAAGCATTCAAGATTTATGTATTTATATGCTTACACTACTTTTACATGTGAATGTTTCATTAGGATATTTTAGTACCACTTTTTTTATAGGAATTTTTTTATAATCCTACTTTCTCCCTTTCTCCCTCTTTTTCATATATAGTTGAATGAACTTAGAATTGTTCTTATTTTACTTCATGAAGAAAGATAATCATTGCTTATATTTCTTATTTTTAATAATTTCCTATGGAGCATCTTATTAGAAAAATGGTTATTGCATATATTACTTAGCAAAATAAAATAAGTACATATTTGTATTTTTTTTATTTTAATTAAATGTAGATCTTTGTATGTATATAGATATGGCTGATGATCAGGGATCACGTCATTCCACTTAGTCTCAGGAGAAAATAAGGCTAGGTATAATTTATATAATGATATCATTAGGAGATTAGAGAATTCTTTGAGATGTTTGGACCAAACAATACAAAACTCCCCTAATCTCCCTAATAGAGATAGATGAGTTGGGATTCAACAGGAGATCATACTTATGATTCACATGATTCGATCTTATAATCCTTATGATGAGGTCAAAAATGAGGATTTTTATAAATCCCTTGCCAATAGTATTATTGGCTCTATAAAAATTGATTCTATTTCTCATAGAGTTTCACTACATAGTGTGCAAAGCATGTTTCCTCATTATATGGGACAAAAAAAGTTATAGGATATACTATTAATAGATGTACAGATGAGATTTTTTCTCAATTTATATATCCTAGATGGTTGGTATCCCATCAAAGATGGCATCATAATGACGAGTTTCCACTTTAATTTTGCAAACAATTATATGCTAAGTTCCATTTAGGGTTAGTACAAATCTATTCCTTCACATGTTAGTTAGGGAAAAGGGAGGTTTGATGACAAATCTCAAATTTGATGTGTAGATTTTCCACCATCCATCAACAAGAGGGCATTAGTTGGTCCAAAACTTTTGGTTCTTCTAAAATGTTTGGAACTAGCAGCAACAGAAGGTGTCACAACAACACCTACTAGATCTTGCCTTTTTGATAGTATTTCCATGATTGCTACTCAGGTCGATCAAATGTCATTTGATTGTGTAGGTAGATACTTATTACATCTATGGATTAGCCTTCCTCCCATTGAGGCTACATATTCCAATTATGATCCCTACATTTTTGCAGAGCTAACATCAGCATCGGATGTGGCCTAGATGAGTGAAGCCACTCTACATAATGTGTGTTCGATTTACATTGTTGATTTACCATCATCTTACCAGTTTATCAATTAGGAGTATGTGATTCCTTTACATGTTGTACTAACTCATATTAGATGAAATTTTGGTAGACAGTTAGGTCGGGTTGAGGTGGCTTCACAAGATGGTCAACATATTCTAGACCAACCTACAGTCTCTACACAACATCGGGTTGAGGTTACTGCACCTAATGTACATGGAACATACAATTCACTTCTCTTTGACACTGGTCCTTTACTTGATACAGGTGTCCTTGATGTGACCATACATTCTTGTGACATTAGTGGTATTGGTAGAGTGCTCTAGGGTGAGACACAGGTACTTTCAAATAATCTATATATTTTTCATTCTAAAAATCCACATGTATATTAAATAAAATTGAATTTAAAGTAGTTCTCACTCTTCATTGAAATCTTGTATTTGAAAATTTATAGAAATATGAGGATTTTTCATGCTTTGGAGATTTGGAGCATGCAGATGATCCTGTGCATGGTACATTTATAATATTTAAAGTACTTGATACATTCATACATTGAAAGTACACAACTTTAAGACGACTTTACATTTACACATGTACACTAAATTAATTAATGTAATTTTTTGTGCAGGGAGGTAGGTAGAGAGAGAGATCAAGATAGGGATTGAGAGAGGCATTGGGCCAAGGACCTAGAGAGAGATCAAGACATGGATCCAAATAGGGATAAGGAGAGAGATCAATCCATAGTCATACTAGGCATCCTCCACTTTGACTTGTTTTACATGCAGACACATGATTTGTTATACATTCTATCTTTTGATTGATCATATTATGATTCTTAGATCATGATCTTCACATTATATACATTTTACATTATGGTTTCACATTATGGTTCTTAGATCATGATCTTCACATTATATAAATTTTACATTATGGTTCATCTTATATGTTTTGCAGTATATACATTTTACATTATGGTTTCACATTATGGTTCTTAGATCATGATCTTCACATTATATACATTTTACATCATGGTTTCACATTATGGTTCATCTTATTATAGAAATATAAATTCTTGAAGCTAATTAGGGTTTTGAGTTTGGAAACTTTAATATTCTTGCTCACTTTTAATCTATAAATTTGGTTCAATAAGGTAGTTGGGAATGGCGGATTGAATAGTTAATATTCTTGCTCACTTTTAATCTATAAATTTGGTTCAATAAGGTAGTTGGGAATGGTGGGTTGAATAGTCAGGGCTTTACAATGGTTCTTTTCATGAGTGGGTATGGATAATTTGTTACATGGTTTCAACTTGATTTTTTGTTTTTTGAAATTTGGCTTGGTCTTTGTTTTTAATCAATATGCAAGCTCTAAATTATTGAGTTATATGTGTTAGGATATGATCGAAGTGATTTGTCTAGTAGCTTTTGCATATTAGGATTTTGGATATTTTCTAAGGATAATTTACCAAAAATGCAACCAAATAATTTACTTTTTTATGTATAGATATTTACAACCTTTATATTATATTTCAATGGAATTAACCTTCAAGTGTTGATATCTATGAAAAACTACAGCAACATATATTTTTTCCAACATATTTTTTATTCTAATAGAGAATAAAGTGTTTGTGAGTTTCATATTCCATACATATCATGGAACCTATCCTAAAATTGAGGTTGGTGGCTCTATTGAAATTGGAACCTATCTAAAATAATGGGTTATGTGAAACACTTTATGCTAAGAATATAATATGGAAATCCTAAAAAGAGTTGGAAGCCCCATGAAGCAAATTTTTTTTTTTTGGAATCCTTGCATTTCAAGATGAATTGATTATTTTTTTCTTGA
Source organism: Sequoiadendron giganteum (assembly GCA_007115665.2). Taxonomy (NCBI): domain Eukaryota; kingdom Viridiplantae; phylum Streptophyta; class Pinopsida; order Cupressales; family Cupressaceae; genus Sequoiadendron; species Sequoiadendron giganteum. Next base: position 300,473,464 of record CM021109.1, read on the forward strand.
ATTATCTTTTGGAGAGAATTTCAAAGGTTGAGAAAATAAAATTATACCCTAAACATGATTGTGGATCTAGTGACAATGATAATTATCTTTATCCATGAGAGGAATTCTAGTATATTATTATGTGGTAACAACAAAGGAAAGGAGGGAAATATTTGAAGAAAAAAATCTATAATCATCTAAACATGACACTATCAAGAAGGTCATCTTAGCCTTAAAAAATATTTTACATAAGAATCTTAGAGTATTTAAATTCAAATAATGATCTCAAGAGATTGAGTTCAAACATTTAGGTAACTATGGGACACTTGAGAAGGATAAGGATTCATTAATTATTTTATATACAACAAGTAATAGAAGAAATCAGAATGGAGAGTGCAATTATTGATATCATAAATGATATTGTAGTAGATAATATAAAAAATTATATTTTAGGATCAAATGTAATTCAAGGATTCAAGTTCATTGACCCTACGTATTGAGACTATTGGAGGAGTGATGATATAACTTATTCTAATGAAAATTATTATTTCTACAAAGAAGACTCAATTCTTTAGAACCTTTTTCCATTTTTGTGTTGCATTATACGTTTAAGTTAAAATTACATGAAAATGAGTAAATTTCCTCTATCATGTGAGGGATATGTCCCACTAAATATAGAGAAAAATAATGCATTCATTGATTATTTTTAATTATTGTAAATAATTGGATTTTCCCATTGGGAGAGCCATGTTGGTTTCTATATAAAAACGTAGTGGCAAGTTTTTTTCCCAATACTTCTTACCTTGATTTAGGATCCTAAATTTAATTAACATGAATAATAAAGAGATAAGTGATGACAATGATGTTTTTATGAGATGATCTTGCTAAATATTATAAATTTCAAATAAAGAAAATGTGTGATGCCAATAGATTCTAATAAAAATTAAATTTGATGAATATTGTGGATGAGAAACTATGATATTATTTAACTTCATAATAAATGTGACTTTATTGATTGACTATGATGTTACATTTATTTTGATGCTAACAAGTATGTGTTTGTGATTATTTCCTATGATGTGTGGGAGTGACAAATTCATACTATTTATGGTCAATAATGATAAGTGTCCTAAGATGATGTTGTTGGACTCAAGGGAACACTGAGGGGGGGGGGGGTGAATCAGTGTTCAAAAAATCTTAAGCTTCATTAATATAAAACTTAAAACCATCTCAACATTGTATTAAAGAAAATATGTATGCATTCAAAGTAATCATTCATGACACCATAACACACAGATTTTTGCATGGAAACCCTGTTAGGGGAAAAACCACGGTGGAGGTTAATCCATAATTTGAGTACTCAAATACAATAGTTTACAAAAGAGAATGCACTTGCATTCAGGCACAATGCCTAGAGCTCACTGCTCAAAGAGAAAGGCTCACTGCCTTACAAAATTCAGATTAAGACCATCTTAAGGGTGAACTAAGATATTAGCATCTACTTATGCCAGGTTACTGTTTTGGTGAAGCTCATAGATTTGATTCTGGATCTTCTTTCTGACTTTGTACTCGCTCTGCTCTACTCTACTCTTTTCTACTCTTCACATCACTTAGAGACAATTTTGCACTACCACTTTGCTGAATTTCGTACCATATTCGTGCTTTATGTATTTTCTACCTTTACACACTTCTCGACACACCATGCACACCAAAATGATAGAACCGATCTCATATATATATCCACTAACAAGGATTTATTCATCCATCAGTTGGCTTAATAAAGTATTAAGTTAATTTCATCTTGTTGGCTAGATCCACCACTAAATCTTTATGCGCATCCTCCAAATTCAGTTAAAAGACAAAGAGAGGACCCAAACAAAGCTTAATCGAGCATGGAGACTTTTAATTAACTACATCTTATACATCCATGATTACTATATTCGTCGGGTCATGCTTCTAGCATAGATAGCTAACAAATTAGTACACCGGATCTCCTAGCTCATGTTACTGGTGAGTGCACGTCAAAAAAAAAATTCACCAAGATATTGCAAACATCAACAAGCCTTCCTTAGAGACCCACAACCCAAAATATCTATCTAGTGAGTTGTTCAGATCAACTTTTATGCCTGTAACCGGATGCCCTATTCTTTAGTTTGTTGTGTCAATAGAAACCAAAACTATACTGCAAACCGGATGTCAGTAAGGTTGCCTAGGTTTCCATGGTTCCCATATTCCAACAATCTCCCCCTTTGGCATTAATGGCAACACTTAGTGAAAAATTGACGAAGTGTCAAAATCATTATACGTATATTGCCAAATTTTTACTATACTTTCTCCCCCTAAGATTTATACTGCATTCTCTCCCTCTATAAGGCATTTTTCACTGCATTCTCTCCCACTTTGACATCAATGATAGAGCATGGATGCCATATGCCAAAAAAGACAAAAAGTGAACAGTGACAAAATAGTGAAAAAACACTTATATGCCGATACCAAGTGACAAAACATGTGTTCAAAATCCTCAACGCTTCAAAATTTCAACACATATATGTCGAAAGTTCTCCTCTTTTGATCAAAACTTCAAAAACTTGAAGACAACTAACTACTATCTTTAGACAATTATCATATGGTTTTTCTTCATTTCCGGAAGAAATTTCTTCCAAGCATCTATTGTAATTCCAATGATAATGATCAATCTATTGTTCTTGGAAGTCTTGTTAACAATTTCAGTTAGAGATTCAGGAATTGTAATTGCTTCTTCTAGTTTCTCACCATTCCTCAATATTTCCACCATTTGCTCCAACCTGCATTCAGTTAGATCCTTTACCTTCCAAAAAGTATCCACAAGAGTGTTCTTGGAGAGTTGATTTTTTGTGTGTGCTGACTGTAGCTCCTAGATTTTTCTCCTGATGGTGCCATCTGGATCCTGAGATATGTCAAAGATTTTACCAATGCCATTTAATTCTATTTCAATATGATCCAACTTCTCTTTGTAATTGTTGACTGCATGGGGCCAACAAATGCAATAGTTGTAGATGTCAGTGGTTGAGTTTATGCATTGCTTTAACTCATTCATTTTCTTCTTCAATTGGGAAAGAGATAGTTTGAATTGCTCCTTTAAGTGAGATAACTTCACCAACTTTCTTTTCTTGTGCTTTTGAATTCAATGTTTCTTTGCTACACTCAATCATTTCATCGGGTAGAATGTTCTGCAAGCTTTCCAATCTAATCTTGCATTGCTCAACATGAGCATTTAACACACTTAGAATCATGTCTTGATCATATGATGGTCGATGAGTCTATTTTTTGGGTTAATTATGGGTAGAATCCATGGTATATTTGTTGAAGTTATCATGAAATTTCATATTACATGCTAACACTTTTACATAGTTTCTTTCAAACCTTCAGACATTTGGGTTTAATTCCCTCTCTGCCAGTTTTAATGATATTTGACTTGATATGTGAACTATCTATATTATCTTGCATGTGATTGATGGGTTCTCTTTCAGATAATTTTAGCTATGCAGTTATTATGTGTAATGACATTGCCATGTAGACTTGATTGGAAATGCCAAGTTAAAGAATGCAACCGCCAGCTACTCATGTAGAGGATGCGTGTGATGGTCAACTAGAGGATGGCGGTGAAAGATTCCCTTGTTAGCCACATGTAACTTCCCTATGCCGATCTTTAATGACATTGAGCAATGCGGGCGTTACCGCAGTGGTCAAGTCCACGTTTGGGCTTGCGTGTCTAAACGGATTCCCCTGCATGTGTAACCGCTCTTCCACTCTCTTTCTTGCTTTCCCTAAATGGTGTCCTCTCAGTTAGTGGGAGTTGACTACCCTATTAGATAATAAATAAGGTTCGGATCCTCCTTCTTAGGGAGTTGATCACCAAGTTATTGTATAAGCGGAGAATACCAGACACACCCTTTTGTAATTTTATTTTTTCTCATGAATGAAATGAGATTCTGAGTTGAGTATCCAAGTTTAATCTAAGTTTACATTAGTCTTAGAGGATACTCATCCAAGGGGTCCCACTTTTTGATTAATCCGTTAGCTTAGATAGATTAGCTTTAGCTTATGTTTAGTACTTAGTAAGAATATAGCATTGACTTTTCCTGCAGCCACTAGAAGTCCATTCTATGACTGTTCCTACAACCAAGGTGGGCAGAGTAGTTTCCTATTTGTTGCTCAAATTTTCATTCCTATTATGCATGTTTAGTTTAGATTTGATTGAGTCAAGTTCAACATTTGTTGTATTTCCTTTCAAGAAATTTACTTTCAATATTAAGTCTTTCCTAGTTGTAGAATGAAGGTGACTACTTTGAAGTTCCTAATGCACATACTGTGTTGACCCATTTCAAGTTCACGTCCCTGGGTTGACAATTTAAATGTACCTTCATGATAGTTAAGATGGATATTCAGGTCAAATGTCCAATCTCTGAATCATGGTTGTAAAGGCTTAGTTGTTAAGATCATTATAGGAGGCCGACATTTTTGGCGTCGTTGTCGGGGATGGTGTCAAACTAGGGAGTCCTTTGGATTTATTGATAGTTTTTTTCTATAGTATTTATGGAGTTTTCTCTTAGCGTTAGAAGTTATGACCCACTATTCTTTCTCACCCATTCTTTGTGTGAGTTGGCTGATACTTGTAAGTGTGAATAAGTAGAAAAGAATAAAATACTTCTTAATGAAACATTGTATCAAATATTAAGCAAATAATCTACTGAAAGTGTCTCATTGTCTCCTTATCTTGAAAGATTTATTAAGCTATTGTGCTCTCAAATTTAAATAACACTATAACTATTAAAATGACAATCTAAAGAACTAAATGATGTTGATGCAATGATGTGAAGCTAAATGATAATATTAAATGATAAAAGAAGTAATATAACATGAATTGACATGAAAAATGATGGATGAAGCTACAGGAGGTAGCCATGATTATGAAAACTAGAATGTTGGATGCTTGAATTGCTTGATGATGGATGATTGATGCTTGAATTCCTGCAGAGTAAGAGTGCATAAACTTGATAATCTTGGATCCTTTTCTTGGTTGAATGAAGCTTTATTTATAGATTTCCTGGCAGTAGAAATGCACAAGGACAACAAAGAAAGACTTGGATTCAATTTGGAGGATTGAATGGTGAGAGATTGAGAAGATTTTGGGGATTGTCTCTACCCATGAAAACACCAAGCAAGAGAAGAGGAAGGATTGATAGAAGAGGATTGAGAGATGAATTTGCAATTTGTCTCCAATTTGTCTCCAAAACTTCCCGTGAAGTTTGAAAGCATTAATTTTGACATATTTTGACATATTTTGACATAAATTAGACATAGGATATCTAATTTGATTTTGAGGAAATATAGAGGAATATTATTTATGCCTTTATTTAAATATTTTTGATTTATTTAAATTAGAAAAAGAGGAATAAATAATTTAATAGAACAAACTATAGAAGTTGTTTATTAAATTAAAATAGAAGAATATGGTAATTAATCAATAAAGTGTTTGACCTTTATTTAATTATTTAAGATTGATGTGATAGAATAAAGTAGGGGAAATGATAATTAAATCAAACAAAGTATTTAATTTCGTTTATTTAATTAAGATGAGATAATAGAAGAATTGAAAGAATTAAAAATGTGAATGTGGACGTGAACTATATAAATAAATATTTCTATTTATTCAATAGTAGAGAAATTTAGGATAATTAATCAAATAATTTGTATTTAATTAATCGGATTCTCCAGACCAATTTTAGGTGTATACATTTTGCCCCTCTTTGAAATGATGTGTTTACGCATTGCTTCGAAGAAAATTTTGCTGCTACTGCCAGTATCGACGAAAAATATTCAGTATGCCCCAGATATTGATTTTCAGATGATGGATGATAATATGCCCCCTCAGGAGATAAATTAATGATTTTATGATTTATTAGAAAAAATCATGATTTTTATGATGTTTTAATGATTTGATGATGATATGATGAAGAAATAATTTATCTCCTGACATTGATGATAAAATGTAGCCCGTGGATGAATTTCAATTAATTTCTTGAATAAAATTATTTAAAATAAAAGAAATCCCTTAAAAATCCCTTTTTGAAAAATCTATATAAGGTCAAAAAGGTCCTTTGCATCCTTATTTCTACTTTTTGACTTTCAACACCTAGTGAGAAAGACATTTGAGCCAGCTGGAGCAAGATGTCGATCCCCTACCACACTCACTAGTTTGAGCACGTGCGACGTCACCAATGGTCGGTAGCCTACAGACCTCTGGTACGTACCCGTATTCCACCTCGTAATTTGTGCATTCTTGATTTTCATGTCCTTTTTCATTTTTGGCATGTTTGCCATAGTTTAGCGCATCAATGTCATGCTGTAGCGCTTTGCACTCTGGTGTAGCGCTTTTGTTAATTTTTCTATCGCTTTCATAGAAAAGTTTAGCGCTTTCATAAATGAGCGCTTCGATAGATTTATTTAGTGCTTTGATGCCTGATTGTAGCGCCTAGAAAGTTCTAGCACTTTGATGCAATAAGTTGGTGCATTGATGGTATGTTATAGCACCTTGATTAAAGTAGCGCTTTGATGGAATGTTTTAGCGCATTGATGTGATGAAATAGCACTTCTGGTTATTTAGTGCCCTGAATGCCTTTTTTAGCGCATCAAATTTCTTAAATAGTGCTTTTGATTTTTAGCACCCTGGATGCCTATTTTAGTGCATCGAATTGTTGAAATAGCGCTTTTGATTTTTAGCACTTTGGATGCCTATTTTAGCGCATCCATGTCAGATTTGCAAATTTTGACATAGTTAACCTTGTTTTCATCAATCTCAATCATGTCCATTCTTTTGTTTGGTATGATTTGATTATACAAATTCCTTAATGACTAATTTTGATGATTAATTAGACTTAATCTCATGATAGGCGAGAAATAATCCTATTTGTGATGATCCTCATGATAGGTGATGAATGATTTCATATTCGATAAACCTCATGATAGGTGATATTAGATGATGTTTGTGATGAACCTCATGATAGGTGAGGTTAGTTGATGTTTGTTCATGAATTTTGATAAAAAATTCATACCAAAGTTTGATTGGATCTGATAGTAGATTGACTTGTGAGTTTTGACATAGTGCACTAATTTGTTAAGCCCTTTTTTATGATGATAGGATCCTCTGGATAACCTTCAGATGCGAGAGTGATTTACATGGACTACTAATTTGATTCCTCATCTGACTCTTGATGAGATTTAGATCATAGCTTGATGTGGTCTATCTAGTCTTCTTGATATGCCCTAGATTAGGATTAATCAGGGCCTCCTTACTGCTTTGGCCGAATGGTGGCACAGTGATCATAACACCTTCCATCTACCCACCGGTGAGATGACAGTCACACCAGAAGATGTGTGGTGGATATTGTGGATATCATTTATTGGAGAGGTCGTAGTCTATGATTCATATGAGGCTGGTGGGAGAGATGCACTCTGTAGAGTGTTCCAAGATCAACATATTGTAGGACCAATTGTTCGATGGCGGACAATGGCCGACACTTATGCTAGTCTACCAGTAGTGCTAGCTGGATTCATTGGAGGCTTCCTTTGTCCTGATCACAGGTCAAAGGGATTATTTGTGGGTTGGGACCATATACTTGAGAGAATGGTTGTGCACGGGATCAGATATGCGTGGGGGATGTGTATGCTAGCGCACCTCTATCACGATTTACACTTAGTGGTGTACTTGGGAGGATGCATTCTATCAGTAGGGGTGACTCTATTATAGGTTTGGGCATGGGAGAATTTTTCCATTGGACGACCATTTACGGTACTTGACAGACCTGCAGGCAGACCATATGTTTTCCGTTATAGAGGTCGACTTACCCAGTCTCAGATGGGTAAGTTAGATCATTGGAGATGGGTTTTGGATGAATTGGAGAGTGTTGTTTGGTAGCCTTATCTGGATTGCGAGCAGTGGGAGGAGGTTGATCAAGTGCTCAAATTTTTGTGTGATTCCATGTATCTGATTGGTAGGACTTCTTTTTTCTTAGAGATGTTTTTTCTACAGCGGGTCTATAGGCAACATGGTATTGTACAGTGTATGCCTCAGGGGGTTTCTCATTATGCCTAGCGGCAGAGTGATACAACAGATTGGGGGCCATGTTTGTCTTATGAGACATTAGTGGAGGGATATCAGACTCTGCACCCATCAACTTGGGATATGTGCAAGGATATTGTAGAGGCACCCATGATAGAGGAGTATGCCGCATATTTGGCTTTGCATCCATGTCCTCAGATCACCATTCTAGATGAGCCAGCACCATTACCTATGGAGGAGGATGCTTGCATAGCCGTTGAGGGTGAGGAGGATAGTGGATTTGAAACTGACTCGAGCATCAGTGAGGAGAGTAGCAGTGAGGAAAAAAGTAGTGATGATGGGGATGGTGGTGGTGGAGGTGGCAGAGGGGTTGGGCTAGGTAGTTTCGGTCCATCTTCAAGTAGGCCTCACAAGAGGTGAGCAGTGGATATGCCTTCTATTGATCATCAGAGACAAATTTTGAGCTTATAGGTGCAGGTACAGACTCTATAGGGACAGTTAGTGTAGGCACAAGGTTTACTCATGCAGACAGAAAATCAGATGCAAACTCAGGCACAGGCTCATGCACAGGTCCAGGGACAGTTGGAAGTTGTTCAGACATAGGTTGGTACTTTGACAATCAAGAGGGACAGTGCCAGATAGATTGCCGAGAGGGAACATGAGACTACTGAGACATTACAGAGGGTAGCCAATGGTACTTCTGTTGTAGATTATATGAGGGAGGTTTTGCATGTTAGCCAAGAGGCAGAGTTTTACAGGGGTAGGTATGATGATGCAATTCCTACCGATCGTAGAGTCAGTTATTCCCCTTTGAGATTTGGGAGGACACATACTCGGACAATCAGCGAGGGTGTGACACAGCCTTCATGAAGAGATCCCAGAGATCTTGGTCCATCTGGGGGTGGTGGTGGTACTAGTCCTGTTATGCTTGCACCTTCTGGCAGTAACAAATCTTAGATGCCATTTGTGATTTTGAGATGTACACTCTGAGTCAGCTTATTTTTGACAATGTATCTTTTCCTATTTTTAGAATTCATTGTATACTTGGCATTGATGATATATATGCTTATGCAGTTGATTTCTATTGATCTATGATGGTTATTTATGATTCTATGATGGATGCATTTATTTTAATGTGTTATATATCATGTGATGATTCTGTGATGAATGTTTTTATTTTAATGTGATGAAATAAAAATGACGATTTTGCGATGGATGATATATGGATAATAATGACATGATTTGCATTTTATTTTAATGTGATGAAATGTATGGATATATGGTGAATGCATTTATTCTAATGTGATAAAATAAAAATGATGATGTTGTGATGGATGATATATGGATAGATGGTGTAAATTATGTATGGGTTGAAGTTGATCAAAGGCATATGATAATAATGTAATGAATGATATGGTGTAATGAAAAAAATGATAATTTGTGATGGATGAATGATATGGTGCAATGAACATGATGTTTTTATTTATGATGTGATGTGGAAAAAAAATTGGTATAATAAAGGCACAACTATTTGATGTTAAATGCATGAATGATGAGATGATAAAAGCTTTGCAATGATGAGATGATGCTTCTATATGCTTGTGAGGATTTTTGGTTTATGTCAAGTATACTCAATCATATTTGTAGAAAAGATAATCATTAATTGGAATCTTTTATGTAAAAAAAAAACACTTTGTAGATGTAAAATTTATTATGAATGCAGTCTAATTTTACTATGCAACTATATGGAAACCATTATCATTTTAACAGTACTTTGTGCTTGGTATCATCATAGAGCTTTTTTGGAATGTTGAAAGTGAGTATAAGCATTAATGGTATATGTTAAACCAATGACGACCTGAGTACTACTTTCATGATTTTTGATATTGCAAGCGAACACAAGCATCTAGGTATAATTGAATCGAGATGACCTGAGCATTTATTGCATAAAGAAGAAGAGATTAATCATTTTAATGTGTGAATTTTGAATGTCATCGGTAATACATTTTCATAGCACATCCCTCGACAATTCACATATTTATATGATTAACGTATAGACAACAGACAATAAAAATATCATTCTTCTTCCTTGTTTCTCTAGTTCATTTACATCATCGAGGTACTCCAAAGAAATGATAATAATTAATCAAAAGAAAACAATTTATCCACCTTTTACTTAGAGTGTTTCAATCATTATTCAAATTAGATCATCCATCCTGATTTTTGTGATGTTTTTGCGATTTTTCGATATTTTGACCAAAGACCTATCCTAGGGGTCTCAGGGGATTGATCAAAGATTAGCCTTACCTACGTGACACACACAGAGACCACGTAGTTCGACTGACACAAACTCATGTTTTTTTTTTTTTTTTTTTAGGTGGATTTTTGACTTGTTTTTGGATTTTCTCGATAGGATACGGATGTTTGATGCTTTTCCATTGGTGATTGATGTTGTGCTTTGATCATTGTTCTTGTTTTCTTGTCATACTATTTTTTTTTCATTTGGTGAAGCCGATGTTTTGCTGCCCCCAAGGTAGAGTGGGACATGACCATGTGAGATGTTTTGATAATGGATACAATGATGGAAAGACTAATGATATGATATGAAATGGTAATGATGGCCAGACTAATGATCCTGATATGTATCATAATAGATGGGAATGCTGGTTTAGAATCACATACAACACCTGTTTCCATTTTTTCACCATATGTTTTGATTGCACTCTTTATTTTGTATTTTTCTCTTTCTCATTTTTTTTTTTTATATTATATATATATATATATATTTGTATTTTTTGTTACCAAGATGCCTGTTTTCCAGGTTTTCATCAAGGAAACCATTTTCGAGAAGTTTGACCCATGCACTAGGGAATTCAGGTATTGAACTTTCTGAGATGGATACTATTGATAAGTTCATCGAACAAATCCCCCTTTGATGTTGATAGTTGATAGGCCCCTAATCCATACACTGATATGATGACAAAAGGACCTAGCTAGTTAGGTTCAAACTTCCCTTTCTTCTCCCCATCCTACTGATTTCTAGGGTTCTCTTTTAGTACCAAATCGCCAACCCAAAAAGCTCTAGGTTTTACCCTATGATTATAGCTCCTTGATATTCTCTGTTGATATGTCGTTAGATGGTTGACAACTTGTTGATGATGCTCATCCAACAATTCCAGTTCTTGAAGTTTGGATACCCTATAGTCCTCATCTGAAATGATTCCTCTTAGTGTTACAAAAAGTGATGGAATCTCTACTTCAATGGGTAGTATCGCCTCTGATCCATATACCAAGGCATATGGTGTAGCTCTTGTCGGTGTTCTGATACTGTTTTTGTAGGCCCACAGTGCAAGATTAAGCTGAACATGCCAATCAGGTCTAACATCGTTAACCTTTTTCTTGAGTATTTTCAAAATTATTTTGTTAGAGGCCTCTGCTTGGCCATTTCCCTGAGGATAGTATGGTGTTGGAAACGATGTTGGATATGAAACTTCTCACATAATTCTTGGACATCTTGGTTTTTAAATGGCCATCCATTATCAGTGATAATAGATTGAGGTATGCCATATCAACAGATTATGTAATTCAATATGAATGAAAAGATCTGCTTTCCAGTGATAGTTGCAAGAGGAACTGCTTCTATCCATTTTGTGAATTATTTTGTTGCTGTGATTATGAACTTGTGTCCATTGGATGAAGATGAATTTATCTTTCCTACCAAATCGAGTCCCCATTGACAAAAGGGCCATGTTGATGTGAATGAATACAATTCTTGAGCTGGTGTGTGAATTAGATTACTGTGAATCTGACATTTTTGGCATTTCTTTATAAATTGATAAGACTCTTTCTCCATACATGGCCAATAATATCCTAAATAGAGGAGTTTCTTCGCTAGAGTTATTCCACTCGAATGAGTGCCATAAATACCTTCATGAACCTCACATAAGGTTGTCTTAGATTCATTATGTTCTAAACATCATAGTAAGGTACCATCAAGACCTTGATGATAAAGGATGTCGATGATTAAAATATGTCAAGCAGATTGGCGGATAAAATTGCATTTTTGATTCCTAGAAAGATCAAGAGGGAGGATATTATCCTTTAGGTAAGAATAGGTTTTCTCATAGATGGATGTTTCAATGGTCTCTAAATGTCATATGGTATTGGATTCCAAACTATTATATGAAGGATGTGATACTTGTTCTACCATAAACTCATACCAACCACATTTCTCTAGCAATTGTAAGAGTGGCGCAATTGTGGCCATAGCGTCTACTGCTTTGTTCTCTGCCCTTGGAATTTGATCAAATTTGATATTGACAATAGATTATTTTAGATCATCTATTTTCTGTTTATAGGGCATCAAATTTTCATCTTTTTTTTTATACTCATCATTTACTTGATAAATGACTAGCTGAGAATCCCCATATACCTATAATTATGTGATCTTCCATTCAATTGCAATTTTGACCCCAATGATTAATGCTTCATATTCTGCCACATTATTTGTACATTGAAACAATAGTCTATAAGATTTTTGGATGGTGTGTCCTTGGGGAGTGATGAAAAAAATCCCTACTCCAAATCCTCGCTGTGTATATGATCCATCAAAATACAATATCCATTGTTGTGGCGTCACTTTCAGAATGTCCGCATCTGGAAACTCCATTGTCATGGGTCGATCATTTGGTAAAGGACCCTTAGCCAGTTGTTTGATGATTACTTGGCCCTTGATGGCTTTTCTTTCCACATATTGAATATCAAACTCACTTGATAGCATGACCCATTTGGCCAGTCTACCTGTTAAGGCAGCCTTACTAAGTAGATATTTTAAGGGGTCAATTTTTTCTATAAGCTTGATTGTGTGAGTCAGCATATAATGTTGTAGATGTGGAGTAGCAAACACCACCTCCAAGCAATATTTCTTAATAAAAGTGTAGTTTATTTCATATCCATCTAAAGTTCTTCTGATATAGTAGATGTCGTGTTTCTTTCCTTCATAATCTTCTTGTGCCAATAATGCTCCTAAAGAGATATTTGTTGTTGCAATGTAGAGTACAGAGGTCTTCCTTCTGTAGGTGGCATGAGAATAGGTGGTGACATCAGATATTATTTTATTTGATCGAACGTTGTTTCACACCCATTATCCCATTTGAAAACAACATTTTTATGCAATAGATGATTGAATAGATGACTTTTGTCCACCAGCTGGGAGACAAATCTCCTGATTGATTTGGAGCCTTCCCTGTAGTGACCTGAGTTGACTGATATTTCTAGGAGGCGACATCTCCATTATTTCCTTGACTTTTTTTGGATCTACTTCAATTCCCTTTTTCGAGACAATGTATCCCAAGAGTTTTGCTGATGTGACCCCAAAGACACACTTCTTGGGGTTTAGCCTGACATTGAATTTCTCTAGCCTTGTGAAGATTTTGCTCAGGATATGCAGATGTCCTTCCCTAGTACAAGATTTAGCCAAAATATCATCCACATAATCCTCCATAAAGGTGTGCATCATATCATGAAATATTGTGGTCATTTCTCATTGATTGGTTGCTCTTGTGTTTTTCAAACCGAATGGCATTACATTCCAGCTGAAGGTTACCCATAAACATGTAAATACAGTCTCCTCCTAATCTTCTGGAGCTATTTTAATTCGGTTGTATCCATAGAAATCGTTCATTATTGACAGCATGGCATGCCCTACCGTTAAGTCCACAATGATGTCTATATTAGGTAATGGGAAATCATCCTTTGGGCATGCTTTATTCAGGTCCCTAAAATCTGTACATATCTTGATGCTATTGTCCAGATTTGAGACAGGTACAACGTTTGATATCTAGTCAACATAATCAATAGACCTTATGAATCCCGAATCTAATAATTTCTTTAGCTCAGCCTTTACCATTAATGCGATATGGGGATGCATTTTTCTCAAATTTTTCTTTACAAGATTGATTCCTACAGGCAAAGACAAATGATGCATGAGAAGGTTTGGATCCAAGCCTGGCATATCAGAATATGACCAAGAAAAGTTAATGCTTCTTTCCTTAAAGAATTTGATGAATTCTGGTCTCTTTTGATCTGTCATAGATTCTGCCAGATGTAAGATTTTTGCTCTTTCTTCAGTGCCAATGTTTATAGACTGTGTTGGCTCCACCAGAATTGATGATCGTTCATGATAATTCTCTGGAAGAGTGTCAAATCTCCCATCTTTTGGTGCCTCAGAGAGGTTTTCATCATTAGACGCGTTCTTTATTTTTATTTTTTCAAGATCTAATGTTGCCATAGAATGGTTTTCACCATTAGATCTATTATCCTTGTTTTTACTTTTGCATTTGGAAGATTTGACACCCTCCTACCGAGTTGTGTTGTTATAAGAATTATAGATAGAACTTGTAATAGGTTCATCACAACATAGTAAATTTACGATGGCATCATCGTTTGCAAATATGGGTACATTTATAGGATCAACAGGTTCCTAGTCAATAAGTTTGGGATGTACTAAAGGCATGAAGTCATCGGATTGATTTAGGTTAATGGGGGTAAGGGTTAGGACAAAACAAATTTAATAGTCAATTAGGGATGTTGAGATCAATGATGGTACCCTCTTCAAGATCATCTAGTTCACTTGATGTCTGTTCATCCCCACTTGAGTCGTCAATATTTAGTGATCCCGATACAAATGGTCTAGACCCATAGCTCTGTCTCTCCTGACATGTAGGTACATATTGTTGTATTACATCAATTTGGATATCTATGTAAGATATATCGGAACACAGATCCCATTCTTATTCATTTGAATCCATTTCAGAGCTATCTCTAACCTGAAGGATTCTTTCAACAACCTTCTTTGTCATTTATTATTTTTGTCCTTTAGAGTATCCCGGTCCTGTCTTCTCTTTTGAATGAAGAGTGAGAGGCTGAATAGGTTCTATGATTCCTTCCTTCCTTTTTCCAATAGGTCTCTAACCCTCATAACTCATTTTTTCTAAGATAGCCTTCCCTTTGCCATATTTGTCAGTATTGATATTGATATTTGATGTCAATGGTTCCTCATCTTTGTATAGCCAATCAAGGATTTCTTTGTTGTCTGATTCATCCTCTATGGTACCGGATTTTACAAACCTTTCTTCTAGAACTGTGACATGTAGTGATGTTTGATGTTTGACCATTGATGGTTGGCCATATGTCTTTGGAGATGACATTAACTATGAAAGATTAAGCAATTGCTCCATAGAATATTGGCCCATTCCCTTGTCTGTCAGCTGGACCTGCTCTTGAAATTTCTATGATAAATAAGTTTGGGGATCTGGATTGTTTTTTAATTGAGTGTCAACAAGACTTGTATCTTTTTCTTTATCCTTCTTCTCTACCCATTTAGTGGTGATATTTGGACGTTTTTCCTCATTTGATGATTTTGAACTGGATGCTTCCCTATTGTGAGGCACAAAGGTATCTTGAGAGACTCTAAGTGTGTCACAATGTTGAGGATGATTATAATCGGCCGATATAGTCACCTCCTATCCATTTACTAGGAATTTTAAGCATTGGTGATATGTGGAAGGTACTGCCTGCATTTTATGGATCCATGGGCATCCTAAGAGTATGTTGTAAGTCAACTCTTTTTCCAGTACTTGACATGCTATGTGTTTCATCATTGGTCCCACTTGAATGGGTAACACAATCAGTGGTTTTGAAGATCTCTCTTCCTCATCATATGCATTTATTGTCATTTTCCTTTGGGCATTAATAGCATCATCTGAATACCCTAATGCACGAATTAACTTTAGAGTGCAAATGTTCAAACCAGCTCCCCCATCTATTAAGACTTTCTTGACATGATGATTGTGGATCAAGACTTCGGTATGGAGTGTGGTTTTATGGGGATGGTTGAGTGACACATCATCCTATTCAGAGAATGATAGATAGTGTGGTGTAGACAAATGCCCCACCATAGCCTAGAATTGGAAAACATCTAGATTTTTCGGTATCGTGGTGGCAACTAGTGCTTGGTCTAGAACCTCCTTATGTGATGGTGATAGTTTGAGGAGTTCTAGTATTGATATCTACACTGGAATTTTTTGAAGCTGATCGACAATGTTGTAATGAGACGGAGGTGGATATGTGTTTTTAGGCCCAAATCCCTAATACCTTGGATTGCCCCTTGTCATTACATTTGTTGGTTGATTGTCCTATCGTTCTCTAATTTTTAAAACGTTTATTTGATTTTCAGAGACTTGTATGTTTAGGAGCAAATCCAAAGGGGTAGTGTCATTGGTTTTGTGTTCATCCATGTTATGTCCAATGGTTTTATCATTTTCTACTTCGATAAGACAAAGGATCATTTTAACATAGATATGATTGATATTTTTACCTTTTTTGTTCACAGAAGATGATGCTCCTTTGTCATAGTTTGGTAAAGGGTCCTTGAAGGCTGAATGATCATTATTGTTTTGGTGTCCCTCTACATATATCTTGTTATTGTCAATCAGATCTTGAACTGCGTGTTTTAACTCCATGCAATCATTAGTTTTGTGGCCTTTATTGTTGTGGAAGTTGTAGTAATCTGCGTCATTCCACCATGCTGGTTTGACCTTTGGATCCCAGAATCTTGCTTCCCACATAGTAATAAGACCACTTGTGACTAGTTCTTTCATCGCTGATTCCAATGTTTGGCCTAGAGGTGTGAACCTATGCCAGTTTGATGATTTTTGGTATGGTTGTGCTTTTGTGATTTCATTGTTTTGAATGACACTTGACTTGATGATTTGATCATTGTTTTGATTTGTTTTCAAAGTTGATATTGTCAATTTGAAAACTAGTTTGGCATTTTGTGAATCACTTGCCATTTTGTTGTCCCCCGTATTTCTGTTCTTTTGCCAAAATTTTGGTTTGTCATTGTTGGGGTATTGATTTGTCGTTGAAATGTTTAATAACCCCTCTTTTGACTAGCGCTTGTTCAATCTTAAGGCCATTTTCTATCACCTTTTAGAACATAGGAGGACATTGTAGTTCGAGTCTGTAACTCATCTCATCTATCAAATTATTAATGAAGAACTCCATTTTCTCTTCTTCAGGAATGGATCGAGGATATCTAGTGAATAGTCATCGCCATCTTTGTAGAAAGGACAAGAATGTCTCCCCTTTTTTTGTTTTGTGTTATACAGATATTTTATTGTGACATCGTGTTGGATGTTAAAAGAATACTGGGAAATGAACCTGTTGACAAGTTCCTCAAAAGTCCTTATTCTTGGTTGTAATTTTGAAAACCATTCCATACATGAACCTCCCAAACTTCTTGGGAATAATCTCATCAGGTAAGTTTCCTCTTGAGAAAACTCTAGGCTAATGGTTTTTGAATTCACAGATATGATCAGTCAAATCTATCTTTCCATTGTATTTGTCATACTTGGGGAATTCACAATGTCAAGGAAAAGGTATCATGTTGATTGTTGAGTTGAAAGGATAAGGAAAAATGTCCTGTACTGCATACCTTTTGGTGTTTCCTTTTGTCATGTCTTGTATTTTTTTTTTGTAAGATCTACATTTGGGATGTTAAGGCAATAACCAGATCTATACCTTGTGTGGGTTGTGGTATTTCGGTTTCGCTTGTTCCAAGTGCTTCTCTTAGGTGATTTACGTCAAAGTTTTTGGGAAGCTTAGCACTTGATTCAACCAACATTAAGGTGTTTCTCCATGTCGTATTCTAAGATCTTTTCCATGAATTTATGGAATTTTGGATCCTGTTGGGCTGTTTGTATGTCTTCTGGAGTTATTTCATTTTTGTCACTTTGATGTAGACTATTCCAATGATTTTCTTCTGCCATTGTATTTGATGTTTCAAGTTCCTTTTCTAAGAGCCTTTGTTTCTGTAACTTGGTGAAGATTGGCATACAAGTGTTTTGTTCTTTCTACCAAACTTTGATCTTCTATGTTTGAAAATGTCAAGTGAATTTTTAACAAAGTCAAATAAGATGATATATCTTATTGATAAGACTAGGTTAAAAATTTGATTACTATGCCTTGTTTCGTGATGATAGGATGATAATATCCTGATGATGAAACTTTAGCGTAATAATTGAGATTTTGATTTTATTTGACACTTTATGATTTGCAAGATCTGTGATTTAGTTGAAAAGAGTGGAAACTTGTAAGGACCTATCTAATTTTGGTTTCTAGATAGTGAATCTGATAAAAAGATACTTTTGCTTTGGTAAAAATTCATGTTTAGATGACAGACAAATTGATTGATATGTTTTGGAACTCTCTATTTTGAAAGCGCTAAAACAAAGTTCAGAAGCGCTAAAATAGGTGATGGAAGTGCTATTTCTCAGAAGTGGTAGAACAAAGTTCAAATGCACTGAAACAAATGATGGAAGTGCTATCTTTATGGATGCGCTAAAATAGTGCTCGAAAGTGCTGAAACAGTGCTTGGAAGTGCTATAACAGTGATCGTAAGCACTAAAACAAAGTCCTGAAGCGCTGAAACAGATTTCCAAAGCGCTAAAATAGAGGGTTGATGTTTAAGACTCTTTATTGCAAAATTTGACTTGGCCTTGTGGGGTATTCTATCATCGATTGTGGGATGTAAGACTGACGTATGCATTGACTATGATTTTGATATTGTGTGAGGGATCTCCTTTGGAAAAAATCTCTTGAATAAAGAGGTTCTACTACGTAATCAAGAGTATGACCTCTAGGAAAATTGTGATACCTATGAATGAAGGTTATATGTTGTAATAAGATCTTTCGAATTTGATATAAAAAACGCCTTTTTCTTAAAATATTTTGATAACCAAGTGGCCTCTTGGGTTTGTTGATTTTGATGGTTTTCTTGATAAACTTGGTTGATCTCCACTCTCGAATCATGAATTTTTCTAACCTAATTTGACTTGCAACTTTTTGGATGATCTTTTATCTGATTTTTAATGATTTTTGAAAACACAACAAGAAAATTGTAGAATAATTGTTTTAGAATCTGAACAGATAGTGTATATTCAAGAACCACAAATTGTCCTTATTGATTTTTACTAGTTTGTTTTGAAAAATATACAATTCAGATAGACTCACTCTTAAGGTCAAAAAGGTCATCGTTATACTCAACAACCCACATCTTAAAATTGTGTTGACTCACACAACCGTGTCACCCCCCAGAGGGTGCTCGTGTTTTCATCATTTGCAGGTGCATACTCAGAGTTGGATTTCTCATCCTCTAAGCAAATAGTCCTTAGCAATTATATGGTGAGTGTCTTGGGGGCAGATTCTTCCCTCCCCTTGCATCGTGAGTATTACAATGTCTGGTTACTGACTCGACTGGATACTACACTATGGTTCATAGATTGGGTTTCCGTGCGATGTGGCAATTGGTAAACTCCCTCAGGAGACCTCCCAATCTTTAGAACAAATATTTTGGGTATGGTTATCTTGCACACTACCGTCAAGTTGGACTTTTATCAACAACTTGCATTTTGATTAGAGTGGGTTGGAAACCTTGGCTTTAGGAATTCCCACTTAGGTCATTCCCATAGGGTGAGTACTTTTTCCCACTATGATAGGCCTTCTAAAGGTTTTAACAAAAGCGTAAATTTGCATGAAAATAAAGGATGAGTCTGGCACTTTGATAACCCAGTTAAGGGGAGAGCATAAGCCTATTCACCACACAAGCACAACAAATAAATGATTTGTTTTAAGCCTGAAAGACAAATTTTGCTAATCTATGTGAAGATTTTGCTTCACAAAAATCATGGTGTCCATTTTAACTGATATAGCAAAAGTGTGATGGCTACCCTAGGATTGATAAATTTTAAACCAAATGATTATCCTAGGATTGGTTCATTTTAGTCCAAATGTATCAAAATGAAATTCTGGCCACAATCGCATCAGATCCAGATAACAAAATATAGAAGCTCTAAAACAGTCAATGAAAGTGCTATAGTATTTCACAGATGCGATAAAACTGAAAGTGTTGAAACAAAGTAGCGAAGCGCTAAAGTATTTCACAGATGCGCTATATCAGCTATATTGGAGATGGGTGACCGATGCGCCCAAATAGTTCATGGAAGCACTATAGTAGAAAGCGCTAAAAGTTTTAATGGATGCACTATATTTTCACGGAAGCGCTGAAATAGAGCATAGAAGTGCCATAGTTTTCCACGGATGTGATATAGTTTTTGACGGAAGTGCTGAAATAGAACACGCCGAAAACCTGCGCGACACTTTTCAGAAAAAATTGCAAAATATGGGGTTAAGGCCCCATGGTGGGCGCCAAAGGGTGAAAGTGAATAAGTAGAAAAGAATAAAATACTTCTTAATGAAACATTGTATCAAAGATTAAGCAAATAATCTACTGAAAGCATCTCATTGTCTCCTATCTTCAAAGATTTATTAAGCTGTTGTGCTCTCAGATTTAAATAACACTATAATTGTTAAAATGACAATCTAAAGAACAAAATGATGTTGATGCAATGATGTGAAGCTAAATGATAATATTAAATGATAAAAAAACTAATATAACATGAATTGACATGAAAATTGATGGATGAAGCTACAGGAGGCAGTCATGATTATGAAAACTAGAATGTTGGATGCTTGAATTGCTTGATGCTGGATGATTGATGATTGATGCTTGAATTCCTGCAGAGTAAGAGTGCATAAACTTGATAATCTGGGATCCTTTTCTTGGTTGAATGAAGCTTTATTTATAGATTTCCTGGCAACAAAAATGTACAGGGACAACAAAGAGAGACTTGGAATCAATTTGGAGGATTGAATGGTGAGAGATGGAGGAGATTGAGAAGATTTTGGGGATTGTCTCTACCTATGAAAACACCAGGTAAGAGAAGAGGAAGGATTGATGAAAGAGGATTGAGAGATGAATTTGCAATTTGTCTCCAAAACTTCTTGTGAAGTTTGAAAGAATTAATTTTGACATATTTTGACATAAATTAGACATAGGATATCTAATTTGCTTTTGAGGAAATATAGAGGAATATTCTTTATGCCTTTATTTAATTATTTTTTATTTATTTAAATTAGAAAAAGAGGAATAAATAATTTAATAGAACAAACTATAGAAGTTGTTTATTAAATTAAAATAGAAGAATATGGTAATTAATCAATAAAGTGTTTGACCTTTATTTAATTAATTAAGATTGATGTGATAGAATAAAGTAGGGGAAATGATAATTAAATCAAACAAAATATTTAATTTCATTTATTTAATTAAGATGAGATAATAGAAGAATTGAAAGAATTTAAAATGTGAATGTGGGCGTGAACTATATAAATAAATATTTCTATTTATTCAATAGTGGAGGAATTTAGGATAATTAATCAAATAATTTGTATTTAATTAATCGGATTCTCGAGATCAATTTTAGGTGTATACAATACTAAATTGATACCACATGCATAGAAGAAGAAGGGATGCTTATGGGAGATTTCTTTCTAATAATCTAGAACCATTTCAGCCAGTAGAGCTTCCAAATCTGCCCAGAAACGAAGAAGAAGAAAAGCCACAACCCTTTGTTGATATATTCCCTGACTTGACCAGTTCTGAAGTTTCCCTTGAATATCCGAATCTAGTTGAAGAACCTTTTATTCTAGAATTTCATCAAGCAGGCATGACTGATGCAAATGGAGATAGGCCTAATAGGCAAAACCAACTAGATTTTCCTTTTTCCATTGTTGAACAAAATGAAGTAGATAACCTCAAGAATATCCCTACTTTAGCCCTTCCTAAGTTCTATGGACTTATCACAAAAGACCCTGATACATTCTTTTTTGAATTTGATATACTCTGTAGAAGCTATGACTATATCATTGATACCCACAAACTTAAGCTATTTCCTACCACTTTGAAAGAAGTTGCATTAAGATGGTTTATGGGCCTTGAAAGAAACACTATGCAAACTTGGGAAGATATGAAGACAAAGTTCCTTGAAAAATATAAGGAGAATTGCAGGGGTAGTGATATGAGAGGAGGTGACATTTTTAGAATGCAACAAAAAGAAGATGAGAGCCTAGAGGATTTCATTTCAAGGTTTTTGTTTTGTCTGCAGAAATCTCCACATCATACACTGAATGAAGACTCACAAAAGTTTATTTTCCTAAGAGGAATTAGTGAAAGCTAGACTGATGCCTTGGACCTGATGGCAGGAGGAGATATCACTCAAGTCCCTTGGGAGGATATCAAGAAGATATGCCATAACTATTCTAGGGAAGCTTCAAAGAAAGGAAGAACCTACCAATCCTCTATGGGTAAGTCATCCAGCAGTGGAGTCTCAAGGATGGAGATTACTAATTTATTGGCAGATTTCAAGCAGGATATAATAAAAAATCTAGCTACTCAGTTGGATACACTTCAAGCTAAAAAGAAACATGAGCAGGTAGAGGCAATGCTGACATAATATTTCCCTCATTGTAGACAAAAGAAGAGGGACTGCAGATGCAAGGTGATAGCTAACATTGATAGTAAACATATTTCACTGGAGTTCAAACCAATCCAAACTGAGGAAGGCCAAGTCTACTTTGTTGCACAGAAAAGGCCATGGGTTTCAAGACAAGGTATGCCACCAGATCCATTATCTTTTGTTCGACCATAGTTTAATTCGTATTCATCTAGTAACCAGTGGCAACCACCCTATCCATCCAACTATGGAGGATATCCACCACAGTCTTGGGGTAACCCTCTGAATACCTGGTCCAACTATCAAAATTCCTCACCTCAGTGGAAAAAACCTCAAGGGAATTGGCAACAGTATCAAGGACCTTGGAAACCACCTCCAGGAAACTAGCAACAAACATCTCAATGGAGAGGTGGTCAACAATGGCCAAATCAGACAACCAGCTACATGCAACCATCTTCTCAGCCTCAATAACCTTCTATAATGGCTCCTCTTACTAATCCAAGTACAAATATACCCAAACCTACCCAATTACCATCCCAACCCACACCCAACCTGAATAATAAACCACAGAAGAAGCCTATATATTTTTTTGATCCAAATATTTTTCTTGCATATGTTGTGAGTTTAATTGGCATACATCTACATTCAAGAACAACCCTATCAACTCCTTCTATCCCCATTATCACTGAGCTTCCTATGGAAGAGCAAGAAAAATCTTTGACTGATCCCATTCATTCTTTTGCGCCTCAAAATCCTGAACTAGCTTAAGCCAAGCAAACAACACAAGAACCACCATTCCCTCAAAGATTAGAAGTTGCAAATAAAAAGGAAGATAAGGAGGAAAACACTTTTAATATTCTAGATCAGCTAAAGCATATATGTGTCCAGATACCCCTATTCCTGGCCATAAAAGATGTCCCTATCTATGACAAATAAATTAAGGAAGCATGCCTCAAGAAACCGAGTAGGAAAAAGAAGGACCCAACTACAGTTCATGTAGTGGGGAAGCTTGCTGACATCATGCTTGGAAAAGTAACTGTCCCCAAGTACAATGATCTAGGTAGCCCTGTAGTTGAAGTCATTATAAATGGAATAAACATAAAGAATTCCTTGATTGACTTGGGTGCAAAAATCAATGTGATGACTAAATATGTCTTGCAACAACTAAATATTGCAAACATGAGATCCACTCCTACTATCCTACAGCTTACTGACAGCTCCACAGTTAAGCCTGATTGCATAGTAGAAGACCTTGTGGTGATTCTAGACTCTTGGGAGTATCCTATTGACTTTATGGTTCTCTCTCCCAAAGCTACACTTGACAGGTATCCTATTATCCTTGGTTGACCATGGCTAGCAAGTACAAACACTTATATTGGATGTCGGTCAGGTGACATGACCTTCTCTAATGGCAAGAACACTAAAAATCTTGTTCTTTATCCCCCTACTCAGCCATCACATGATGAGGATAGATTTGTATGGCCACATGCTGGTTAAGAGACTGAAGATGTCAACTCTTTGGCATAGTTCATGATTCTCGAAAGAAGTCCTTTCCTGCATCTTCAAGATGAAGATGAAGTGTTATCGAGTATCATTCAAAACCATTGTTAGATAGAGAAAGCATCACCCACTCATGCATCTGGTTCTATGAACCTCAAACAAACACTTCTATCAATTCTGCCTAATCTTCCTACAACCACTGTTCCCACAGATAGACTTCCTACAACCACTCTTCCTGTAGTCACTATCTCTATGGAAGGACTTCCTAAAGCCACTCTTCCAACAAACAAACTTCTTGCAGTAACAGGTATGTTCCACCCAATGCTTCCACATGAACTTAAGGTACCTTGTATTAATGAATCAGCTATGATAGAGTTAGTTAAACAAGTACAGGGGTCCGAATGAAAGTGTTTGAATATCAATAGTAAATTGAGTGAAGGACAACAGTTGACATTGGAAAATTTGTTGAAAGCCCATCAAAAAACATTTTCCTAGGATTACCATGATATGAAGGGGCTTGATCCAAAGCTTTGCACCCATAGGATATATATCAAAGATTATTGTACACCTGTAAGGAAGCCACAAAGAAGAATCAACCCTTCATTAAGAGAGATTGTCAAAACAGAGCTGTAAAAGCTATTAGACACAAGATTTATCTACCCAATTTCAGATAGCCAATGGGTGTCTCCATTGGTGATTGTTCCCAAGAAGGGAGGAAAATGGTGAGTTTGTGTCGACTATAGGTAACTCAATGTTTCTAGTAAGAAGGACCATTTCCCCTTGCCTTTTGTAGATAAAGTCCTAGACTCTCTTGCAAGAAAATAATACTTCTCTTTTCTTAAATGGATTTAGTGGTTATAATTAGATTCAAATTGCACCAGAAGACCAAGAGAAGACTACATTCACATGTCCATGGGGGACATATGCCTATTCAATACTCCCCTTTGGGTTAAGCAATACACCAACAACTTTTTAGAGCACAGTCATCAACATATTTTCAGACATCTCCCTTGACTGCATGGACATCTATATGGACGATTTTACAACCTATGGTGCAAATTTTGATGAAGCATTGGAAAATTTGAAGAAAGTTCTATAGAGATGTGAAGACCAGAATATATCTCTAAATAGTGAGAAATGCTTCATGATGATTTAAGAGGGAGTAGTACTTGCCACTACATTTCACACCATGGTATTCAAGTTGACCCTACAAAAATTGAGGTAATTGCTAATTTCCGCACACCTACAAAATAGAAGGATGTTAGGAGTTTTCTAGGTCATGCAAAATATTATAGGCATTTTATCAAAGATTTCAACAAGAAAACAACACCATTGTACAGTCTCCTAACTAAAGATGTTGAGTTTCAATGGATAGAAGGTTGTAATAAATCATTTTCTGATTTAAAGATAGCTTTGACTCATGCTCATGTACTTAAGGGACCTAATTGGGAAATCCCATTTCACATCCATACTGATGCCTCAGATTATGCCATAGGAGCAATCCTAGGACAAAAAGAAGGAGCTATTGAAAATATTATTTATTTTATCAACAAAAACTTGCAAGGGGTTGAATTCAACTACATAGTAACAGAGAAAGAGATGTTGGTAGTGATCTATGCCTTGAATAAATTTAGGCATTATATAACAGGTTACTAGATCTTTGTATACATTGATCATGTAGCCATTAGATACCTTATGAACAAACCTCTAATCTCAAGAAGGTTGGCCAAATGGTTTTTGTTGATGCAAGAGTTTGACATAACTTTTATGGACAACCCAGGGAAGGCCAATGTTGTTGCGGATTGTATTTCAAGGCTGGCCACATCAGAAGATAGTCGAGTCATAGATGACTCCTTCCCTGATGAGCATCTATTCTCCATTAGTGTACACACACCCTGGTATGTTGACATAGCCAATTACCTTGTAACAGGGAGAGTTCCCCCTCACTTCTCTGCAAGAGAGAGAAGAGTGTTGATTGAAAAATATTCCCCTTTTTCATGGATAGTTGGATGTTTGTTTTATACTAGAATAGATCATGTAATGAGAAGGTGTGTGAGGGAAGATGAGACCTATGATATTCTACATGCATTCCATGATGAACCATGTGGAGGAAACTTTGTAGCCAAGATGACAGAAATGAAAATATTGAGCACTAGATACTATTGGCCTACACTCCACAAAGATGCAGAAAGATATACAAGGAAATGTGACAGATGCCAAAGGATGGGCAAACCAACAAAGTCAGATGAGATGCCACTCTGCCCCCAAATAGTAGTTACTCCCTTTGACAAGTGGGGATTGGATTTTGTGGGACTTATTGATCCACCATCTAACAATAAGTCTTATTTCTGGTATGCACTAATTATGTAACTAAGTGGGTAGAAGTCAAAGCCATGAAAAATGTCAAAGACAACAAAGTTGCAGAATTTATTTATGAAGAAATATTTACACAGTATGGAGTGCCCAGAGAAATAGTAACTGATCAAGGAGCTCAGTTTACCTCAACACTTATTACAACATTAGTTAATGAATACAACATAAGTCACATAAAGTCCACTCCATATCACCCTCAAGCAAATGGATAAGTTGAGGTGACAAAAGAGAGATTCAGGCCATCCTAACCAAAATAGTGCATATTCACAGAAAGGATTTGGAAAATAGATTATCAGAAGTAGTTTGGGCTTATAGAACCACCTGGAAGACAACCAAAGGCTTCACCCCATTTGATCTATTGTATGGGAAGACAACCATGATTCCCATTGAGTTCAATCACAAGACTCTCAGAACTGCAGTTGAATTAGGAATGGAAATTTTTGAGGCATAGAAAGAAAGGATCATGCAGCTGAATGCATTGGATGAGATGAGGAAATCAGCCCTGCACCATACTGAAGTAGTGTAGAATCAAAGAGTCAAATTGTATGATAAATTTATCAAAGAAAATAAATTTCAGCTAGGTGACTAGGCGTTGCTTTATGACTCATGGTATCAGGATAACACAGGAAAATTGCAGACAAGATGGATAGGTCCACATGAAGTTGCTGAGGTATTTCCTAATGGGTTGTGTAGCTCACCACCATTGACCCTGTCAAATTCAAATTACTAGTCAATAGGCACCATCTCAGATTATATCATAAGCCAGCTTCCAAAGAAGAGTTCTTGCAGTAGTTTATCCAGCATGCAACACCCAAGCATAGTTCCTGTAGCCAAAGGTAGTGGACCTAGTGTCCTTCCTTTTGGCTGACTAAGGTACACACTTGTCATAATAAAGACTTCTACTTTTGTAGAATTCCATTTCTCCACCCATCCGCCCATTCATCCATCTATACCACCTTTCTCTCTCTTCCATCACTTCATTCCACCTCACTCCATTTCACCTCATCATTAATTGCTCAATTATTACTTAAAAAGGCAAGCGATACTTTCTCCAAGATCATTGCAATGAATTCTCTATGTCATCATGTTTGTACACCCTTAGGTATGTGCACATTAATTGCATTTTTAATTATCTTTTAGAGCATTTCATTTAATTTTTGTATGTTAGTATGGACATTCACATACTCCCCTCATCAAATCGCTGCACCATTTCACATGTGTGGACACATGTCCAAATTTAGGTTTGGGGGAGGGTTATGAAAGATGCGAATTTATTACCATATGTCAATCCATGACCTGGACGAGCTGATTTGAAATTTCATATATGATCTGATGCGACACTAGACTGCCACCACCATTTCCTTTCATTACTTTATTACCATTTCTTGCCCGATCATAATCCTCAAATGTAAATGGTAATTGCTAAAAAAAGAGTAAGGGAATATTGCCAACAATTCAGCTAGTAGGTGTGCAAGAATAAATTTTCTTACAATGAGAATCACAGAAGGAAATCTTGTAGAGTAATAGATTGGTTATAGACAATGGGAGGTGGACTCATTTGAAATGAGCCCTTAGTTCATGACACTTTGTTGTAGGATGCATAGTGTCTGGTAGCCTTTCAAAATTGTGGTTGGATGGATTATTTTTTGAAATTGGATGGTTTTGACGAAAGGATTGCATTGGAGTTTGGCCATAGTGAAAGAGCTCAAGGTTGTCATAACAGATGAACGAATTGTGGAGGTAATAGGGTTGCCAACTGATGGCGAACCTTACCCTGTTTCGAGAGATGCTAGGTTAGCCAGGGCTATATTCACAGTGCATGGTGATCCCCCAATCACAATTGACAAATAGGGTGCTAAGAGACTCTCTTTGCCTAAACCATGGAAGTAGGCAAATGTCTACATCATCAGATATATCACTTGTGAGGGTCGACTGTCGAACCTGCATTAAGTGCATTTCAAATTGTTGAGTCATATGAGGCATGGAAGGAGGATGAACGTACCCAATATCCTATACAACATTCTCTCCATCATAGCAACGAAAACTCAGAAAAGTAGGGATAACTCTGTTTCACATCATTGTCTAATTAAATTATTGGTTATAAAATCTCTGCATGATGCTACACCTAGAATGTCCTGGGAGGATTTTGTACAAATTGATCAGTTCAGACCTGAGCAATTGCAACCTAGGGTTTCATCTCGAGCACGTAGGTCTGGAAAAAAATTAAGCACGTTCAAAGACACCCCTAGTGCTTTGACCTCTGGTGTTGATATGACTCTTCCTATAGAAAAATGAACTATAGACATTAGTTCCTCGAAAAATCAACACTCTGGAAGAAAAATTTCTTCCTCAAATTCTGACGATGATGTCCCACTTGGGACCCTGTTGAGAACAAGGGCCCAAAAAAGAAGGGCACAGGAAGAAAAAGGAAAGGAAAATCCAAAACCAAGCCTAAAGATAGGAAGGTGCCAAGTACTAGAAACAGAAAGGTTGGCACTATTCATTCTGCAGTCAAAGAAAAACATGAGAGCCCTTCTGAGAAATCAACACCTATTGTTGATATGCCTTCAAGAAAAATCACTAGGCATAAAAGGACATCACATGAGAGTGCGAAGGCCCCAATGGGGTAGGAAAATATTAAAGAAAAGGATGTGTTTGAAGAAGCAATGAAAAATGACCTTGGCAGACCTTGCTGACATTGTAGAAGAAGTAGAGACCCGAGAACATGAAGAAAATCAAGAATTCCTGTAGCAAGAACAAGAGTTTCTGCAGCAACTGCAGGAATAGGAAGAAGAAGCCATGCAATAGGAAGTGAAATAAGAAAGTGTACCCTCACGGTCAGAACCTTTTGGACCACCTAAATCAATGCAATTGGTACTATATGGAGCATCCACAAAGATACTGGCTGGAACCCATAATCCCCTTGGTTTTATAGTTCATGTATCATTTTTGAATTTGTGGAAAGAGATACACAGACGGGAGGAAGAATGGAAGAAGGAGAAGAAGAGACTAAAAAAGGAAAGTAAAGAGAAGAATGAGATCATTAAGGACAAGAATCAGGAGATTGCCTCTCTGAAAGAGAGGATGGACAATATTGCAACCTTGGTGCCACAAATTGTAGCATGTAGAAAACCACCAAGAGTTTATGCCCTGCACCTAAAAGAAAATTATCTCTCCTTTAATCTATCAAGACACATTTCAAGTTTGAATCCTTCAATTGAAACTCCTATGGAATTTTTCAATTCTTATAGAATTGCCTCCCCAGAAATGAAATTTTTTCTATGTGAATTCTATTTACACAATCTTGCTGTCAGCAAAGACCAAGATTGGAACCCGCTTCTTTATGTGGGGGATGTCCAATTGAGAGAATTTATATCATGGGTACAAAATGAGATTAGTTGGGGTAAAAAATATAATGCTTATAAGGGGAAGGAATCTAGTAATCCTTTGGCTATTAGAGCCAAATCCAGAAACCCCAAAAGAATTTTTGCAGATTGGAATAGAATACTCTTCAAACCAAGCTATGGAAACAGGATTATGCCTTGGATAGAGGTAGCATATAGTGAATATGAGGTAAAAAAAACAACAAAAGAGGATACTATGAGGAGATATTTATCTCAGAGATGCAACACATTAACTGATGAGCTAAAACAAGCTAAGCCACATTCCATCCATAACTATGTTGCTACACTGAAGAGAATTGAAAGGTATATTCAGATTGGGAGATCATATGGGCAAGAATGGCTTCCCCTAAATTTTTAGCCACCCATCCTCATGTGGCCTATACCAAATTTAAGATTCTTTCCATATGACATTGCAGAGGAAAACCAAAGATGAAAGAGACTCAGATGGTTGGGAGGATTCTACTAGAACCCTGATTCATCCACAGTAGACACTGACATTGGGAAATTATTAGATGCAAATTTCAAACCCATGACTAAGCAGAAGCATAACCCTTCCCCTGCTGGAGGACCAACAAAATGTTAGGTTGGGAGGAGTGATGAGTCTATTTTTTGGGTTAATTATAGGTAGAATCCATGGTCTATTTGCTAAAGTTATCATGAACTTTCATATTACATGCTGACACTTTTACATAGTTTCTTTCAAACCTTTAGACATTTGGGTTTAATTCGCTCTCTACTAGTTTTAATGATATTTGACTTGATATGTGAATTATCTATATTATCTTGCATGTGACTGATGGATGCTCTTTTAGATAATTTAGCTATGTAATTATTATGTGTAATGACATTTCCATGCATACTTGATTGGAAATGCCAAGTTAAGGAATGCAATCGCCAGCTGCTCATGCAGAGGATGTGCATGATGTTCAACTGGAAGATGATGGCAGAAGATTCCCTTGTCAGCCGCATGTAACTGCCCTATGTTGATATTTAATTAAATTGAGCAATACAAGCATTACTATAGTGGTCGAGTCCATGTTTGGGCTTGCATGTCTGAATAGATTCCCCTGCATGCATAACCGCTCTTCAACTCTCTTTCCTGCTTTCCCTAAATGGCATCCTCTCAGTTAGTGGGAGTTGACTATCCTATTAGCTGATAAATAAGGTTCAAATCCTCCTTCTTAGGGAGTTGATCTCCAAGTTATTTTATAAGCAGAGAATACTAGACACACCCTTTTGTAATTGCATTTTTTCTAATGAATGAAATGAGATTCTGAGTTGATTATCTGAGTTTAATCTAAGTTTACATTAGTCTTAGAGGATACTCATCCAAGGGGGCCCACTTGGTGAGTAATATTTTAGCTTAGATAGATTAGCTTTAGCTTATTTTTAGTACTTAGTAAGAATTTGCAATTGACTATTCCTGCAGCCACTAGAAGTCCATTCTGTGATTGTTCCTGCAGCCAAGGCGGGAAAAGTAGTTTCATGTTTGTTGCTCAGATTTTCATTCCTGTTATGCATGTTTAGTTTAGATTTGATTGATTCAAGTTCAAAATTTTCTTTATTTCCTTTCATGCAATCTACTTTCAGTATTAAGTCTTTCCTAGTTGTAGAATGAAGGTGACTACTTTGAAGTTCCTAGTGCACATATTGTGCTGACCCATTTCAAGTTCACATCCCTGGGTTGATAATTTAAATGTACCTTCATGATGGTTAAGATGGCTATTCAATTCAAATTTCCAATCTCTAAATCATGGATGTAAAGGCTTAGTTGTTGAGATCATTATAGGAGGTCGGCAATGGTCTAATAGACCATAATCTAGCTATTTTATGCATTCCACCTTCTCCTTGAATAATCTGTTGTAGCTTTTCTTCTATCAGATCATCTTCTTCCTCATTACCTTTTTCTTGTTCAGATTCATTTTTTAGTGTATCCTTGGTTTCTTCATTAGATTCTTCATCTGGAATTTCCACAATTTCTTTTTCTTTTCCTTTTCCCTCAATTCTTGGAACTTTGCTTTTTGAAGGGTTGTATTCAATAATTTCCTTTCCTCTTTTTTGTCCTTTATCAATGCCAAAAGAAGAGGAACAAACTTCAATTGATCTTACTAGAAGGGAAAGATTGACTGAACCACACTTTTCAAGCACATTCTTAAATAAATATTCAAATTCCAAATCCCAATTAGCCAAGCTCTTAGAATAAGAGTATATTTGTTTGCATACCGGTTCGTTTGATTTCCATACCACATTGTCTCTTTTAGGCAAGAAATTCAAGAAATATATTACTAAGCATGTGATCAAGGTGCCAAACCTGAAAGGATAGCCTGTTTCCTTCATCAGTTGCACATTATCCATGA
This sequence comes from Sequoiadendron giganteum, assembly GCA_007115665.2. NCBI lineage: Eukaryota > Viridiplantae > Streptophyta > Pinopsida > Cupressales > Cupressaceae > Sequoiadendron > Sequoiadendron giganteum. The sequence continues at coordinate 300,505,589 of CM021109.1, forward strand.
ATTGATCCTTTAGCAACCTGCATAGGTCAAAGTCTTGACCTTTAATTATCATCTTGTGAGAAATATAGACTGTACCAACCGATGTAGCTCCTTCTCAGTTTTTGTAGAAGATATTATATGTTATTCTGTGTGCAATGTACTTTGTAACAAGATTCCTGATTGTAGCAATTATCAAGGCTCTCTGATCTCCGATTATCCTGGTTAGGGTTTTGACCTCTTTGTTCCAGATAGATTTCTTCCTTGGTATATCTCTGACTTTGGAAAATCTAGTTAAGTTCTCAATTGCCTCCTTTGAGATGATGTAAGGTTTGTCCAAAGTTAAAATATCATCCTATAATTTTCTTAATATGAATTTCATCAATTCTGCATTCTCAAAGTACAAAAACTCATTGCAAATATCTAAATTCCCATGTTTAGCTTCATTCAATTGCTTCAATTCATCAGGTAGTAACAAATTCCTCATTGACCTAATCTTTGCATTATTATACTCATCTAGAGTGATCGATCCTTTGATTTGATCCATTTTTCCTTTTCGTGTTTAAGGTTCGCAACCACACACTAAATCGTATGAAGAATTTGAGATCAATTTGAAATACCTGGTAGATTCTGAGAATTGCCTACGAATTGATTTCACTGCTTAAGAATCCGACCAACGAGTGCTCTCCTCCTTTTCTTCTTCAATACAAAGTGACAAATGATGGTTTTAACTTAACTTTTATAGCTTGCACACTTGCAATAAATGTGTTTGCCCTAAATTTTTGGATACACTATTTTCTCAAACAGTAATTGAAAAATCTTCTATGGACCTATGAATTGTCTAAGTTCCTTTTACAAAAGTTATCCAAAACTTTTGTACACCATAAATACACCTTATAAACTATTCTCTACGCTCTGGTACCATCCATAGATAGGGGAGGAAAGATTTTCTTTAAAGACTCCCCCTAGGCCAGTGGCCTGAAATCAATTCTTGGAAGAATTACTAGAAGCAGGTTCCGGCATGGAACCATTTCCAGCATTAAAATCGTTCTTCCTTACCCATGTCTTTTTCATCCGATCTCTGATTTCATCCGTAGTCACTTTTTCTTTCCCTTTATAATTTTTTCTATATTTCTGCCTCTGTATACCAAACCTCTTTTGTCTACGTTTTTGTTTCTACATAATCTTGCAACGTGACCATACTTATTGTAGTTGTAGCACACAATGTTTTCTTGTCCTAACCAATCATTCCAATGACTTCTTCGAGATCTGCATTTATTAGCAACATGCCCAAATTTCCCACATGTATAGCATTCAACATTTCTTCTATCAATAGAGTAACTTGACATATTTTTGCATTCAATTGATTTATGACCATAATTTTTGCAATTGAAACACTATCTAGAGAATGATGAAACTCTTGAATTCATATTGCTTCTACACTGCGCAACCATATGCTCGAACTTATTACAAGAAAAACAATACCCATTAAACTTTTGTGCATTAGGTTGTCTTACCATATACCTTCCATTTTTGTTTTGTCTGAAGTTCTTTTGACCTAATATGGAACTTTCTCCCTTTTCATATCCAAGACCTCTCTTATTATTTTCATTCTTATGTCCTTGAGTCAACTCATCAAGTTTTACTAAACTGATCTTAAACCTTTCTCTATATTCATTTGCAATGACAAGATCATTCCTAAGAGTAATAATCTTCTTATCAAGTTCTTCTTCATTGTTTCTGGTTCTTTGTACTTCACTTTCCAACTGAGTGAATTCCCCTTTTATTCTATTGCATGCATCGAATTTATCTTTCAAGGTTTGAGCAAGATTTTCCTTATTTTTCTTCCTTTCTTCAATCTCTTTAGTCATCTTCATCATCATAGATTCCATATCATTTTTTAGGTTTGTATTGTCTCTAGAAAGATTTTCACATTCTTTGGTTATTTCCTTCAAGGTCTGATTCAAGTGAGCATCATCCATATTTTTGTTCTCCTTCTACTATATATGATCACAGAGATCCTTTCTTTTCTCCCTGGATTTAACAATCTGATCTTTCAATGACTGGATGAATTTCTCAGCATCTCTAAGATTTTCTTTCAATTCTTGAACTTCTGCTTTAGATTGATCAAGGTCATCAAGTGCCACCAGAAGCTATTGTTGAAGACTACCAGAGTCCATCACATTCTAAGATCCACCTCAAGCTGTGAAAATTCTTTAGAGGAACTGTGCTCTGATACCAATTGTTGGACTCAACGGAACACTGAGAGGGGGGGGGGGTGAATCAGTGCTCAACAAATCTTAAACTTCATCAATCTAAAACTTGAAACGATTTCAACATTGTATTAAAGAAAAGATGTATGCATTCAAAGTAATCATTCATGACATTATAACACAAAAATTTTTACGTGGAAACCCTGTTAGGGGAAAAAACACGATGGAGGTTAATCCACAATTTGAGTACTCAAATATAATAGTTTACAAAAGAGAATGCACTTGCATTCAAGCACACTGCCTCAAGCTCATTGCTCAAAGAGAAGGGCTCACTGCCTTACAAAATTCAGATTAAGACCATCTGAAGGGTGAACTGAGATAGTAGCATCTACTTATGCCAAGTTATAGTTTTGGTGAAGCTCATAGATTTGATTTTGGATCCGCTTTCTGACTTTGTACTCTCTCTTCTCTACTCTTTCTTTCTCTTTGCATCACTTAGAGACAATTTTGCACTACCACTCTACTGAATTTCACACCATATTAATGCTTTATGTATCCGCTACCTTTACACACTTCTCCACACACCATTCACACTAAAATGATAGAACCGATCTCATATATATATCCGCTAACAAGGATTTATTCATCCATCAGTCGGCTTCATAAAGTATTGAGTTTCTTTCATCTTGTCAGCCAAAAAACCACTAAATCTTTATGTGCATCCTCCAAAGTCAATTAAGACAAAGAGAGGACCCAAAAAAATCTTAATCAAGCATGAATACTTTTAATTAATTACATCTTATACATCCACAATTACTATATTTTTCGGGTCAGCCTTCTAGCACAGATAACTAACAAATTAGTACACCTAATCTCCTAGATAACGTTACTAGTGAGTGCACATCAAAAAAAACTTTCACCAAGATATTGCAAACATCAAAAAACCTTCCTCGGAGATCCACAACCCAAAATATCTGTCCGACGAGGTGTTCAAATCAACTTTTATACCTGTAATTGGATGCCCTATTCTTCACTTTGTTCTACCGGTAGAAACCAAAACTATACTGCAGACCAGATGTCATTAAGGTTTCCTAGGCTGCCAGGGTTGCTAGGGTTTCCATGGTTTCCATCAATGACAACACTTACATGCCATATTCCAACAAATTCTATTAAATAAACAAGTTAGATGCACAATTTATACTTGTTTGTACATGCATAGCAATAGCTAATAATAATATCCTATAATTATTTTCATTAGAAGGAACACACTTGAAAATTTGAAACCAGGGAAGAAAATATTCCTATTGTTTATTCTAGAGTATATGATCATGTTCAGAATCCAACATATGAAGGGAAGGTTTTTAGGAATTAAGTCAAGAGTGTTCTCAATTATAGTGTTTTTTATATCATCAAAATTAAGACCAAAATAATGTGTTATAATTATGCGCCAAAGATATCCACAAACATGAGGTTAAACTCATAGGTAAAAAAATGAATTATATACACTTCTTCTCTCCAAATATTAAATACTTTTAACAAACTCCTTATTGATTTCATATTGTTTTAAATCATTGTACCTAGTTTAGCTAGTGCTAAAGAAACTTCTAATAAAATTATAACTTACAAATTTTGTTGGATCTATATTAATATTTGATAAAACACAATTACTACAAATAAGATCACCTTAAGAAATCTTTATATGCAAATAAGATCACATAAAATAAAGCTTCATGGGCTACTAATTCATTCAATGTCTATCTAATTATATACATAAGAATATGACATATCGACCTATATAAATTTGACGAAGCCTAAAAATATCCATCTAACCCAACAAAAATTCCAAATTTAGATCACCAAATTGAATGAAATTATTTGAATTCAACATAAAATATAAATATTTTCAAATCTAGGTCCAAATGTTACATGTATATATTGTCCTAGAAAATATATATGTACAAAAATATCTTAAAGTTCTTGGTACATATAATTTGGATCCTCTTCATCTTTTATTATCTCTAAAATATTTTCATGGTCTTCAATAGGCAACCTCCACCTTTGTTTGGCACATCCTCTTTTTGGTAAAGTTTCAAGATTTATTCTCGTTCCTATAACTAAATGACTATAATGTAAAACCTTTTGACCTCACATATAATCAATAAATGTAATGCAATTTGTATTTATCTTTGTTTGTTGATAGTATGTGCCTTCAACAACCATTGATTCAGTAGGATAATCTTGTCCATCACCCTGTCATTGATTCTGATAATTTGCATTTTGGTTGCGTACATCTTAGTAGATATTAATCTACACCTTCTGTATGGTCAGCATCTGCAAGAACAAAAAACATATCTTTTGTACACACCATGTAGTAAACCATGCTCAACTTAGGTAGAATATAAATCAATTGTAAGTTAAAATTGAATTTAAAAATTTACCTGTAACAACTAAACCTAATACACATTCGTAATCAGTTGAATACAAAGGATCATAGATATCTACAATGTTATTATCTTCAAAAGGGTTCGATGTGGCCACTTATTCTTTTATTTCCCATTGTGAAACATACCCATCTCTAATATTCTCACATTGTAGAGAATTTGCATTGTTCTCAATGAAATCAACACAAAAAACATGATTTTTCTCACTTGAATTACTAGAGGCTTGCTATGTCCTACTGCCATGATTTGATGCAAAATTCTAATACCACTGATTGTTTGACAATTAGTAAAGTTGATCGATCAATATCTGTAAGTTTCAAACATCCAATTAAAAAGTGTATAAAATTGAAAATTCAATTCATGTACACATTGAAATTCAAAAAAATAAATCATTTATGTAGCTTTGACTTCCCAAAAATATTGTGTGTTGTATATTGAGTCACGGGAAGCAAAATAAATTTTCTACCATTCAACAATTTCATTTGCATTGCTTATGGCATTACCTACAAGTTCATGTTGGTGAAATTTCAAGTTAAGAGGTTTTGTAGTTGAAAGGAAAAGATGATCTCAAAAAACATAATTAGATTTTTTTCTACAAATCCATATGGTGTTACCTGCAAGGTCATGTTGGCAAGGTGTAGGCTTCACACATGCTCCAACTCCATCATTCTCTCCTTTTCCATGTCCACTCTCATAGAAATTCCACAAAAATTTTATGTCACATCTAATATGTTGTTGGCTTAACCAATTAAAAGCTTTTGCAGACTTAAATTGTCCTATGATGTTACAGCCAATTTCATGTAAACAAATAAATATATAATTTGAGAAAAAAAAATCAACACTTACCAACACATCCATCAGACCATATCCAATGTTGTGAAGCATCTATTTGATGTCATCTCAAGTCTTCAAAAAACATTGCAAAACAATAGGCTACATAGCTTCTATCATGACCTATATCATCACTGATATAAAATTAAACCTCTTTGATGATAATTCGTTCATCTTTGATACTTTGTACACCATCCACATGTTCTTCGGTATGCCTATAAAAAAATTGTATAAATATTTACACTTTCTCCAAATGATAATATTGACTTTGAATCTCAAATTGAGGACTAAATGTATAGTTCTCAGAGAAATCAACAATGGCAAGAATACAACCCGTTGGAAATAAATTATTTAAGTCACAAAATTTCTTAGCTTTCCATCTAGCACCATGACAATGTTGAATATGTGGATATATGATATTGTAAAATTTGTTCATAAAATCATTGTAAGACAATTCAATCTCTTTGAGAACAATTATTTTGGTCTCAACTCATGACCTTGTTGATTATTTCTCATATTCAAATCTCTTCCACATAACTTGCATTGAATGATCAATATTGTCAACCTATAAGAGATTCTTCAAAATTTCATAATAATTACATATATTTTTTATACACTAGACTTTAAATTCATCTGAATCTTCTAATTTTTCCCATAGAAGAGACTTCACTAATTGTGTTGTACTTCTAGGGATGACTATATTTGGATTGATTACTGCCATAGCTTTTTTATATGACTATAGGTGTAGATGAAATTCAACATGATTTCGACAACAAGTTGCACGTACCTTATTTATATGTACAAAACTTGGTCATAGTCTCTCAAACATCCTTTGACAAATCTTCACATCCGAAAATTATTGCTTGAATGCTTCAAAAAGTTCAGTTTGTGTTGTATCTATAAAATGTTTTGGATGTGAATTTTTTGTACCATATTCACCTTTTATTTGTATAGTGTCCCTTCAATTGGAAGAAACATGAGAGTGGATGGTCCGATATTCAATCACCTGTTCCTTTACATCTTCTGTAATTTTATCTTTTCAGGGAACCTTGCAAATATTTACCCAATTATTCTCAATATTTCCATCCAGTCTATTTCTATTTTTGATATATATTTGAATAGTTCTACTAGAAACATTGAGTAATTCAAAAATTTCTTGAGCCTATCTTCTATGCGATAATTTCTAACTAGAAATTACAGTCATCAATGTTTTATGTACAACACTTAAATCAATAGCTCGACTCTTGTTTTTAATAGAATTCAATGCTTCTTGTAGGTTTTCAACTATTTTTTTCTTTAATGATCTTGATGACTTTTTCTTATTATCAACCCCTAACAACTCTAAAACAAGGGTCATTTATTTCCTCCTAAATAAATTTACAAATAACTGTGCTCTTCCAACTATAGACTTTTCTTCAAAAAATTCATCCCATATTCTTTAAGAGTGTAATTCTACTATGCTTTTAGATAGCATATCTTCTAATGAAATATTATTGAAAAGGAATTCCTCATCCATCTCCATTACCAACAAAAATATTTCTATCACCACCTTCAATTTGTCTTGGTACTTTTACTCCTTGGTCATCAACAATTTCCATGGGTTGTTCTTAAGATGTTCCTTCATCCACATTTCTAGTATCTCTTCTTTGATCATACAACCTTGTTCTTGTATTTTTATTCCCCATCACAAATTACTCAAGTTTGAATTCACCTGCATACAAAAATAACACATTCAAACATTTTCATGTTTGTATTGGATAAAGTGTCCCCTAATATCATGGAGGTACGACTATTTTTTTTTATGAAAAAATATGTAAACCCATCATTGTGTATGTGGAAACTACTGTTTGGAATCTTCTCCTCTGTGAGAAAGCCTGATTTGATAAAAGTGGATGATCCTAGTTAATAGGATATTTTTTCCTTATCATTCGTCATTCTCATCTCTTCTTAATCATTCGGGATATTGATTTGATCCATGGTAGCTTTTGTATCTTCTTCTTTAACTTGATCTATAATAGCTTCTTTATATTCTTCTTTGATAAGGTCAATGAAGGAACCAACCTAAATGATGAAGGAATAGGGTGATTGTTTTCTAAAAAATAAGGTCAAGAGAATACAGATTTGAAGCTATGGTCTAGTCTAAGTTTGATGGACTTTCTAATCAAAAGGTTTATGCAAGCTAAAAAGATGACCTAAAAAATTTAACCTATGGGGAATGTCTAATGCAAAAGGATAAGTTGATGGATGAATGGATAATGGTAAGAATAAGGTGAGAAAGTCCTTGGTCTAATTAGATTTAAAGGTTAAGCTTGTTTTTGATATGTAGGCCTAGTTTGTTTCAAAATGTTGTAAGTTTCAGGTGTGGTTTTTGATTTGTATTGGGAATTTTTGTTTGAATAGTAGGATCAACTTCAAATATTTGATCATGGATGGTATAAAGGTCGGTGAGAGGATCATTTTGGATTTCTTGTTCAATAGAAGGATCTTGATCAAAGATAGGTTTATCTTGGGTGACATGGTTGTCTAGAAGGATTTATTGGATGGAATTAAGGATAGGATCATGGGATGGACTTAAGGATAGGATAGGAACCAACATAAATGATGAAGGACTAGGATGATTTTTTTCTAAAAGATAAGGTCAAGAGAATACACATTCAAATATATGGTCTAGTCTAAGTTTGATGGGATTTCTAATCAAAAGGTTTATGCATGCTAAAAAGATGACCTGAAAAATTTGACCTATGGGGAATTTCTAATGCAAAAGGATGAGGTGATGGATGAATGGATAATGGTAAGAATGAGGTGAGAAAGTCCTTGTTCTAATCAAAATTATTAGGGGGAAAGGGTTGGTTATAGGTGATTTTTTGTTGAGGATCTGGATTGTTAAGGGGTGGGGGAAGTAGTGTGTTATTAGGGGGTTGGGATGTGTTTTGTGGGGAAATATAATTGGTGTGAATATATGAGGTGGGGTGAGATTGTGTGATTATAGCTGGGTTGGTGGGGGAAAGTGACCCTTAGGTGATGAAAGTGGGGGTAGGTTATTTAGGGGTTGTGTTATGTTTTTGGAAAGAGGGACATTGGTATTTATGATGAGAGGTGTTGTGGTACTTGAGGAAAGTGGTGGGTTGGCATTGGATGAGATTGTGTTTATGGAAGAGGTTGTGTTTGTTAATGGGGGGACATTAGGTTGATTTATGTTTGTGGAAGAGGAGATATTGGTATTAATTTGAGGTCCCATGAGATTATCGAAGAAATTATTGGATGATGAGGGGTTGTTTGAAGGATCACTATTCCTTTCTTGTAGGATTTTAGTGGTGGAAGGTATTTTAGCCCCTAGTGCTAGGAGGCTAAGGACGACGTGATCTTTATCAAGGAGGATAATTCTCTCCATTTGTTGATTATAAGGGTCATTGGAAAATTCCCTTAGTCTAGGAGACTCTTTAGGATCATCTACCATTTCCTCATGAGGGGTGGGTGGTTGATATGAAGTGGTATTGAAAAAGGATTCTCCTTGGGAATCCATTAATTTATTTTCTTATGATCTAGTGATTGGCATGCAAGGAGAGAATTATTTAAGAGATCAAAGATGTAGACATTGGACTAGATTGTGGATTAGGATGACCTTAGGATTAATTTTTTGATGATGTGATTAAGGATGTTTTGTTGGGATTGATGGGATGATTCATTCAATTTATGGTAAAAAACCAAGGTTTATGATCAAAAGGTGTAATCTAGATCCTTAGGATGGATTATTTAGGATTTTCTTACTTAGGATAGGAAAGTTCCTAAGAAGGGGTAGATGAAGGATGATTTTGAAAAATTTAGCAGAAAGGTAGCCACTCCTTAAGCTAGATTATCAAAGATGCAACTTAAGATAGGCAATTTCTTAAGCTACCCTAAGATTAGTAAGGGTGATGAGGGATCTAGATTGTTTCCTAGTGACAAATTTTGTTTGCAAAGTGGTGATGATAAATGATGATTTTTTGGAGAGATCTTAAGGTTGATTTTGGATGATAATGATGAAGAAAATAATGGTGTGGGGGAGAGGGAATGATATCAATCCCAAGGTGTGAATATAATAGGTAATTATAAGGTGATAATAAGGGAAAATTTGGATGGTGGGGGAGGGTGAGGAATAGGTTTTTTAGGTGTGAAGATGGGGTAATTGGTGACCAAGAGACAACATAGTTATAGATTATGTTAGACTAAACCAGGAAGCCCTAGGGGATCGAAGTTAGAGATTCAGATTTTATTCTAGGATAGAGGTGTAGTTTCAGGAAAATGCAGGAGCAATAGATTTTAACCTAGGCACAAAATCTCAAGCGCAACAATTTTTGACAGAGGTGCAACAAATTTTGTCCCAAGCGTAGTTTTACAGTCTGGGTCTTTTCGGCAAGAGATTTTAGTAAAAAATAAAACACATTGGCTGATTTTGGAAGTTTTTGATGTTTTCAAAGGGTATAGCCAAATCCTCAACCCTTTGGTTGATTCATCTTCAAGTGTTTCACACAAAAAGACACTTCAAGCACTTGATTACAAGCCCTAATCTCAAGAAGGCTTATAGATTAGTGTGTGCTCACCACCTAAGCAAGATTGGATTAATACTCCTTGATACTCAGGTGGTTCTTTGGGGCACCCTTTCGTGTGAAGGTGGATAGCTAGAGATCTAGTGGCACATGGTCATCAACGGATTCCACGAGCTCACCTTCTCTATCTCCTTGGTAACTATCGAATTCCACCACAAGGATTTCTATCTCAACCTAAGGGAGTATGTGGTGAGTAACTTTATGATACAATTTGCATCCCTTACACCACACTAACCTGTGTTTGATGGCCTTCTAGGTTTATAATTTTTTTCTAGGGAGTCCTCGATATACGAAAGGTCTATGAGGCCAAAACTATGAACACTAGTCCATCACAAGCATGGATCGGGAGCTTCAGTGAGGTACTGAGAGCTTGGACCAACCCTTAACTCCTAGCCTAGAATTACTCTAGGTAATCAAAGCTCTACCAATTATGATGCAACTAGATCAGGGTACAACTTTATTTCCCCCCCCCTTTATATACCCCGCCGATATGCGTGGTTGGGATTGTCCCCTAGAGTGATGAAATCCCTAGGAAGGTCCCCTAAAAGGAAAGGCACACTAGGTGTTTTTGATCCCCAAGATCATATGAAGCGTGAGGGGAGAGCATAGACACAAGCTAGTGACCTTATGTTTACCTAAAACATTGATCTAAAAAAAATGAAGAGATGTAAATATTTATGATCCCCAAGATCACACTAGGTGCGAGGGGAGAGAATACACCTATTACACCCTTCCAAGCATAGAAAACAAGTTCATTTACCCTCTAATCTAACTTTAGTGTCTAAATTAGTGGAAAAATAAAAAGTCTTGGCCAAACGTCCTGCAAAACCATAAATTAGTAGTTTTTCAATATTAGTCTTCGATAGTCGATAGCTACACCACTTGTTAGTCCAAGTGTTAGCTCAAAATATTCAGATTAAAACATAGGCACAGTTTTACAAATAACTAGAATGTAGGCACCAAAAACTAGAATTTCAAAATTTGCACATAAAACAAAAGCATAGAAAAATGACAAAACAAGACTTTCATGAAGCTAAGTGCAATAATGCTATTTAGGAATGAATGTAGACAATGCTAAATATTTATACTATCTACTAATATATACCCACATGATTTATTACCAAAAATGACGAAGTGTAATGAAACTCCATTTCTCAAGTTTTACATCAAGTTCACCAATCTAATCAAGGTAAAATCAAGGTTAAGATCATATAACATTCAAACATAAACCCTAAATCCCTAATCTAGCAACGAATATATAGGCATGAAAACATAAAATAAACTAAAGAAAATTACCAGATCTTTTGCTTTGGATGCTTGATTTCCCTCAGGTTTAAGTATTCAACTATAGCCCATGAAAAATGATTAGCAAAGTATTATTCAGTATTATATGCCTAGAGTATACTTGCATATTCACCAAGCACGTAGGTAGAAAATGACAAGAGAAAGTCTCTTTTATAGAATTTCAATTTGAAATGGATGGATGAGATTGAATTAAAATTTAACCAATGGTGGAGAATAAATGAGACAAGAGGAAATATTGGCATAGATAAGGAGGTGGCTAGAAAAAATAAATAATTATAGAAATTATTTTATTTAAGAGTGAAAGTAAATAATAGAAGTTAATTTAAAAAAAAAAATGGAAATAATTACTTCATTAAAAAGTGGAGAGAAAATGGAAAAAACCTAAAAAATAAAATAATAAAAAACTGACTTAAATAATTATTTCAATAAAAATTGGATGAAAAATAGAAAAAATCAAAATAAAATTCAAAAAACAAGAATTTCAGTCAACAATTATTCGATTGAACCATAGTCGATCGAATATGTTTAGGCCGGAACGTATTCAGCCGAATAGGGTTCAATCGAATCCTATTCGGCCGAATATGTCCAGGTGGCATGTGACTTGGTAGGAAAGTCACCATTTGTTCAAATATCTAGAAATTTCCAGCTTCTGGTGAATATTTCTTCAATCAAAAGTATTATTTTTCTAAGAAGAAAAATACCCTTTTTGTAGAGCTCACAGTGTTGAATCCATATATATATATATATATATATATGTGTGTGTGTGTGTGTGTGTGTGTGTGTGTGTGTGTGTGTGTGTGTGTGTGTGTGTGTGTGTGTGTGTGTGTGTGTGTGTGTGTTTTATATTTTGATTAGTTTTAGTATATAAATATTTTAAAATATTGTAAGTAGGTTGTTCAAAGTCAAAAGGAGGCTCAGTTGAAATTAAATAAAAAATGGTAAATCATTATAAAACAAATTGAAAAATATATGATGCCCTAGAGGAGAGAATACTCTTCAAAAGGGTTTTTTTTTGGTTTGAAAATGCAAAAAAATTAAACAATATTTGACGTCAACTGAAAACTATCAAATTCAGGTTACTTTGATTTTAAAATGTTATTATGAGAAAAATAGATCAAAATTTCAAAAAAAATTCCATGCCCTAGATATTGAAATCAGCTATTTGAGAAAAAAAATCAAGAGAAAATGATTTTTTTTCTATTTGTTTCTTGCTATCAACTAAACGTCACTTTTTCTTGAATTTTTTTAGCATTTCAAAATCTACTTTTAAATTGATAAAAAAATATCAAAAATTAAAAAAATATAGGAATAAATTTCAACAAGAGTTCTACATTTTATTAGTTTACATCATTTTGAAATTCAAAACATAAATACCACTTTTATGTGGTTGAAGTTGAGAACTTTTTTTCATGTTGGTTGATTCCTTTATAAAGTGTGATGTAGGTTTGTACTTTTACCCATTATAGCTTCAACATTTCTTCGATCAACTAACCAATACATTGTTCTTCAAGCTTTTGTGCATGAAGTATGGAGGCTTTGCAGTGATATGAGCAATCCAACATCAAACAATCACACTCCAATACGAGATGGTAACCTCTCTTTTCTTTGAATTCAATTTGGTAATCATAGGATTTCATTACATGTTTCCAATAGCTTATAAAGTCATTTCATAAGTGTAGGATTTGATCTTAGATTAGTGTTCTTGATCTTAGATTAGATTCTAATTTCAATTACATTTATCTTTTTAGAATCTATGATTTTCCCCCTCACACAATAAGTATTATAATTCACATATTCTTCAATAGAAGATACCTTTTCACTATATGCATCAGGAAGATTTCTAAGAATCTTCTTCACAATCTTGGATTCATCTACTGTAGCACCAAGTCCTCGCATTCCACCTACTAGCTCATCCACTCTCTGTACATAGGATTTAATGTTCTCATCTTCAGACATATGCAAGATCTCAAATTGTGCCTCCAAATTTTGTAACTTTGCTTCTTTGACCTTTTCATCTTCTTCATGCATCTTTTCTAAAGCATCTTGGACTTCTTTAGCAATCTTTAGATTTTCAACTTTAATCAACTCAGAATGTGAAAGACTATTCTTCAAAATGAACTTTTCCTCATTGTTTGCTTCATGCACCTTGATTTCATTAGCTATACTCAGACCATTAGTGGGAGGAGTATAAGCAATCTTATAGGATTTTTCAACATCATATCCATAGTACTCTAGATATCCTTCCATATTTATTTTCTAGATAGCATAATTAGTTCCATCGAACCTAGGATACTCAAATGTGATCTTTCTCATCATCCCAAACCTTCCTTAAAAAGTTAAGCTCCTCTCCAAGGAACCTGGCTCTAGTACCAATTGTTGAACAAGACAACTGAGAGGGAGGGGTGAATCACTTGTAACAAATTTTAACCTTTAAGAACTTTCACTAGAAATTAGATCAACTATCATTCACAAATCTTTTACTCTGCTAATGTGATTAATCATTAAGTGCAAAAGCAAAAATTGAAAAGCATCACACACAATAACACTAGATTTATGTGGATAACCCAATAAGGGAAAAACCATGATGAGGATTAGCTCATAGTATAGAGAATATCAAAACTGAATACAAAGGCTCACTACCAAAATAGGACTTACTGTCTGTATTAGGACTCACTGTCCAACAAGGGTTAACCACCTGGAGGGCTCACTACCATAAAATTACAAAGAAGATAGAAAATATTTGTTAGAGAAAAAAATCTCAATGCAATAGAGATTTCCACCACAACTCACTTAAACACTTGTAGACATGCATGAATGATAGAGTACACCTTCAACTCACTACTTGCAAAAACTTACAATTAGGTTTTGCACTGATTTGCACAAACCCACATCACATACACACTATTTGACATCTATCTCACATCTATCTTGCTTGCATCCTCTCATTTAACAAACATCTCCACTTGTATTTATACCATCTTCATCTTTGAAACACATCCAAAGTTGGCCACACACCACTTGAATTTACAAATTCAAATTAGTTTGGCACCAAAATGTTCTATAGTGGAATTAGAATGAGGGTGACCCAAACACATGCTTCCATAAGCTTAGAAAGTAGTGTTAAACAAAAGGTCAGCCAAACCAAAGTAAAAAACACAAATCAATTAAGCACATGCAGCCTTAGCACGATCCAATATTTTCAGATAACAAAATTAACTTGAAAACATTCTCAACAACTTATCCTGAGAACCACAAGTCATAAGACTCAAACAAGAAGAAATTCAGAGCAATAATATTTCTCTCGAACCTCAACTAGACACAAAGAAAAGCATAGTTCACAACTGGTGAACACAACTTGCATTTTACAATGATCTAGAAATTCGTAATCTGGATATAGCATCTTCCAACAACCATGAACAATACCTCAAATTATCATCAGCATAGTAGAAAAACTCGGAGCAACAACTAAACACCTACAACCTTCTTTCATTATAATTTTCTCAATATCCTCGACATATATGGCCAATAACCATTATCCATGACATCAATGATAAAAGAAACTAGAAGAAAACTAGTTAACTAGTTGACATCAATGACAACACCTTCATACTTGCAACAATTATGTTTAGACATTAATTATTTTTAGGTTTTCCCTTCAAAAAATACAATTAATTAAGCTTGTAAATGAATTAAAGGATCAATTAAGGCATAATTAAGAGGGCCCAAATAAGTGTGTAAATATAAAGGGGTACATTTAATAACAGTAAATTAAGGCAATATTAAGTCCATTTTAAATTAGGAGGGCCCCAAAAAGTGATAAATGTAAAGGGTTACATTTTTCTACAATACATTTAGCCCCCACTTTAGTGAGAGGATGACCTTGCATCAAACTCACACTAAATTAGACAATCAAGAGAGGTCTAATTGTAAAATTGTTGGAAATATAAGATGACCTTGCGTCAAACTCACACTAAATTAGGAGGGCCCAAAAAAGTGAGAAAATGTAAAGGGTTGCATTTTTCTACGATACATTTATCCTCCACTTTAGTGAGAGGATGACCTTGCGTCAAACACACACTAAATTAGACAATCAAGAGAGGTCTAATTGTACAATTGTTGGAAATAAAAGATGACCTTGTGTCAAACTCACACTAAATTAGGAGGGCCCAAAAAAGTGAGAAAATGTAAAGGGTTACATTTTTCTACAATACATTTAGCCCCCACTTTAGTGAGAGGATGACCTTCCGTCAAACTCACACTAAATTAGACAATCAAGAGAGGTCTAATTGTTCAATTGTTGGAAATATAAGATGACCTTGCATCAAACTCACACTAAATTAGGAGGGCCCAAAAAAGTGAGAAAATGTAAAGGGTTACATTTTTCTACAATACATTTAGCTCCCACTTTAGTGAGAGGATGACCTTGCGTCAAACTCACACTAAATTAGAAAATCAAGAGAGGTCTAATTGTACAATTGTTGGAAATATAAGATGACAAAGATCCAGGAAGGTTATCAAGCCTCCAAGATCAAAGATCTCATGGAAAACCAACAAAGGCACAAGGAGACACATGCCTATGTTAAACATATATATGTATGCAACAATGACAAGATACTCAAAGAGAGAGAAAATGTAAAAGAAAAAAGGAAAGGATCAAGCCTCGACTTTCCAACGCAATGTGGAACATGCCTCAATATTTTTTTCCAAAAACTTTTACAAGTGGAACTTGTTGTCCACTACGAAAACAACAAGACACACTCACACAGGCTAGTGAGACCCATTGTCCACTAGGTGAGCCCCCAAGGGTGGAAAATGAGAGAATATAATTAGGCTCCAATACCATACCAAAGTTATAAATCCAATAACTTTAATAATGCACCACACAATACAAACTTTGAGCTCCACAAGGTTTAGCAAGTTGTGTTATGCTAAACACTTATGAACAAACAAGGCACCACAAGCAAGAAAAGTGTGTTATGCTTGGTGGCCATGAAAAAGGGTTGTAACTTCGAGCTTCATAAGGTTAGCAAGCTATATTATGCTAGACACTTATGAACAAAATGAAAATAGGATAAGACATGTTCAAAGGAGTTTTTCTTAGTTCATGTAAGGTCTCCTCTTAGGGAACATCATGCCTAATGTCTCTAAGAGAGGAAAAATCTAGGATAAAATATTCGCAACTTAGGGAATGCAATGCATAGCATCACCATAAAGAGGAAAGTCGTATTCAAAGAAAAGTCACACTCTTGGAGGACATCAAACCTAATGACACCACCAAGAAGAAGACACATCATAATAATTAAGAAGACTGCTCAATGAAACATAAGAAAATAATCCAAGATCTCCAAAATGATAATGCCAATGTATGCCCCCACTTTAAAGAAATTTCTAACACCATACTATGAGCAATTACTTTAAAGTAGAAAATGATAAATGCTAACAATAAAGATGACATAAGAGCTTATTTGAAAATCCCTATGCCAAGTCATATGTTTCCAAATGAAGCTACGTCATGAAAAGGAAGAAGGGGTTTCCCCCAAAATGAAATCCCAAAATCACACATAAGGGTTCCACAGATTCAGGGTCAATGCATGTCTTTGCTACAATGAGATTAGAGAGCTCAAAAATGCCATTTGTCACATCTCAAAAAAATTATTGCATTTAATAAATTAAGTTATTTAAATATTTATGGAAAATTAAATTTATCTATTGAATTGTGATAAATTTAAGATTTCAATGTCATTTGAAATATATTTATACTCATGTGATTGAATATAAAATATGAATGTTATAATGTGAAATGGAATCTTTTCATTTTGAGCATTGGTTATTGGTTACTAATGAAACTCTGCAAGTGCAAGTGTGTAAATGCAGGAAAAGGATGAAGACTGAGAACATGGTTGAGGTAGGAGTATTTATTTGAATGACAATCGATAAGCATGTTGGAATTTAGAACATGCACACACCAATGAAATCATAACATCTATATTTGACTTAAAAATGGATAGAAATAATTATGCTTGTGTGAAATGTATGAATGATTAATAGGTAAGCTTATGGAAAAATAAATTTATTGAATTATTTTCTTACCTTGTCTATTAAATTTTAATTCCATTTTTTTTAAATAGAGATGGAAATATAAATATAGCGTGGTAAAAAAAAAAAAAATTTGAAAATATTGAAAAGAATTCCTTATGTGAAAATTAGAAAATGATAAAAATGTCACTTGGGAAAACAATTTATGTTATCCTTTTGAAATAGCGTTCAAATGTTAAAGAGATTAAATGAAAAATAATATTAACATCATAATTAATATTTAATTTATGTTTGAATTTGAACTGAAATGGGCTCAAATGGGTGGATGGCTGCCCATAATCCCCAAAAATAAAGGAGAAAAACAAAGTGTAGGAATTGTGGGTGGCTACCTTAATGAAAGCCCTCCAATTTTGAAAAAATGTAGTGTTAGTGGGTGCAAAAATCATGCAAAAAGGAAAAAAGAAAGAACTCAAGAGAGTGCAGGGTGTGAATCTTGGTCTAAAAAGCAAGATAAAAGAGATCGATTGGGTTAACCAAGACATGGAAAAAGTCATTTCCATAGCCTTCAAGAATTCTTCACCTCTTATCTGGGTTGATTTGGGTGCTTGAATAGAGGTAAGTTTGGCTCTTTTAGAATGTTTCCATTGTTACATGCTTTTCTTATTTTATTGAAATCCTGTGATTTTCTATTAGCAATCATGATTTGGAGAAAATCCATTCATTTGTATTGACTCTACATTCGAGCCTTTGTTTATGGATGTGCTGGACTTACCTTATCAACATTGACCCCTATTATCTTTTAGTCATGGGAAGGAAAATAACCATAGGTCTTTCCATTCCATGGAAACTGCCTCGATGGAAAACTGTAAACTTTTCAAAAAAATTTGTCTATGTGACAGTAGCAAGGTCATTTTGAACTCTGCATGCAGATGTATGTGTGTTGGGTCGTAGATCAAAACCTCTTTGACCATAGTGAAGCCTTAAGATGGCTAAGTGATACTATCGAAATCAACTTTGTATCCTTGATTCTTTCGAGTGATGTCTAATCACTCAGACCGATCCATGTAAACAATAATTCCCTTGGTTCAGGTGAATAAACCCAAGAACGATATGATTGTTCTAATCCTTTTAAGTATTTTATCACTGTAAAAATATGTTTAGTATTGAACGATTCTCATCATTCTATTTGATAAGTTCATATTTCAAAAAGGAAATCCATTATGCACTGATGTTAATTGAGCCTTAACAAATCAAACGATGAAGTTCCATCATTCCAATTTAAATGTTTTTAAAGAAATAGAATGCTATATATGTGTATATATACATATATATACTGTATGCACATAAAAATGCTTTGGAGCACAAATTAATTAAATACTTGTTATTTAATTAATAAATTTGAATTCCTCTACTATTATAAATAAATTGACAAATTTATTTATATGGTTCATTCCATAAATTCTTCCTTTTCCAAAAATCATTTTCCTCTAAACTAATTAAATGCACAAATTAAATAATTTGTTATTTAATTAATTTCCCTCCTCTATTTCAAATTTGAATTTTTAATTCAAATTGGCACATGTCTCCATATTTCTTCTAACCACCTCCAACTCACCTACCACCTCACCATGTGTCAAATGAAATTGAATTTTCTAAATTGTAAAATGTGAATTATCATCAACAAACTTGCAACAAATTTGAAACCACCTTGGACACATGGCTTCTTCTTTCCTTTGATTCTCTTCAACACTTGGCAAGAATTTTTCTTGAAGGGAACCACCTCTTTGTGCTCCACCACTGATGCCTCAGGATCACAATCTCGATTGCCCATCTTTGCCACATCATCTTGAGCCTGGAAAAATTTATAAATAGAAAGCATTTCTACAACTTTTCATAAGATATTTAGCTTACAAACTTATGTTGCAGAATTATTAGTGCAATTTGAGATCATTTTGAGAGTATTGTAGTTAGTGATTAGCATTTTAGTTCATTTAGAGTTATTATGGAAATTTCAATTTTAGTAGCTTAGTCATTGCATCTTTCATACAACATTACTATTGGATTTGCATTGTCAATTTTAGCATCATTAGAGCAATCAGTACGTCATCATAGACCATTCAACATTCAAGCATCAAAAATACAAAATATAGGGATGTAGGCATGTAGTTTGCATTTCACAATAGCTTCTCATTTCTTAGGTTGTCATCTTTGTAGGTTCATGTGCAACATTTAATAGATCTGAGAGCATGAATTTTAAAGGTCCTTAAGATTAGAGAACCATGGAATGATTTGAAAGCATAAATGTAGTCATTTAATTCTTCTATTTCAATTCCTTTTATGTAATACATTGCATGTATGTGTGTTTTGTTTTATCCTATTGATACACATATTTTAAACGCACACATAAATTGGCGCCCACCATGGGGCCTAGCCCCTCTTTAATATGTTTTTTGTTGATTTTTTCTTTGCAGGTTCTATCAAAAATTCTGAAACGGCGCATCCAAATTTTTCTCTAGCGCATTCAACCTCTGTATCGGCGTATTGAGTTCCTATTTCGGTGCATCTGATGGCTCTTCTAGCACATTCGGCTTCTGTTTTGGTGCATCGAGTTTATATTCTTTTAGTGCATCAGGGGGTTTCAAATTTCATTTTGTGCTTTTCCAGTTTAGTGCATTCAATATCTCTTTTAGCGCATTCAGTAGTTTAGTGCATCCGATCATTGTAATGGCGCATCTGGTTTTTGTTGCAAATTTTCCAAATTCCTGAAACTAATATGTGCTTTTCTATTTTACAGGAATCTTACATGCAAGAAGAGACCTTGTTGAAACAAATAAAAGAACATTGTCAAAAAATAATGGAATGAAACTAATAAAAAATTGGTTGCAGGGTCAAACCTAGTTATCATTTTCCTTTGGTTAAGTTAGGAATCTAGCATAACTAGGAAGGATAAATTTACACCATGCTTGTTTTGTTTGGAATGCTAGGTGTGTATGCTCTCCCCTTAAAAAGGGTGATCAAAAAGCTAGACCCGTTCATTTTATTTTCATTTTGAACCTTAGAGGGCCTACCTCCCCGCTTCGAAAGGAGGGAATGACCCAACCAGGAACACGCTAAAACCAAGCGACTTCCACCTGAGATATAAATGTGGGTACTCAAGGAAAGTTTGAGTATCATGAGGATTATTAAGACAAGAAGGGTAACAATGGTCTCTTTCCACATGGATGATCCCCCATAAATAGAATGCCCCTACTAAAACCCCTTTGTTGTAGTAAGCCAAAAATTACCTTTATCTATTCTTTGGTGCAGCAACGATCGTTGCCAAGACATCCACATTCTCGCAGTTTTTAGTAGAGGTGAAAAAATTTCCATGGGAGATTCAAGGGAGTTAAAATCTTGGTTGGCCCGAGAAGTGAGTGCACTATAAGGGGGAGCCTATGCGGCCAAGCTTCTAAATCACCCGCTAAGAATAAGTGTGGTTGCAGTAAAATCTGCCTGGAATCCAAAAGAATATTACCTACACAGCCTAGGAATCGTGCTTGTTGATGTGTCTTTACCAATGTGTTTTTAAATCAAATATCCAAGAAAACATTACACAAACATGTCCAACTATTGATTCAAGAGAAAATCCAAACCAAATAGTTCCAAAATTCATTGTTGAAACCACAAAAATCTATCAAACTACCAAAAACCAAAAAGCATTTTTCCATATTAGTGCATTCATTAATTGATTTAGCGCATCTTGCTGCTATTCTGGTGCATCGCTATCATAAACTAGTGCATTCATTTTATATTTTAGCACATCTCTCCTCTGTTATAGTGCATTCGTGCCATCTTACAACGTATTCATTTTCTTTTATATCGCATCCATTTCCTATTCCGACGCATCCAGCCCTTCTCATAGTGCATCTGTACCATTTTGTAGTGCATCGGGGCACTATTTTAGTGCATCTGGTAAATTTGCAAACAAAAAGCTAAAATTGACCTCCCATCTTCCAATTGACATCCAATTTAGGGATTCCTTATCAAAAATATTTTACTTATCCTAAATTTTCTTTCAACTTGTTGAAACCAGCATCATTTTATGTTAATGGATTGGAAATCAACAACATTTTTCAAGAAATACTTGCTAGAAGAATCAGGAAACCAAAGAAACAACTTAGCTACAAGAAACTTTTGAAAATGAGACACTTCTTATACCAAAGTAGGAAGGTCTTGCTTGACTATCGAAATTTCATCCATAGATATCATGACTTTGATAGAGGATATACTGATGATTTTGCCTTAAAGACTTTAAATTCACAAGCTTACTATCAATGAAGATCTCTTTCCCAAAGGCATAATCATAGTCAACCCATTCTTCATTCTTGCATTCCACAACTGACAATACAATACTCCAACCATCCCAATCAGTTGATACAATAGAGAAATCAGAATCACAAATTTGTTGAAACCAACATTTGCAAGTGAAAATCTCTCATCTAATTGTTGATCAAACATTCAAAAGTGCCTCCTCATCACACCCATTTCTGATTTAGCAGCTGCATTTCACCATCAAGATTTACCATCCTTCATAAGGATTTACCATCCTTCATCAGGATTCATCATCCTTCATCCCAAAATAAAGATTGCTTAATCAGATTTTAACCAATCCTTTTGGCACTCCCAAACTTTGGTCAAACGTTCAGAAAATTTTCATCACTTGTATGCTCGTCTTAACAAGATTGAAAAAGTGAAAACTTGAGAAAAAGGAAATCAAAAACCAAAACACCATGGCGGAAAGAGAAGAAAACCCCATTTTTGGAATTCGTCAAGAGGACGTAGAAGAAATAACAGAGGAAACTATAGAACAAGCACAACAAGACCCCAATTTTCATTAATTCATGGAGAATATCTTTGAAAAAGAGGGTGAGAAATATTTTTGATGTTAGCAAATAAAGGAGTCAAACTACCCGATAATTTTGATATCACCAAATTGCAAAAAACTCCTAAGAGGATAGAAATCAAAATACCAACTAAAATGAAAAAATGAAGCAAGGAGAAATGACCCCATGGCTACCTTAACACAACAAATACAAACCCTCCAACAACAAATGCAAAACATGCAAACTGGAACCACTAAGAGGTACTCAATATAGGATATATTCCCCTACCTTTTTGATCCAAGTGTCAACATGATACCATTCCCCAAACATTGTGAATTCCCCAAATTTGACAAATACAATCGAAAGATAGATTCCATCGACCAAGGGAATTTAGAACTATGAGTCTTGAATTTTCCCATGAAGACACTTAATGAGATTATTCCCACGTAGTTTGGGAGGGAAATGTATGCAATGGTTCTTCCAACTACCCTCAAGGATCAAATATTTTGAGGAATTAGTCAACAACTTTATCACCAAATACTCATATAATATTCAACACGAAATCACAATGAAGGATCTTTTCAATGTCAAATAAAAGAAAGGGGAATCATTCCTAGTATTCTTGCAAAGGTGGAGAAGGTTATTCACAAGGTATCCCTATCCCATACTAGAAAAAGAAAAGATGGAGGTATTCATTGATAACTTATATGATGATATGACTTATAGGCTTGAATTACAATGTCCTCCAACTTTTGAAAAATTGATCAAAAATGGGATCAAGATTGAGGAAGCCTCGGTCAAGCAAGGAATTTTGAAAATTTATAATGAAGGTAATTCATCCAATTCCTCCAACAATGAAAAACCAATTTTTTGGCAAAAGTACAAAAATAATGGAAATGATACTATAGCTGAAATGCATAATGCTAAACTAGTCTTCAATTTGTCAGGAAGCAACTCTAACACTAATCAAAAGACCACCCAAAATACCAACCAAAAAAACATCCAAAATACCAACCAAGGCAATACTCAAAACAATCAAAGCAACACATCTAGTACCTTACCATATCAAACAACAAACAATCATCAAAATTTTACACCTTTGGGTCAATCATATGAATCTGCATTAAAAGAGCTTATTGCGGAAAATATTATCACTCTACCTGACACTCGAGGGTTTGAACCTAAAGTTCAATCATCATGGTGGAATGAGGCCCACTTTTGTGAATTTCTTCAATGCAAAGGTCACCTAACCAATATTTTCATGCAATTAAAACACAAGATACAAGACTTGATTGACAATAAGGTCATACAAATTGAAGAAACCCAAAAAAAACACCGATCATGGGGTATTCAAAAACCCTTTGCCAAATTATGATAAAGGGGAATATTCTAACATTAATGGCAAAGGAAAAGGTGTGAACTATGTTTATGATGACACCATCTATCATATCTCAGCCATTGAAGATCACACAAACAACATTGAAATAAATAACACACTAGATCATGTTGCAACCAACCATCCAATCAACGACACCAACATCCTCTCTAATCAAGCCCATAATACCCAATGAGACATGGTTATGATAGATAATCAAATTAATTTCATCAAGATCAAAGGAAAACAAGATAGTGTACCAATAAATGTGACCACAAGGGCACAAACCAAATATGTTTTGAAGGGAAATACTTCCAAAACACTTGATGCCCCATCTCATAAATACAACATTGTTGATCAGCTCCATAAAATTCCCACACAAATATCAATATTGGAGCTTCTTAAAATATCACCCGCCCACAAGGAGATCTTGGAAAAGGCCCTAGTTGATACAACAGTACCAAATGATTTGGAAGTCTTCACTTTCCAAGCCATGGTGGGACATCTATTTGTGCATCATTCATTATCCTTTTTGGAAATTGATGACATATATCTCACCCATCCTCATAACACAACACTCCATATTGAGGCCCTAATCCATAAAAGTCATGTCAAGCATGTTCTAATAGATGGAGGAGCCGGTCTTAATATATGTACTTTAAGGCTTGTTTGTGCACTAGGGTTCTCTGAAAATGTAATAGATGCAAGGAAAAAGATCACCATCAAAGCATATGATGATGAGGAAAGAGCTTCAAAGGGATTGATTATATTACCAATTTAGGTTGGGCCAATTTAGAAATATGTGGTTTGTCAAGTTTTGGATAAAGATTTGACATGTAATATACTCTTGGGTCATCCTTGGATCCATGAAATGCAGGTTGTCCCTTCAACATACCATCAGTGTCTAAAATTTCCTTGCAATGGGCAAGAGATTACCATTCCTACTGATTCCAATAGTCCCCAACATTGCAATACCTTTAATGATGTCCAGGATGTGTTTGTGCCTCATAACCAAGAAGTTCCTAATTCCACCTCTGAAACCTCCAATAATATAAGTCGAGCCAATCCATTGTCAAAACTACTAGCCACATCCTCCAATGAAGTAAGTCATCCAAGTTCGTCATCCAAACAACTCAAGAAAAAGGAAGAACCTAGCCCCTCTACATCTATCAATCTTGAAGCCCAGCTCAATACTTTGGCCAAATAGTTTGAGAAGAAATTTCAAGTCAAAGATAAAAGGTGTAGGTGAATACTCCATTGAACAATACATTTTCCTCTCGTAGTTAATTTCACCAAAATCCCATGGTCAACCATCAACCTCATCACAATCAGCCTCACAACCTATCACACTTTTTGATAGTCGATTCATAAAAGTAATCACTCAAGCTAAGGAATCTGATGACAAAGATATCTTGAACTGGCTCTACAAGGATGAAACTAATTCCCAAGCAGCAATGGCTAATTTCCAAACCACTCAATATGGCAAAGGATTCTCAATCTTGGAAAAAATGGGATATGATGGAAAAGGACCTATTGGAAAAAGGAAAGAAGGTATCATAGAACCTATCCAACCCATTATAAAAAATCCAAAAGACAAGATAGGTTTGGGTTATAAAGAGCATCAAAAGGATGAAGAAACAAAGGAGGACCTAAAACATAAGTTTGTTGAACGGATCTTGTAGCTGCAAGCCAGTGATCATTATGAAACTGATTCCAATAAATATGAGTGGTATTCACTATCCGAAAAGACCTACCATGATAAGGAAATTAATTTCATACACAAGTACACTCCCACACTCGAGGAGGGACAAAGCTCAAGGTTATGACCATTTGAATTAGGATCGCAAAATATCAATGGCTCAAGTGAAGATGACCAAACTCCTAGCGAGGCAGATCAATCAGAAGAGAGTAACATAATAGACCTTGACCTTGCCATGGTATTTTTCAACGATAATTTTTCCATTAGGACCCATACGACCTCTGATCAACCCATCAGACAATCCCTTACCATTGGTACATCCTGAACTCATAGATTGGGACCAAACTGACCCTATTGATATCCACACCTTTTCAAACGATGAGGCCATCGTCAATTTCCTCTGTGTTGTTACTCTTGAAACGGTTTCCACCATTGAATGTCATAACAAAGCTTCTAGATAGGGGAGGGCCAAATTTCCCAGCTACAAAATGGGGCATGTGAAAATATTTATCAGCGCCGTCTGGAAAATTTTTCTTTGAAGCAATGCGTCTGCACACATCACTTCACAGAGGGGCAAAATGTATGCACATAAAAATGGTCTGGAGCACAAATTAATTAAATAATTGTTATTTAATTTAATAAATTTGAATTCCGCTACTATTATAAATAAATTGACAAATTTATTTATATGGTTCATTCCATAAATTCTTCCTTTTCCAAAAATCATTTTCCTCTTAAATTAATTAAATGCACAAATCAAATAATTTGTTATTTAATTAATTTCCCTCCTCCACTTAAATTTGAATTTTTAATTCAAATTGGCACATGTCTCCATATTTCTTCTAACCACCTCCAACTCACTTTCCACCTCACCATGTGTCACATGAAATTGAATATTCTAAATTGTAAAATGTGAATTATCATCAACAAACTTGCAACAAATTTGAAACCACCTTGGACACATGGCTTCTTCTTTCCTCTGATTCTCTTCAACACTTGGTAAGATGTTTTCTTGAAGTGAATCACCTCCCTAATTCTCTCCAGCCTCTTTGTGCTCCACTGCTGATGCCTCAGGATCACAATCATGACCGTCTGCCTTTGCCACATCAACTTGCGCCTAGAAAATCACTAAATATAAGGCATTTCTATAGCTTTTCATAAGAGACTTAGCTTACAAACTTATGTTGCAGAATTCTTAGTGAAATTTGAGAGAATTGTGAGAGTATTGTAGTTAGTGTGTAGCATTTTAGTTCATTTAGAGTTATGAAAATTTCAATTTTAGTAGCTTAGTCATTGTGTCTTTCATACAACATTACTATTAGATTTGCATTGTCAATTTTAGCATCATTAAAGCAATCAGTACTTCATCATATACCATTCAACATTCAAGCATCAAAATAAAAAAAATATAGGGATGTAGGAATATAGTTTGTATTTCACAATAGCTTCTCATTTATTAGGTTGTCATATTTGTAGGTTCATGTGCAACATTTAATAGATCTAAGAGCATGAATTTTGAAGGTCCTTAATATTAGAGAACCATGGAATTATTTGAAAGGATAGTTGTAGTCATTACAATTGGGTTTCAATATAGCTTTCATTTCTCTATAATTTTTCTTTCATTATTCAAAACTACTCAATAACAATTTCATTTTTGATGTTTGTGTAGAAGATTCAGCAAGCAAATTCTACATATGGAAAATCAAATACCATAAATGACATTCAAAATCTTCTATTCAATTAAATGTGAAACAAAGAAGAAAACCTAGGTTATAATCTCGAATTCCAGCCTAAAATGAAGCAAGAACCAGAAATTTTGTAAACTCTATTCCTTTCAAAAATGCCCAAATCCTTCGAATTCATTGTCTTATAAAACATTTAACCAAAAACATAGAGAAGAAGTTTTTCGCAAAAACTATCGTGAAAAACTTTTCCAGAAAACCAAAACCAATTCTCGTGAACAACTTTCATAAAGAAAGCTTTTAATTCGTTTTCAATTAACTCACAATTACAAAACTTAACTAACTATCAGCATGCAACCAAAATTGAACAGAATGTTTAAATTAATCAATTGCACAAGATAACACTCTCTAACTTTGAGTCTAGATTTTCAGATATTTATTCATAAACTATTGAAAACAAACTATTTAATATTATCTACTTTTCATTTATTTAAGTTTGCACAATAAAATCAACAATCACATTTAATTAAATATCTTATTTTAATAAATTTAATTAATCAAATATTTTAAAAAAAAATCAAAATTTAATTATTAAATTATCTAAACATAATTATTTTAATTTAACATTACAATTGAATTATACTAAAATCTTATAACTTATCAAATACACCATTTAACTAATTATTCAATTTCCAATCATGATGAAAACACAAACAACATGACGGAAATGAACGATGAACAACAATGGGTGACAAATGAATACTCATCCTATAAAGGAACGATGGCTAAAGAAGGACTAAACATTATCTTTGAAACAACATGTTTCCATTGGGTCATGGCACGCTCAAGCCTGAAAAAGTAAGCAGAGTTGATGCTCAGTACCTGCAAACTACATAAAACAACACTATCAAACATATTTGTATAACTTGACAATCACACCATGAAAGAAAGTCACAATGTAGAAGGGTACTCACAAGTGAGTAATGATACATTGTCTCTTTCACCAAGACTGACGTACTATAATACATCATAAATAACATCGGATACATCATCATAATCACACTAATTCTCTGAAACAACATAAAACCATAACACACATAATGTCTATCATAATGTCACCACATGAACATAATTGGAAGATCAATAATGTATCTAATGTATCACCAGTAAAGTATAAGAAAACTAACATAGTATCTATGTCATAACTGAAATAATGTAGCATAATATCTGAAATAGCTAAAACAACTAGCAACCAAACATAAAAAAACTAAAACCAAGTGTTGCAACTAGAGGAACACTACATCCTCCCCCTCTAGGATAAGGCTTACTCTTGGAAGCCATCAAAAAAATATGCATAAAACTCTCTCATGTGTGTCTCATCCTCTGAAGTAGCTAATGCCTCGTCACTAGGATCCCACTGGACCCTCACCTGATCAACGTCTCGACCCTTGAGGGCCAGTCTCCTATATTGAAAAATGCCCATGGGCTCCAAAGCCAGCTGCTCATCCTCTACCTGTAATGCATTCCAACTGAGTACATGTGAAATATTAGGATGATAAGGCCTAAGAATAGATACATGGAATACATTATGAAATTTCAAGAAATTGGGCAATAAAGAAAGAAGGTACGCTACAAGACCAATCCTCTCCAGAATCTTGAATGGTACAATGAAACAAGGTGTGAGCTTAGAGCCTTTTCCATAGCAGATCTAACTCTTCTACGGATGCACCCAAAGAAATACCCTATCACCAACTAAAAACTGATAATCTACTCTATGCGCATCAACATACTTCTTTTGTATGTCATGAACTGCCACCAAGTGCTCTCTGATGTAATCAACCTGTTGCTCCATATCTTGAAGCATCTTAGGTCCAAATAAAACTCTATCCTCAAGTCGATCCCAACTCGATGGAGTCCAAAAAAGACATCCATACAATGCCTGAAAAGGAGTCATACCTATGGAACTATGATACCCATTATTGTAGGTGAACTCCACTAAGTAAAGATATTCGTCCCAATGTGACTGCTAGTCAATTACATACATCTTGAGTATATCCTCAAAAATATGATTGACCCTCTCAATCTGAATGATGAGCCAAGTTTTTGGTACATCTAGATCATACTTTTACAAACACTTTTATGCTTTTTCATTATGCTAAAACAAACATTTAGTACTGATTATGGGATAAGACATAAATTTTTTATGCTTAATATAATAAGTATATTATGCTAAGTCTTCCATGGTTATTACTTTTAAATGTTTTATTAGTTTAATGGATAACTTATAACTTTGTGTGATGACAAACCTTTCCTACAACCTCTATTGTTGAACTTCCTGCAGCCATGTCTGGAATAATGTTTGCTTTAGATTAATACTTAAATAAATTTATAAATGAAGTGATGGATCGTCTTAAAGGTTGAACGTGTTGAGCTAAATCTCTACCTCAGGAATAACTGGCAGGATATTTTGTAGGTACCACGATTGGAGGAAGGAATTCAATTCCCACTTGAAGGATAGAAGACCAAATCAATGAAGACTGGTTCAGTAGCAGAAGAATAGGGAGGCAGTTTCAACTCATCCGCCATGCAAGAGGAGTGTTTCAGAAATCTAGCTCAGGCATCTTGATGGCGCACAAATCTAGGATGGTGGCACTTTAAGACTAATGAACCGATTGACTTAGTTCTTGCATTTTTATCCACCTCTTTACTTAGTTAGTTGAATGTAATAAAGACCTCATGTTTTATAAGGGAAGGTTAGTTAGTAGTTAGATTCAGTCTCAATAAATATCCCATTCTCCTTCAGAGAATGGGCTAGAAGATTGCTATTGTAAACACATTTTCAATTTCAGAAATACAGTCAAGAGATTGTGTGCTATGTATTTGTTTACCTTGAATCAATAAAGTTTATGAAGTTTTTTGCCTAATCTATTGTCTAGTTTTGACATTACCTAAGGGGTCCCACTTAGGGAACTACCTATACTTTCATTCTACAACTTAGAATAGCTACATTTCCTTTTATATAATTTTATGTGACTCTTCCTGCAGCTGGTAGAAACACGGAGTTGTCAACTGTTCTTGCAGCCACTAGATGCAGAATAGTTTTATCTTTCAGTTTTCATTTCCAAAGCAAGTTATCTAGTAAAGTCATTCTAGTATAAAGAATCTTAGGAAATCATGCATGTCTGGGAAAGGTGATTAGTGCATATATTGTGCTAACCCATTTCAAGTTCACGTCCCTGGGTTGATAATTAAATGAGGTTCTTTAACAGATTATGACTGTTGGTTCTGATGTTCAATCCTTGAGTAGAGGAATTCATGTTCCTAGTTATTAAGCTGATTAAAGAATACTAAATTTTTGGTGTCGTTGTCGGGGATGGTGTCAAACTAAAGACCTATTGCAAGCATGCTAGTAGGTAGCTTAAAATTTTATTCCTAGTGTTTAGATCAAAATTCACTATTCCAGCATTTTTCCATAGTTTAGACTTACTTTTTAATGTATGCTTAGAAGAAGAGACCAATTTGGAATATTCCTTCCTAGAAGTTTAGATATCCAAGAAATTGTCCAAGAAGAACCATATTTGGATGCTAGTTAGGACCTAGTCACTTCATCTTCTTCTTCCTTAGAGATAAGTTTGAACCTGTTTGATGAGCCTGATAACCTTGATTTACTCATAGCACAATTGAATAACCTGCACACTTTCAATAACCAGGACCCCCATAATAACCCACTTGCCCTTGTTGTCTACCAGCCAGGAGCTAACCCAAGACCACCACCAAGGATGGCAAGGCCTAATTTTCCATTCCCACTCCCTGAACTGCATGACAATAATAATCTCAAAAATATTCCTGCCTCATTGCTTCCAAAATTTTATGGCCTTATTACAAAGGGCCCTCATACCTTATTTTTTGAGTTTGACATCCTATGTAGGAGTTATGATTATACTACTGAAGCACATAAGATAAAATTATTTCCTTCTACTTTAAAGGAGTCAGCCTTAAGATGGTTCATGGGATTAGGAGGCAATGTTGTGGCCACTTGGGATGAATTGAAGGAGTTTTTCTTAGGAAAGTATAAAAAATATTGTAGGGGGAATGATATGAGAGGAGATGACATCTTCAAGATGTCACAAAAGGAGGATGAAACCTTGGAAGATTATGTGTCCAAGTTTCTGTTCAGTGTGCAGAAAAACACTTAGCACTAGCTAAATGAGGAGTCTAAAAAATTTCTCTTCCTACAAAGAGTCAATGATACTTGCATGGAAGCACTAGACCTCATGGCTAGAGGAGATATCACCCAAAGCAATTGGGATGACATCAAAAAGATCTATCTCAATTACTCTAGGGAAAATATGAGGAAAGGCGGGGGGTTCAGACCCTTTGTTGCAAAAGGAAGTGGCCCAGGTGTATCAAAAGGAGAACTCTCTAATCTTTTGTTCAACTTCAAACAAGATATTATAAATGATGTAGCTACTCAACTGGACACCATGCAAGCTAGAAGGAAGAAAGAGGAGGCTGATGCTATGCTAGCTAAATATTGCCCTCACTACAAACAAAGGAAGAAGGATTGTAGATGCAAAGCAGTGGCCAATTTGGAGGTCCAACATCTTCCTACCGAGTTAAAAACCATTGAAGGAGAGGAAGAAGTGTTCTTCATTTCTCAACATAGGCCTTGGTCCCCAAGACAAGGTATGCCTCAGGACCCCTTGCAAAATTTTGGTTCATTTAATAATCAGTGGCAAAACCAATACCCTCCAAATTATGGCCCATATTCTCAACCTCAATGGAATTGTTGGTGTAATTAAATATTTTGTACCTTGTCCTAGGTCATAATTACACCTTAGTTAAGTTTACTTAGGGACCACATAGGATTTGTTGGAGAATTTCCACCTTTGGTGGACTTATCATGTTATCAATCTATCACCTCCACCTTTCATGGACATATCATGTGATTAGGGTTCCACCTTTTGTGGTGGTTATCACATTATCACCTTTCCACTTTAGGTGGAGTGATAGCTTTTCATTGTTGTCTCATATCATAAGATTACAACACTTGTCATAATATTATGCACTCTTATGTTCTCACCTTGGATATATAATCAAGGGGTCTCTACTACATTTGTACACACATTTATTCCATTATCATTGACATTGAGTACAGTTTATTCTTGTCATATTATTTTCTCTCTTCTTTGTGCTTTCTATTTGGTCCATAGATCTTGGCATCCATAGCCAATTCTAACATGGTATCAGAGCATGTTTGATTCTAACATGGTATCAGAGCGGGTTGGGTGCCATTGGAGAGTCTATTTCTGAAGAGAGGTACCAAATTTGGGGAGGTTCCATTTTTGGCTCTTTATTGCAGGTTTATATCAGAGCTTGCTAGTGCAAATCTAAGCTCACCATTGCATCTGGAAGGTTTGAGAAAGTCAATTTTTCCTTTTGTTTCGTCCAAATCGAACATATGAGGCCAAATCTATGAGGGTTTGAAGCTGCATTATGGTTGCCAGATCTAGAAGGTAGCTGCATTTTTGGAGCATTTTGGGGTCAAATCCGACCCTGCCATTGCGTCCAGAAGGGCCAAAAACCCTAAGATTGACTGTCCAATCGTCCAAATCAGAGCAAGTCATTTGGTGAGGCAAAATTTTTTTGCCCGAAGAGCCGTATGGCGCCCCAGGTCATCATTACAGTCGACGGTACGATTTTGAAAATAAATTTTTTATTGTCTGAAATTTTATTTTTTTTGAAAAATTAATATTTTTTGGACAAATATTATTTGGAAAATTTCATTTGAAAAAAATTTGATTTGAAAAAAAAAAATGAAAAATCAAAAGTTTTTTTTGAAAAAAAAGTTTTGTGGGGTACAGGGTATAGTTCGCAGACCGTACCCTGTCCCACCTCTGACGTCCCCGCTACAGGGCCTGCCATGTGGTGGATCCTCTCTCACTGCAGACCCCACCTCCATCTATCCCAGGAAACCGGTTGTCACCGGGCGGTCTTGCAATCCGGCGTCGGCATTTTAAGATTTCCGGCAGAACTATTCCGAAAGCATATTCCGGAAATAAAAGAAATCCGGAGGCGTTTTCGATTCCAAAGAATATTCCGCCAGGTCAAACGACCATCAAATTTAACATAGAATTCTGATGATGTCAGCACTGCGTCAGCATTCTTTTCAAATTTTCTACCCCTCACCATTTGCATTTTGATTTTTGAAGGCGACCTTCAGAGGCTCATAACTCACTCATTTTGGCTCCTTTTTTGAGCAATTTTTTTTTATTCGGGCTAATTTTTCGTGCTCTACATAGTGGTGCAATAAATTTTTGATTTTGGCTTTTGGTTTTTCTAGAAATTGCAGATTCTCACAGGTGTTGTTGCTTCATCCTCATTTTGGGAACTTTGGGAGCTCATAACCTGCTCCTACGGTAACATTTTTGAATGAATTTTTTTTTTGAAAGTGCATGATTTTTCCTATACTTTCCAATGGTGTGATCAAATTTATCTCATCTACTGTAATTTTTATACTGTGAGTTTGTGGCCTATTTTGGCATCTGCATGGACCAAGATCAAAGTCCACCTTGTTGTTTTTGGTAGTGGCAATTGTAAACGCACTAAGTATAAAGTGCCAAATCAGATATTGCTTGGGGGGGCTTCATGATTGACTGATTTGGGGGGGTAATCTTGCAGTGATTGGTTGCATTCTTTTGCTTGGTTTGTGTTCTTGCAATGGGTAAATCTCAAATTGAACTCCTAACTCCACATAATTATGCTACATGGAGAAAATCAGTATGGAACTATCTCTTGGGAAAAGGTCTAATAGGTTATCTAAAGGAAACTATTTCTCAACCTACTGATGCTAATGAATTGGCAAGATGGGAGATTAATCATGAGAAAACACTTGGATGCATATGTTCACTAGTCTCATTTGATTTACAATTTCATATTGATTCATGTACAACAGCTAAAGAAGCATGGGAAACTTTTGAAAACTTGTATGGTAAAACAGATAAGATTAGGGGATATCAGATTGATAATGATTTGATGAATCTTGATCCTAAAAGTTTTGACCACATGCAAGACTACATCCCCAAAATAAAGCAATTAAGAACATAGTTGAAAGAATGTAGTATTGAAAAAGAGGATTTACAATTGATTCTGAATGTGTTATCCAAGCTTGGTCCTGAGTATTCAGTATTTGTTTATGGCTTTGATACCCATCGACTTTCTATGGGAGCATCATATGTTGATCCTAAGTTTGATGACTTTGCAAATCTTCTAATCCAAGAGGAAGCTAAGTTAATGAACATGGGTCTAATCAAGTCTTCCAAGCCACATGCATTGGTTTCTAGTCAGTCAAAGGTACAGAAAGAATCAGACAATCTTGATAAGAAGCAAAAGATGAAAAAGAACAAGCCACATAAAGAATCAGAATCCACACATTCAAAAGAAGAATCATCTAAGAAGAAGAGGTCTTTTTGTGCATATTGCAAGAAGGATGGACATGAAGAACACTATTGTTATAAGAAGGATATTGATGAGTTGAAAAATCTTCTCAAAAGGAATCAAATTGATTTGCCTTCTAGAATGTCTGAATCTTCTTCTTCTTATTCTTCAAAATAGTCTAAGGGAAAATTTCATTTGGCATCTACATCAAGCAGTAAAGGACAAGCTCTTTGTGCTTATTCAAGTCCAGGATTAGGTAGATGGCTTCTAGATTTAGGAGCATCACATCATATGGCATCTTCACAATCTATTTTCTCTTCATTTCAGCCTTGTTCTATGTCTCCTATCTTGATGGGAAACAATACATACATGAGTATAATAGGGAAGGGATCTATTAGTTTTGGGGACAACTCTTTTCAAGATGTTTTGTGTGTTCCTCATTTGATGAACAATCTTCTTTCCATATATCAGATTACACATGGTGGAAATGGGAGAACTGTGGATTTCACACCTGATTCAGTCATCATTCGAGACTTGGAGAGTAGAGAGATCATTGCTACTGGGGTGGTTGATCATTCATCTCGGTCGTATACCTTTGCAGATTTTGCTTCTGATGGTGACATTGTTCCTTTAGTTGTTGATCACACTCCTAGTGTGAACCATGATTCAGAGGAGACATTTGGCTACTTGAACTTGGGAGTTCTCACATCAGATCTAGTACTTGAGCCATGCATTTCATCTCCTCCATCTACTATTGCAGTTGATGATGCTTGTGATTCCATAATTTGGGTTCCTTGTGATTCAGTATAGCAGGACATACATAGTCTTCCAGATATGGCTACTTTGGATGGCTTCTTGACAGGTATTTCAAACTTGTTTGTGGAGTCTCATCTTGCAGATTTGGGGGACATCATTGATGATATTCATCTTCTCTTTGATGAAGATGCTCCTTCTTCAGTTGCTGTGAGGGAACACTCTGACCCTCTTGTTCATTCTCTACATGATCATTCCTTTCAGTTTGACATGAGTGTGGATACTTTTGGACAGCATTTGGAGGAGGCTTCTTTTTCTTTAGAGGGGATATCATTCTCTTTGGATCATGTTCTACATTCTTCTCTACTAGATGTTGGATTGTACTCTTCAACAGTGTGGCCTAGAACACATGTTTGGAGTGTGTCATCTTTCGGCATCGACATGGAGACACTTGAGCATGCTTCAGAGACATCATACATCCTACATACATCCTTGGTTTTGTTTCTTCCTAAGGGGAGGAACGTTGTTCGGCGAGATTGGGTCATCTTCAGCATTCAATGTCGAGCTTCTACCATCATTGCAGGAGACTCAACATTGAAGGGGGGCTGCTTTGTCTCTCTTCTACTTCTCTATTATGGGGGGGTCTTTTTCCTCACATGGGGTTTTTACCTTCTCATGCATGATTGAGAGCATTTCCATTTTGTATTTCATCTCTCTTTTGGGGAGGAATTTTGTCCCACTGGGTTTTCTCCTTTTCTCCAGTTGTGATACATTGCATTGCATTTGTACATGGGTACCTAACATGGCCTAGTTGTCGGGACCCATCTTGCATTGTTTGATTCTCCCTAAGTTACACTTAAGGGGGGGTGTTGGTGTAATTAAATATTTTTTACCTTGTCCTAGGTCATAATTACACCTTAGTTAAGTTTATTTAGGGACCACATAGGAGTTGTTGGAGAATTTCCACCTTTGATGGACTTATCATGTTATCACTCTATCACCTCCACCTTTCATGGACATATCATGTGATTAGGGTTCCACCTTTTGTGGTGGTTATCACATTATCACCTTTCCACTTTAGGTGGAGTGATAGCTTTTCATTGTTGTCTCATGTCATAAGATTACGACACTTGTCATAATCTTATGCACTCTTATGTTCTCACCTTGGATATATAACCAAGGGGTCTCTACTACATCTGTACACACATTGATTCCATTATCATTGACATTGAATATAGTTTATTCTTGTCATATTATTTTCTCTCTTCTTTGTGCTTTCTATTTGGTCCATAGATCTTGGCATCCATAGCCAATTCTAACATGGTATCAGAGCATGTTTGATTCTAACAGGAATAATCCCTAGCCAAATGCTCAACAAAGCTATTGGAAACTCCCACAAGGGAACTGGCAGTCACCACAGCAAAATTAATGGCAACCTCCACAGGGGAATTGGCAGCAGTCTAACCAATGGAGAGGCGGCCAGCAATGGTCAAATCCACCCACTGGTTTCCTGTAGCAACCCCAGCAATAGTTAATTATGCCACCTCCTATAGCCAATCAAAGCCAAAATCTAAAGCCAACCCAACTGCCTGCTCAAGCAACACCCAATCCAAATAATCACCCTCAGTAGCAGCAAAAACAACAAGTTTATTTTGTTGATCCTAATCATCAACTTGCCTATGCTCTCAACCTAAATAATATCAACTTACATTTAGGAACTGTGTTGCCCATACCATCTCCTCCCATAATCTCAGAATTTCCATCTGAGGAGATTGAGCAAGAAGAAGATGCCAATGGCCTAGTCCAACCCAATGAGCCAATACAGACTCCATCATTACCTAAGGTATCCAATTAAGGAAGTACCTATTTACAACAAAGCTATCAAAGAAGCATGTCTAAAGAAGACGGGTAGGAAGAAGAAAGACCCTCAGACTATTCATGTCTTAGGCCAACTCTCTGATTTATTACTAGGGAAGCTTACCATCCCAAAATATTCAGACCTTAATAGCCCTATTGTTGAAATTATATTAATGGGGTTCAAATTAAGAATGCTTTAGTAGATCTTGGAGCTGCTATCAATGTCATGACCAAAGACCTTGTACTAAAGCTAAGTATTTCAGCCTTAAGACCTATGCCTACAGTCTTGAAACTTGTGGATAGTTCAACTGTCAAACCTGATGGAGTAGTGGAAGACTTAGTTGTCACCCTAGATTCATGGGAATATCCTACTGATTTTATGATTTTATCTCCAAAAGCATCACTAGGAGGTTATCCTGTAATTCTAGGAAGGTCATGGTTAGCCATTGTAGATGCTTATATTGGATGTAGGACCGGTAACATGACAATATCTGATGGATATAACAAAATAAGCTTACCCTCTATTCTCCAACCCAACCTCAACTTGAGTCTGGGCAAACTATTTGGCCACATTTGGGAGAAGAAGAGGAAGTGAACTCGGTGTCCAATCTCATGATGATTACCAGAGAGCCTTTCATTGCACAACAAGAGGAGGAAGAGATACTATACAATGTCCTACTGAATAATTATGGTATTGAACACCCTCATTGTGAAGAAAGTCCATGCACCTTGCAGACCATTCTTCCTCCGCCCACATCAGCTCATTATCCTACAGCAACTGACTGTTTGCACAAATTATTGCTCCATGAAGTACACATGCCTTTTCTATCTGAAGTATCCATGCTTGAATTGACTTCCCAAGTGGAAGTAGCTGTAGGAAAAACTTTGAATATCAACAATATACTTACCAGCAAGCAGCAAGAGTCAATGGTTAAAATGCTTACTACCCATAAACCAACTTTTTCTTGGGATTATAGTGACATGAAAAGACCTGATCCAAAGCTATGTACACACCGAATTTTCATCAATAGTGAGTTCAAACCTGTTAGGCAGCCCCAGAGGAGAATCAATCCATCCTTGAGAGAAATTTTTAAAAAAGAATTACAAAAGATGTTGAATGTTGGCTTTATCTACCCAATCTCAGATAGCCAGTGGGTTTCTCCACTAGTTATTGTTCCTAAGAAAGGAGGGAAATGGAGAGTGTGTGTAGATTATAGGGAGCTCAACTCTACAACAAAGAAAGATTACTTTCCTCTTCCCTTCATTGATCAAGTGTTGGATAATTTATCAGGGAAAGGGTATTTCTCTTTCCTTGATGGGTTAAGTGGATACAATCAAATCAAGATTTCTCCAGAGGACCAAGAAAAGACTACTTTTACATGCCCATGGGGAACATTTTCCTACTCTATTTTTCCCTTCGGTCTCTGCAATGCACCTACAACTTTTCGAAGAGCAGTAATAAGTATTTTCTTAGACATATCATATGATTGCATGGAGATATACATGGATGACTTTACTGTTTATGGTGCAAAATTTGAGGAAGCTCAAGCCAACTTGAAAAAGGTACTATAGAGATGTGAAGATCATAACCTATCACTAAATAGTCAAAAGTGCTTCATGATGATGCAAGAAGGAATAGTGCTTGGTCACTATATTTCTGCTGTAGAAATATAGGTTGATCCTTCTAAGATTGAGGTCATCTCTAATCTGCCCTTTCCTACCAAGAAAAAGGAACTAAGAAGCTTTCTAGGACATGCTAGATATTATAGAAGATTCATCAAGGACTTCAGCCAAACAATAGGCCCTCTATATAGTTTGCTAAGGAAAGATGCAGAGTTTTCCTGGATAGCAAAATGTGAAAAAGCATTCATTTATCTAATAATTTCCCTTACACAAGCACCTATGTTGAAAGGACCTAATTGGTCACTTCCATTCCATATTCATACTGATGCGTCAGATTATGCTATTGGTGTTGTCTTAGGACAAAAGGGTGGTTCAACTGAACATGCACTGTATTACATCAGCAAGAACTTGCGGGGAGCTGAGCTCAACTACACTGTTACATAAAAAGAAATGTTAGTGATCATTTATGCCCTCAAAAAATTCAAGCATTATATAACAGGCTATCAGATATTTTTCCACACTGATCATGCAGCAATCAGGTATCTTATGAACAAAATCTCAATAACAGGAAGACTAGCAAGGTGGTTGTTGCTCATGTAGGAATTTGACATTACAATTGTGGACAAGCTAGGTAAAGCCAATGTGGTTGCTGATTTCCTATCTAGAATTCAAAGGTAAGATAACTCTACACTTATTGAAGATTCCTTTCCTAATGAGCATATTTTTGCAATCAAGGTCATTCACCCATGGTATGTAGATGTAACAAATTATATGGCTGTAGGAAGAACTCCTCCTCAATTCTCCCCTAAGGAAAAGCAATTATTGGTAGAGAAAAGTTTTAACTTTTCTTGGATTGCAGATTGCATGTTTTATATAGGGTCAGACCAAGTTATGAGGAGATGTGTATGAGAGGAAGATACTCATGATATACTGCATGTAAGCCATGATGAACCATGTGGGGGACATTTTTTTGCAAAAAAGATAGCAATAAAAATCTTAAATACTAGATACTATTGGCCAAATCTGCATAGAGACACGGCCAAATACACCAGAAGATGTGACAGATGCTAGAGGATGGGAAGGACAACCAGATCAGACGAGATGCCCCTATTTCCACAAGTGATTGTTACACCCTTTGAAAAATGGGGACTAGATTTTGTAGGGCCAATTGATCCGCCTTCAAATGGTAAGTCTTATATCCTTGTATGCACAGATTATGTAACAAAGTGGGTAGAAGCTAGACCTATGAAACATGCTAGGAATAATAAGGTGGCAGAGTTCCTCTATGAGGATATCTTCACCAGATTTGGTGTTCCTAGGGAAATAGTCACTGATCAAGGAGCACAGTTTACCTCTACTCTGATAACAACCTTAGTCAATGAATATAACATAAGGCACACAAAATCAACTCCTTACCATCCACAGGCTAATGGCCAAGTGGAAATCACCAATAGAGATATAGAGGCAATTCTGATTAAGACTATAGATTTGCATAGAAAGGACTGGGCTACAAGGTTACTAGAAGCTATATGGGCCTACCGCACTACATAGAAGACTACTACAGGATATACACCCTTTGAAATGGTGTATGGTAAAAGAGCTATGATGCTGATAGAGTTTGAGCATAAAACCCTTAGGACAACAATGGAAATGAATATGGACCTAACAACTGCACAAAAGGAACGAGTCATGCAGCTCAATGCCTTAGATGAGCTCTAAAAGAATGCCTTACAACATATTGAGATAATAAAAAATCAGAGAATAAAATGGCATGATAAGTACATTAAAGAGAAGAAATTCAAAGCAGGAGATTGGGCTCTGCTTTATGACTCAAGGTATAAGGATAGTCAAGGAAAATTGCAAACTAAATGGTTGGGTCCTTACGAAATAGAAGAAGTATTCACAAATGGTGTTGTACAATTGAATACCATTGATGAGGTCTGATTCAAGCTGTTAGTCAATGGGCATCACCTAAAGCTCTACTATAAGCCCATTGATAGGGAAAATTTTTTAAGCCAGTTCAAATTTGTGCAAGAAACCATTGATCCTGTAGCCAAAGGAATTGAGTCACAACTCAATTCCCTAGGCCATGCATAAAAGTGCATAAAACTGTCATAATAAAGGGGTCATCCACTCAGATCCCCATTCCATTCACTCACTCCATCCAGAATCTGTACACTCACACTCTTTCTGCTACCTCACCCACCTATTATTCTCCATACCATCCATGTTTCTACGGATCATATTTTCCAATGAAGAAGTGCAGTCACATCAAGTAATTATGGTGGTTCCATCTAGGTGAGCTCCACTTCACTTTAAGATTGCTTAGTTGTTTCATTTATTACATTTATTTTGATATTAATTAATGCAAACTACATTCCTATATGGATGTCAATCCTTCGACCTTTCCACATGATTGAGCACGTTTTTCTATTTTTAAAACTTAGTACCACATCATTGTTTCTGTTGCCTTTGGGCCTTGTCACAACCATTGTCACTGTCATTTCGACATGAGTGCCGGATTTTTGAAAATCTACAATTAAATGAACTGAACACCATTCCCTCCTGCAATAATGAACCTAAATGTGTTTCACTCATCTATGATTACTTACTCCTTCAAAAAGATTGAATGTTTGAATTCCTTTTCCTATATTTTATGTATCTTTTGAGGAGTGATTCAAAAGTTTTGGTTGAGGGGAGACAAAGTGTTGTAGAATTAGGGTTGCAGGAAGTTTATTGGTTGTGCAAGTTTGGAAAAGCTAGGTGATCATAAAACTAAGAAGATGGAAGGTCAGCTGATTTGACATGGGCATACAAATAATAGCTTCTTGTTGTAGGATGTGTTGTATGTACCACCATTCAGACAATATGGGTGGCTTAATTACTTCTTGAAACTTGAAAAATTTGATGTAGGCATTGCAGAGGAATTTACAAGGACATTTCAAGAAGGGGAAGCAAAAGTTAGAGGTTTAATGGTGAATGCATCAATTGACAGAATTGAAGATATAACGGGGTTACCTCAAGTCAGAGAGCCATTTCCTAGAGGAAGGGATGCAAAGAGTGCCAGGCCAGAGTTTACCTGGCCAAATGACCCTCCTCTACGGGTAGATAAGCAAGGTGCACAAAGGATGAGTCTCCTGTAGGACTGGGTGTCATGGGTGGGATATATAATCAAATACCTAACCTATGAAGGTAGGTTTTCAGTCCTTCATTCTCATCACTTCAAAATTTTGTCTCATTTATGCCATGGATTGTTGATGAATATTCTCAACTTCCTTTATAATTTGCTATCAAATAGTGCTACTGAATTTAAAAAGGGCAGGGTTAACTCCGTATCCCACCACTGCCTTATTAAATTACTTGTTGAAAAATCTATTCAAGATGCTTCAGGAATGACCTGGAAGGAATTCATTGTCAATTTCAACCCTAAAATTTAAAATATTGGACCTAGAGGGGAACCTCCTACCTTCAAGCGACGAACCTCCCAATCCATAGGCCAGACCTCTACTGCTATGTCCCCTACTCAAGAATCATCTAATTCACAAGATGTCATTCCTCTTTCTGAAAAAAACATCCAAGCAACCGACACAAACTCCTATCAAAAATCTTGAGCCTTCTTCCACTGATAAGAAAGGGAAATCACCCATTGTGGCAACCCCTAAGCCTGTAAAAAGAAAACAAAAGGAAAACCTCTTTGTTCCTGGAGAAAAAGCCTTAAAGAAGTGTAAGACAA
The DNA here is from genome assembly GCA_007115665.2 of Sequoiadendron giganteum. Classification (NCBI taxonomy): domain Eukaryota; kingdom Viridiplantae; phylum Streptophyta; class Pinopsida; order Cupressales; family Cupressaceae; genus Sequoiadendron; species Sequoiadendron giganteum. The sequence continues at coordinate 300,547,998 of CM021109.1, forward strand.
TTCCTACTCCCATAAGAAGGAGTTCTAAACTCCAGAACCAGGCAACCTGTCAATCACTTAATGCTACTCCAGCCACACCACCAACCTCAGACCCTTCCAGTCCTGTACTAGAAATGGAGGAAATTGTTATTGAGGAGACTGTAAGTACACCTAAAGGAGCTGGCCTAGATGAATTGGCTGCCATTGCAGAACAGATATAGGGAAGTATGGCAGAACAACTATAGGAAGAAGTAGGATGTGTTGAGAAGGAAGAGGTAATAGTTGTGATTCCATCAAAAGAAGAGGGTGAAAGAATTGGCATGACTAATGAGATTCCTACTGCTTAGGAAGAACAAGAAGGTTGGAAACAAGAAGGTAATTCAGGACAGAAAAACTCTGAACAATCAAATAGTACAGAGGTAATTGGAGAAGAAGAACAAGGAAAATTGGATGTAACTGAAGAAATACAGATGCCACCTGCAGTAAGCTAAAATAATAGACCTCCGCTCTATGTCATGAACTTTGCTGTAGGAATGGAATGTTTTAAAAAAAACTCCAGCATCAACAAACTACTTCTGCACTCGAAATTGAGAGATTACAAAGGATAATCCAGAACAAGAATCTGGAAATTGCTAACTTAACTGACACTCTCAACCAGGTGGTAGAGCTTGTTCTGCAACTGATCCAATGTCGAGCACCTTCACTTGTCTATGTAATGTATCTCAGGGAGTTGTACTTGAACTTCCAACTGATTAGAATCTAGAAAGGTAAAAATCCTTCATTAGGTACCCCAGAAGAATTTTATGAGGCATATAGAGATTCACCTCCGCACATTAGGAAACTCCTGTGTGAATTTGATCTGCTCAATTTGGTTGTACCCTAGGATAAGGATAAGAACCCCTTATGTTATGTCAGAGACATTCATAGTAGTGCTTTGATCTCCTAGATCACCAATGGGATAAGCAAGGGGGAACAATTTGATAGTCATCAATATGATGAAGTCAATATGTCATTTTCTATGAGGAATGAATCAAAGAATGGGATGGGTATCTACTTTGATTGGAAGAAATTATGGAGAGATGAAAGAGTCAGGCCACTAATTGAGCCTTTGAGACAAGAAGTATTTTCTCAGTATTCCTACAAGTGATCTTAGTGTTGCAAACCTGCAGATTCAAACAAGATTGGAGAATCTTCCATTTCAATTAAAAAGAGCAGAACCACACACTCCCAATACCTTGTATGCAGTATCCAAAAGGGCAAAAAGATACATGAGGAAGGTCAGGACAAAAAGAGAGAATTGGTTGCCCTTGGCTATGCAACCACCTATTCTCCTATGGCCATTACTATCTATACAGGGGGGCAATAGCATATATAATAGGAGTTCTAAAGATAACAGATGGCAAAGGCTGAAGGCGATGCGAGCTCACTTCTGGAGTTTCCAGCATGGAGAGTGTGGACAGCAACAGAATGCTGATTTAAGATAATTTTCCAAGAGAAGAAATACTAGATTTGTTGAAGGGTCCAACAAATAGTTGGTTGAGGGGAATGATGAGTCAAGTTTTTGGAAAATCTAGATCATACTTTTACAAACACTTTTATGCTTTTTCATTATGCTAAAATAAACATTTAGTATTGATTATGGGATAAGACATAAACTTTTTATGCTTAATATAATAAGTATATTATGCTAAGTCTTCCATGGTTATTACTTTTAAATGTTTTATTGGTTTAATGGATGCCTTATAACTTTGTGTGATGACAAACCTTTCCTGCAGCCTCTACTATTGAACTTCCTACAACCATGTCTGGAATAATGTTTGCTTTAGATTAATTCTTAAATAAATATATAAATGAAGTGATGGATCATCTTAAAGGTTGAACATGTTGAGCTAACTCTCTACCTCAGGAATAGTTGGAAGGATATTTTGTAGGTACCACGATTAGAGGAAGGAATTCAATTCCCACTTGAAGGATAGAAGACCAAATCAATGAAGACTTGTTCAGCAATAGAAGAATAGGGAGGCAGTTTCAACTCATCTGCCATGCAAAAGGAGTGTTTTAGAAATCTAGCTCAGGCATCTTGATGGCACACAAATCTAGGATGGTGGCACTTTAAGATTGATGAACCGATTTGACTTAGTTCTTGAATTTTTATCCACCTTTTTACTTATTTAGTTGAATGTAATAAAGACCTCCCATTTTATAAGGGAAGGTGAGTTAGTAGTTAGATTCAGTTTCAATAAATAGCCCATTCTCTGAAGGAGAATGGGCTGGAAGATTTCTATTGTAAACACATTTTCAGTTTTAGAAATACAATTAAGAGATTGTGTGCTATGTATTTGTTTACCTTGAATCAATAAAGTTTATGAATTTTTTCGCCTAATCTATTGTCTACTTTTGGCATTACCTAAGGAGGCCCACTTAGGGAACTGCCTATACTTTCATTCTACAAGTTAGAATAGATGCATTTCCTTTTATAGAAGTTTATGTGACTGTTCCTGCAGCTGGCAGAAACATAGAGCTGTCAATTGTTCCTATAGCCACTAGATGTAGAATAGTTTTATCTTTCAGTTTTCATATCAAAAGAAAGTTATTCCAGTAATTCAAATTCCAGTATAAAGCATCTTAGGAAATCATGCATGTCCAGGAAAGGCAATTAGTACATATATTGTGCTAACCCATTTCAAGTTCACGTCCCTGGGTTGATAATTAAATGAGGTTCTTTAACAGATTATCACTGTTGGTTGTGATGTTCAATCCCTGAGTAGAGGAATTCATGTTCCTAGTTATTAAGTTGATTAAAGAATACTACACTAACCATCAATCTTTGGGTGATAAGCTGAACTGAAGTTCAATTGAGTACCTAAGGCATGTTGTGATGATGTCCATAATGCTAATGTAAACACAGGATCTCTATCTGAAATGATTTTGCAATGAATTTCATGCAACTGAATAATTCCTCCATGAATATCTTGGCCACAAAAGAGGCATTATAGGAAGAATGAATCAGAGAAAAATGTCCTACCTTAGTCAACCTTTCGATAGTAACCATGATAGAATCATGTCAATGAGATGATATAGGTAAACCTACAATGAAATCCACTGATATGATATCCCACTTCCATTCAAGAACAAGATGTGGCTGCAACAGTCCTATGGGATGTTTGTGCTCAACCTTAACTCTCTCGCACTCAAGAAATCTTGAAACAAAATCAGTGATTTCACATTTCATCTCAGGCCAAAATTATAATTGTCGAAGGTCCCCATGCATCTTCTTAACACCAGGATGAGCTAAATAAGGTGCTCAATGTGCCTCTGGCATAATCATAGTGTGAAGACCTTCAATATGTGGTACATAGATATGACCCAATTGTCACAACAAACCATCTGACTCGAGAGTATATCCTGTGAATCTACTGTCCAAGGGTCTACCCAATCCCAAATCTATCCTCCCCTCCTAATACAACCTGTTTGTAGGAATTAATTCTAAAATATATCTCCTCAAATCAACTCCAAGAGTCATGGAAGAAAGTTCATGCCTTTGTCGACTAAGAGCGTCAACCACTATGTTCTCCTTCCCTTGGATAAATTTCACCTCAAATTCATACTCGCATATGAAATCCATCCACCGTCTCTACCTAGCATTCAAATTAGGCTGCATGAAAATATACTACAGACTATGGTGATCATTGTGTAGTTCAAAATGGTGCCCCAACAAGAAATTCCTCCATCGAACCAGAGCATGAACAACTACAAGTAGCTCTAAATCATGAGTAGGATAGTTCAGTTCATGATCCTTGATTTTATGAGACTCATAAGAAATCACTCAACCATATTGCATTAGCATGGCTCCTAATCCCTCCAAAGACATGTCAATGTAAATGACAAAGTCCTTAGTAGGATCAGGAACGACTAAGATAGGCGCACTAGTCAACTTTTCTTTGAGTGTTTGAAAAGTTGACAGACATTGTTCTGACCAAATAAATTTCTTCCCTTTTCTCTAAAGAGAAGTAATGGGATCTTGGATCTTTGAAGGATCCACAACAATACCCTCTCCAGAGATAACATGACCAAGGTATTTCACCTTAGTCTGGAAGAACTCACACTTCACCAAATTTGTGAACAGTTGATTCTCTCTCAAGCACTATAATACCTGTCTCATATGCTCTTCGTGCTCCTTCATATCTGTTGAATAGATCAAAATATCATCAAGAAACATGAGAAAAAAAATGATCAAGGTATGTGCATAAAACACCATTCATAAAACTCATGAAAATGGATGGTGCATTTGTTAACCCGAACAGTACCACTATGAACTCATAGTGCTCGTAACAAGTTCAAAATTCCATTTTATGAATATACACTTCTAAAATGTGCAACTGATGGTAACCCAATTTCAGATCAATTTTAGAAAACACATTATCCCCCTTGATCCGATCAAAGAGATCATCGATTTTGGGAAAGGGATATCGATTCTTAATTGTCACTTTATTCAATTGATGATAATCAATGCACAATATAAGAGATCCATCCTTCATGAAGATGACAGGTTCTCCCCAAGGAGAAACACTTAGATGTATAAAACCCTTAGCCAAACGTTCCTCCAACTGCATACGAAGATCTTCTAGTTCTTGTGTGGTCATTCTATATAGAGCTCAAGATATAGGCTCTCCTCCATGAACTAGGTCGATTCTAAAATCTATGTCACGTTTCAAAGGCATACCCAAAATATCACTGGGAAAAACATATGTGAATTCCCCAAGAATAGGGTAATCATCAAGATATACCTCTCGACTCTCCCTACCTCCAAGTCATTAACTATTTCTGCAAACAACTGAAAACCCTGACGAATGCATCTCCTTAACTGCATAGTAGATATAATCTGCAAGAAGATGGGTCTTTTTGCACCAATTATTTCAACTACTGCACCAGAGTCATCTAAGCAATGTACTATCTTCTATCGATAATCAATCACTGCACAATGGGTTTCCAACCAGCCCATACCCAAAACAATGTCATAAGAACCAAGAGGTGTAACATGAATATCTATTGAGGTAGATAGTGATCCAATCCTTAGTCCATAATTGCAAACAAGGAATTCTACTACTACCTTCGCCCTAGAAGCCAATTCAACCTACCACCTAACTCCTTGCTTTACTGCCATGAGTCCACATCACTCAACAATAAATGGAGAAATAAATGAATCAAAAGCTCTAAAATAAAAAAAGGATAGAAACATTAATGCAATGTAACTGACCTGAAGTCTCAACCATAGTGTTTTGATGATCTTCCTGATGGTTATCCACCACATCAAAAACCCTGTGAGAGTGGCTTGCATCTCCAACTATCGGCTCTGAAGTAGTCGGTTGCTGACCAAACCCTGATATACCTCTCATTGGACACTACCTTACAATGTGACCCTACTGACCACATGAAAAGCAACCAGTACCTCTGCCACCCAAAGGTGCATTCGACTACTAAAAATTTCCTACTAATCATAGACTGTGCACTTTGTGCTAGTTGATCCTGATGGTTGTTCTTATTATGCCACCAATTACAGTTCTTCCCAGACTGTGAAATGTTACCCAACTAAAATTGAGAATTCTTATTCTTCAGTAGATAACGTTGTTGTTGTCGACCACCCTTAGTAGGTGCCTATTGGTTTCGAGAGGAACCCCCTGTCTGAGTCTAACCGCCACACAAACCAAAACCTACAGTAGGTCCACTACCTATCTGAACACATGTATGTCCACCCAAAGCCATGGTTAAATTCTCCTCCATAATTCATTCCTTCTCCACGGCTACCTCCATAGTCTTCGAATCGAAGACTTGTACTCCTCTGCTGATACAAGCGTTCAAGCCCCTGATGAAGTGTTGTACCAACATAGCCTCGTCATCCACAATTCCAACATACTATTTGAGCTCATAGAACCTACGCTCAAACTACTCAATTGACATGGCCATCTGATGCAGATCATGGAACTCATCTGCATGACGTTCTCTCTAATGCTCTGATAGGAAATGTGCTCAGAATCACTCCAAGAACATATCCCATGATACTAAACCAATGTGTAGATGCAAATTTTTCTCCTCCAATCGCCACCATGTAGAGGCAAAGCCTATAACATGCATAATGGCACATCTATCTCTAGTGTTGCTACCATATGGATGCATAGAAAAGCACCATCCCAAGTCCAATAGCCACATTTTTGCTTCCAAACCACCACCAGTCCATCGAATTTGGGAGGACATGCCCTCAATAAATATCTCATATGCCCTACAACAACGACATCCTACTCCATAGTCTCAACAACTCTCCTAAGTGATTTGTCTCGTTCTCTAGCCACTTCCCGACTAGCCTCCTATCTAGGACCAAGGCGAGGAAGAACTTCCTCAAGCAAGGGATGCAACAGAGATCCCTCTAAACTTGGCTGTATCAGATTTGTTTCCTCATCTACCTAATTAACCTAAGGATCATGTCGCTCTACATGCTCACTCTCATGAGAAATTTTAGGAGGAGTATCCTAATAGTTAGCCACATGGCCACCACCTCATCCTCGACCATGACCCCTACCACGAAGTCTAGGCATGGCTTTACACAACCAAAGACAAGTCTCAGTTTCAAGATGCAAAAGACAATTGGGAAACACAAATTACAAAGTCCAACCTCTAGGACAACCTAATGGGCTCAGAAGAACTAGAGTACCTAGTGTTAGAACCTTGTGCTCGAATACCAAGTTGTAACGCCCCGCCATAGAACCAAGAGAAAAAAACACACAAAGTAACTAAATAACCGAACAATTTTTTTTTTTTAAAGATATTCGATTACAACACGAGTACAAAGTAAACATCTACACATATGTTCTCAGGGTTCCATGAAAATGTTACTTAAACATTTACCAAGTAAGAACATCACATTCAAAAAAACCATAGACATGAAATATAAGGATAAATCATATCAATGATGAATAATCCAATTACATAACCATAATGTAGCCAAGTTGCATATTCAAGTTACATCAAGTGAGATTATACTGAATCTCATTACATCATAATAATACTACAATAAGGTATCACATAATCATCAGGAATGTATACAATATAGATGACGGTCATGACACATCTGTCAATCTCGTTCATGTGCACACTCAGCATCGAATTCCATGAACAATGTAAAATTAGGAACTTGTGATAATAATAATATCATCACATACTGCATCACCTGCAAGAGGACCCAATGGAGGATAGAGTACATTTCTCCCAACCATCTAAACCTACCCTTAATCTAAACAAACTCATGTGGAATCGAACTACTTTTTGAGAAGACAATGTAGACAATCATGTAATTCCAGACCATCTAAACCTACCCTTAATCTAAACAAGAACTAAGGTATTAGGCAAGGCAATCAAATTATCTGAATTAATAATGAACACTACCCAACCCCTAGTACATTAAATTAGGTTTTCACTGAATTATAAACTCCTAATAGGTTACCTTGGTCACCTCTTAAGGTTTTGAACCCTATCACAAGCCACTCTTCCCACATACAATAACATAACTTATTGGAAAATACATATGATAGTCATCATGTGCATGAAGCAAAACTATGAATGTACACATCTTAAACATGACGTAGACCATTTAACTTTCAAAATACCACCAAGGTTACATTAATCTGTGCAAGGCTAAATCCCAAATCAAGTCATTGCAATTGAATCATCAAACTAAAAACACAATAAACTTTACAGAACAAATTTCCTTTCGAACATATATGGATATATATATATTTATATTTATAAATCAAAATGAGAAAATGTCTTAATGCTGATCTATTTATATATATATTCTGAACAATTTACATTAAAATCATATTTAAAATAATACAAAACTTGAATGTACATAGATATCGTAATATATATTTATAAATATATATTATTATAATGAAAGTATTTTCATATAAAGATATTCAGCAAGACATGCACTACTGTACATTTCAAGAAACATATCAGAACGTTTGATATGTATAACCATCCTTTGTATCTGTAGAACCACAACCTATGAATCCATATATATATTTATTGACATTATCATAACTAAACTAGTCGATGTCATTAATTGATGCACTGGTTAATAAGCACATTGAATTGACAGAGGAAATCAATAATAAATTATTACTAATAACATATAGTTTACTAGAGTCAGTTTGCATGGGCCAAGATGAGAAGTGACTGAAGTTAGCAATTAAAATAAATCCACAATCATTTAAAACAACGGATACATCAAAGTTGTCAAGAATCTAATAAAAAACCAAGCATAGGCAAATGAATAGAATCAGGCATCACCAATCGATGTAATGATTAGGTAATCAGGATAATTGCAAAAGAGAATGTAGCAATGACATTACCAAGAAGGACATGCATGCAAAGTGAATGAGGAGATTGCAAGAGTTGGTCACATGACATGCAAGTCAATAGAATGAGGAGAAGTCTAGAATAAAGGTCGTACACAAAATAAAGAGATTGCATATAAATTTTAACACCAACATGAACACTGAAAAGTCGTCATTGACATAAGTGAGCTCAAGAATAAAAATCAATGGCATCCAAAACAAGATAAAAAATATATATATAATTATATCGATGGCATTTTCCAAAGACAAATAAAGGCAGAGTACAAATGTATAAAGGCATATATAGATCTGAATATATGAAAAGGAATCTCAAATAGATCGTAATACAGACGCATAAAGAATACAAACCATAGATTCATCATTTCATATTGTGTATTCAAAGGAATTGTAAGAAGCCGACCTCAAGAAAAATATAGAGAATGAAGCCATCTCATAATAAATAAGGAAAAAGACAACCAATTCAAAAATGAGTATGCGTGGTAACTCTATGAGTCGGGTATAAATACCATACGATTATACCAAATTTTCACATTTTGATAAAGAGAGGTTACGGGAAATTCTTCAAGAAGAAGCAATTAATAATTGTAGAAATTCAATTTCATTACAGCTGGGCTTCAATATAGCTTTCATTTCTCCATAATTTTTCTTTGATTATTCAAAACTACTCAATAAAAATTTCATTTTTGATGTGTGTGTAGAAGATTCAGCAAGAAAATTCTACATAAGGAAAATCAAATACCATAAATGACATTCAGAAGCTTCTATTCAAATAAATGTGAAACAAAGAAGAAAACCTGGGTTATAATCTTGAATTCCGACATAAAATGAAGCAAGAACCAGAAATTTTGTAAACTCTAATCCTTCCGAAAATGCCCAAATCAATCGAATTCACTGTCTTATAAAACTTTTAAACCAAAAAACATAGAGAAGAAGTTTTTCCAAAAAACTGCCATGATTTTTTTTCTAGAAAACCAAAACCAATTGTCATGAACAACTTTCATAAACAAAGCTTCTAATTCATTTTCAATTAACTCACAATTAAAAAACTTAACTAACTGTCAACATGCAACCAAAATTGAACAAATAGTTCAAATTAATCAATTGCACAAGATAACACTCTCTAACTTCGAGTCTAAATTTTAAGATATTTATTCATAAACTATTGAAAAAAAACTATTTAATATTATCTACTTTTCATTTATTTAAGTTTTCAAAATAAAATCAACAATCACATTTAATTAAATGTCCTATTTTAATAAATTTAATTAATCAAATATTTTAAAACAACAATCAAACTTTAATTATTAAATTATCTAAACATAATTATTTCAATTTAACATTACAATCGAATTATACTAAAATCATATAAATTATCAAATACACCATTTAACTAATTAATAAATTTCCAATCATGACAAAAACACAAATGGTACAATGGAAACGAACGACGAACAACAATGGGTGACAAATGGATACTCATCCTATAAAGGAATGATGGCTAAAGAAGGACCTAAATTTATCTTTGAAACAACATGTTTCCATTGGTTCATGGCACACTCAAACCTAACAAAGTAGGTGGAGTCGATGACCAATACCTACAAACTGCATAAAACAACACTGTCAAACATATTTGTATAACTCGGCAATCACATTGTGAAAGAGAGTCACAACGTAGCAGAAGAGTCACGAGTGAGTAATGCTACATTGTCTCCTTCACCAAGACTGGCATATAGTAATACATCATAAACAACATTAGATACATCATTATAATCACTCTAATGCTCCAAAATAGGATAAAACCATAACACACATAATTTCTATCATAATGTCTCCACACGAATATAATCGGATGATCAACAATGTATCTAATGTATCACCATCAAAGTATAAAAAAACTAACATAGTATCTATGTCGTAACTAAAATAACGTAGCATAATATCCAAAACAACTAAAATAACTAGCAACTGAACATAAACAAACTGAAACCAAGTGTTGCAACTAAAGGGAGACTATAGACTTATTGTTTATGTTCCTATATTTTTATTTGAATCTATTTGTACATCGGATGAAAGTTGACATCTATTTGAATATAGGAATCTTTATGTGGAATAGATCTTTCTTGTAATGCCCCGCCAAGGAACCCAGAGGACAACACTAACTAAGACATAAGAATGGAATAAATTTATTTATTTATTTATTTTAAAATGAATACCAATAGTTTGCATCACATAATATAACATATATACTAAACCTAATTCCTCTAAGGTTCCATGACTACGCTACTAACATAACTAGAATCAAGAACTAGAATCATTTCATTAACTATAAAGATAACAAGTGGGAAGAGTACATCTTATTACAATAAAAGGTACCTTGATACATGATACAATACAAATACATAGAAGATATTCCATTTGATCAAAATAAATACAAAAGTCCACAACACCATGAGCAATATTCACGCACACAAACATGAAGCAAGGGTACCCAATGGAGGAAATAGCACAACCTCCCAACCATGTGGAACCCTAAGGTCCACCCCCATGCTAGGAGATAACATAAGGACCCACCATAAATAATCAATCATGAAGATGATAGGCTAACAAAGACAAGGCTATACATGACTCCAACTCAACACTGCTAACAATACTAACATTACATACAACACTTACATCACTTTTGGAGGCACACATGCAACAAAAGGAGAAAACACTAGGGAATGCTAGACTGCAAAAGGGAGGAGTGTCATCACATAGCTTGCTATGGGTTGTCCTGGGTAGATCTTCCTAGGCCTCGACCCCCATCCTACCTTATCCTAGTAGCCTCTACTGATCCTTGGCCCCCATACAAACTCATGCAGAATCAACATACCTTTTGTGAGGACAAGACAGTTGATCTTGCCATTCCAAGCCTTCCCATCTCATCTCAAGCCTAAATGATCACTTGAGCCATGAGTGAGGTATACAATTATCTTTATTAAAGTGAGAACTACCTGCCCCCTAATTTATTATTAAGGTTATCACTGGATTTTGAAACTCTACAATGGGTTGTCCTGGACACCACTTTGGATTCTGACCCCCATTGGGAGCCACTCTCCCTACTTGCAACTAGTAAACCCACACACATCAAGCAAGGCATTTACCATCTTACATATAATCCACATAAATCCATACACAGTGCAAGGCATTGAAAATATTGCACACTCATCAAAATCACAAGAATTTATACACAGTGCAAGGCATTGGCCATCTTGCACAAAACACAAAACATTGCCAAACCATTATAAGAACCATATGAAATTAAAGGTGAAACCATCATAAGAACCATGCAACATTACTCCCCTCCTAAGCCTCTGGAAGCCAACTTAACCACTTTGCACAAATGACTCCCACTTTTAACAATAATTAAAATCACCCCAAAATAAAAATCAAACACCATATTCAATACAATAATCAAACCACCAATAAACCCATGAGAGACATTAATTCCACATCACATGATACTTACTACTTAGCCACTAATTACATGGTAATTTTACAATTCAGCAATCATTAATTAACCAAAAGGATACTCTAATTCATTTATTCAATAACTTCTTTCAATTATCTAAATATAAATAAATCACTTTTCCCTATTTAAATTTTCTTCAATTCATTCATCTACATAATCATTTAATTCACATAGGAAGAATTGTCCTTTTAATAAAACCATAATATATATACATGCATATATACATATATTAAAATAGAATGTAGTTTTCTTTATAACATATTATAATACAATAAACATATACATGCATATATATATATATGATTCGAAAACCAAACATAATACTTTTACATCAAATTCATATATTATCGAATACTAATAAAAACACATATACATCGAATGATAAATAATTAAATGCCAAGTAACTTTCATATTCATTGAAATCCTCATATAATGAATACACATCGAATCACTCAACATATAGTTTATTTGTTGAATTCCATTCATTTCATATAAGCATCAACATACTTGGAATCAAATAGTAATCAATACCAATTTCTAAAGATAGGTCAATTGAATTAAATTCAAAGAGTCTAATGTAGAAAACAATAAATAGTATCAATTACCAGAGATAGGGCTAACAGATTAAAATCACTGGCCCTAATATAAGCTCAGCTTATTCAACAAAAATCAACAAAAATTCCAAATGCCATATGAAGGATATGAAATCGTATTTTGTAGTATGTGAAACGCAGGCGAGTATGTGGAGTATGAAACATAGGGGATAAAATTGCAGAATCAACTAACGGGCATCAAATACCATAAAATGTAACCTTCAATATTGAATCAATTTCTTCAACATTGAAAATAACATGCAGGAAAAAGGGTGCAACTTTCAGCCTTCATTAGAATTTAATCATATTGCAAAGTCATTAAATGTCAAACATATGCCCCAAGGTGAATCATAGCTCAAGCATTCATAAAAGGTATAGACCTAAACCCTAGCATGATGCTACAATGCCCAGTCTGCAAGAGTAGAGAGGGTAGTCAGCCAAGGTTGGCTGGGTGTCGAGCCTGGCTCCCATAGCCATTGATTTCTGCTAGGTGGATGGCTAAAAAAAATTCACCATAGGGTGAAAATGGTAACTGGTGAGCTAAATCGAATATGGAAAAGGTAAAGAACTCACAAAACAATGCATTTGGAAAGAGTAAAATCATCAACCCAACATGCAAAACAAAAGCTACATAATATGAACAAAATGTCGATGGCAAGCGGTGAAGGAAACAGAGGATTACACCAAAATAAAGAATAGAGATTTTGTCAAATATTGCAGTCAAATTGGAGAAATATAGAAATGGGGTTTCAATAGCTACATGAATTTACAAAATAATCACAAATCAATTTACAAATAGGACTTTTACAACCTGCAACAAATGCATTTAGTAATTACTTTAATTGGAGTATAAATAAACCAATAATTGTTTACTTTTATCATTCAAGTATCCATTTCAGCAATCAAAGATAAAATTCAGAAAGACAATAGTTCCAACCTGGGTCCAATCGCTTGGCACGGTTGCAAATTCAATGTTAAACTTTGAATTCCAAAATTTCAGCTCCAATCTCTCCAAAACAAAAACTCCAAACAATTTATAGAATTCCAATTCAAATCTCTAGTACTTGAAATTTGTAGGCAGATTACTCTTTCAACTTACAAAATGAAATCTCCATCCAAGAAAGTATTCTTAGGAAGCCAAAACCATATTCTCTTTTAAGATATTATTCCAAATCCCCTTTTTATGGAAAAATAACCAATTCTCAATAACTATTCGGGAGTGCATGTTGTTGCATGCAAACCTCTTTTAATTAATTATTTTATTATATATTTTCATTCACTACAATTGTTCATATATTTATTTTTATATTTATTCAAGAAAACGTTTATTCATTTATTCAAACTTAATAATCAACTTTATATTATTTTATTTATTAACTTACCATTACATTGTAATTTATTTTATCATAAACTATAATTATATATAAGCATTTATTTCTACTTAACAAAATTCCTTTTCAACTAAATAATTTTATTTTAATGTAGCAATTAACCAAAACATTAAACAAACAATTCTAAATTAAATAAATCAATACCTGACCACAATGCAAGGTTGAAAAGCAAGACCACAAAGAACACTGAGTGACCAAACCAGCCATACTAACCATACTGACAGGGTGTGAATACGGATACTCATCCTCTTCAAGGATGATGGCTAGGTTAGGGGACCAAGTGTTATCTCCAAAAAACTATTCAATTGGATTTAAGGCACGCTCAAACCTACCAATTCAGGTGGAGTCGATGCCTAGTACCTGCAACCTACAACACACAAAACTTCTTCGCACACATATATAACCATCACATACCTAGTGAAAGGAAATCAAAAACATCAAAGGATTCTCATAAGTGAGAAATATGACATCCTTCCCTTCACACCTAATTAACATTTAAAATCACCTTATAATATATCAAATAACATCTCATAACATCAATAGTCATAAACCATTCCAAGATAAGGTAACACATTCTATCTCAAGCATATTCACAAGCATGGCATAATCATCATCGAGATAATCAAAGACTAATAAATAGCTATCACTATTCCATTCGTCAATAGGATGTCCCTAAGCATATATGATGAGCATGTCCATAAACACACATTCATTAGAGAATGTTTTAACCACAAGAAAAGAGTACCTAAGACATAAAATGAATCCTCAAGCATCTGACATAAATATCATAAAAGGGTAAATCATGGAGGGCACTACATTTCTTTAATTTTAAAAATAAAATATATGCATACGCCATTTTTATTTGAAGGCCATATATCTGTACATGCATAAATCTTCCATTTATGCATTACACATACATGCATAAATATTATATCTAGTTATATTCTTTCATATGCATGTTGAACAGAGATAGCCAGATGAATCATACATAGACTATGTTGTAGATAGTTTGATTCTTAATCATTAAATAATTGGCTACTTAACTATGTAAGGGGGAAATTGATGGAGTGTTAAGAGATCAAAACATGCTTGAATTGAAACTAATCTAATCGAAACAAAAGATAAGATTCATACCCATTACTCATGAAATGAAACTACAAAGAACAAATGAATTCACAAAAGCAATTGAAACAAAATAATAATAATGAATTCAATACAATGTAGCTTTACCATCCTATGTCGAAGTGTGTTTGCAAAGATGTTGGATTGTTCGTTATGTCAATGCAAAGCCTCCATCAAGTGCGTGCAAAAGCTTCAAGGTTGTACAATGTTGTTGATCGAAGATGTGTGTAAAGTTTGTAAAAAGATTAATTGTGATTTTGGCATTACTTCATTCTATAAAATATATTGATTCTCTGATCATATTTTAGGAAGAAGATGATTGTTATATAGAATTTTAATTTTGTAATGAATGATCAAGATTGCGTAATAGAATATCCTGATCAATGGTTCAAAACTATTGAGAGGAATTAGATAGGAATAATCAGTGTATTTCAATTATGTAATCGGTGTGATTGAAGAAATAGATTGAATAATATATGGAATTGAAGAATAGATTCATTAGTCAGGAATAGAATGGATCAGTTAGCCAATCAAAGTGAGCAATTGGGGGATCGTAATTTTCTCAATAATGAAAGTGGGCGAGGATAATTAATTAATATTTTTGAGTTGAATGTGCAAATCATGTTTGAATTTTACAAAAAAAAATCTATTTGTTTGTTTGACATTTTTTATGATGTTTTGAATAATTTATTTAATTATTCAAGTTTAGGGGAAAGTGATTTAATTAAACTATTATGTTTTAATAATTTAATTGATTTAGGGGAATAAGGTAAATTAGTGACATAATTAAATAATTGATTTTATTTGATTAATCGTGAAGAATAAAGTTAGATTAGGATCAAAAATGATGAAAAAGTAAATTAATTAAATAATATATTATTATTTAATTAATAGAGGAAATTAGGGTTTTTGATGCAACTGATGTGAAATGTAGTGATATTAAGTGATAATGATGTTGATGATGCGAAAATGTCATTTACGATGTGCAATAAGTGTTAGGTCAATTTTACATGTCTACATTAACAACTACTGGAAACCAGATTGATTGTTTGGAAATTGTGAAACTTGGATAATATGTATGTGGGAGGTTATCTTTTGGGACGGGTTTCAAAAATGGGCTAATAGAGAGTATAGTTTTTTCTTTTCCAAAATCTATTATTTTTAGTTGTATACAACATATGCTTGGCTAAGCGTTTGTAGTCCATTATGTTGAATGATCTAATTTTTATGATGTAACTCTTTGCCATTTCCTAGCATAGATCTTGCATGTTCTAAATGTAGATATAAATGCATGTAGATGTTAGACACACACTAGATCCTATTGTGCTTTTTTGCACACACGCCCCACTGAAAGTAGGGACCCTCTTTTGCCTGGTTTTCTAGCTCTTTTTTGTGGCCTTTCCTTTTGAAATTGTCTTTGAAAATCTTGAGATTTTGATTTTTGATCTTTTGGTCCTTTGGTCCTAGATTTGTGCTACTTTGCAATGTTCCTTGATGCCTATCTTGCTTGTAAAGTTCCCCTATTGAGCTAACACTTTAAAAAATTTGAGTCTTTGGGTCAATCTCAGGTTTTTCCCTGTTTTCGGGATTTTCCTTCCTTGACGGATTTCCCCGACTGCCTTGAAAACCCAACTGGGTTGGTTCTGCACTGATTCCAGAGATTCCAATGCTTCTTGGAATTTTTTCTTCCTCGGATTCCTCTGAAATTTCCTTCACTTCTTCGTTTTCCCGAGTTGCGCCTCTGGGTCATTTACCTCGATATTACAGGTGTCTCTGAGCTGGGTCATGGTTATGTGGTGGCACTGCCATACTGCAGTGGTTTGCATGATGAGTTGTGGTAGCGCGGGGTTGGTTCATTTGGCATGGTAGCATAGTCATACCTCGTTACTGTGAAGGCTTTGCGTCTAGGCCACAAATGGACGGTGTTACCGCCTTACCGTGGGAGTCTTAAGTCAATGGTGCAGCAGTGTGGTTTACCTCAATGTCGTGGATGTCTTTGAGCTCGGACACGGTTGTGTGGTTCACCACCATACCTCAGGGGATTTGTGCTTGGTTTGTGGTGTTGTGATTACCGCATTACCTCAGTGGTCGAATGCCTGGCTCGTGGTAGCATGGTTTTGGTCATTTTGGGGGCGTTGGGAGGTCAAAACTGTCGGTCAACGATGTGTGAATTATGTGGACTTCATAAGAATCTGTTGCCTTGGGAAAAGCTCGATAGTTTGTCCCTGCTTTATTTTTTCAGATGTGCTAAGTAGTGTTGGTTTCAACAATTTCCGTCCTTTTCGGATTTTTTTGAAATTTGTTATTTGTCAAGAACTGAGAAGATTCATGGCCTAGTTGTTCATGGTTCTGCATTACAAGATGGATTTGGATAATTTAATGGTATGTGCAGAAATTCCTAGAGTTTTGATTGATAGGTGATTAGCCTTTTGGTGATTTATGTGCTTCCCTTGCTAAAATATGCCTAGCCTAGAATTTCCTGAAATTCCTTCCTGACTTGAATTCTGTGGATGGGTGAAAATCTTGAACTTTGACAAGGATGCTTTAATGAAGTTTTAATTGATTCTGGTGGCTATTTTGGATCTCTCTAATGATTAGCATGTTGTTTATGATTGATTAACATGGATTTTTTATGCTAGAATGAATATTAATGGTGGTCATTTTGAGTGCAGGATGGATCGAGCAAGTTGTTGTTGTTAAGGCCGAAGAGGAAAGGATGTGCATTCTTCAAGGGTGTTGCGGGATCCGCAAGATTTAGCTAGGTACACTTTGCGACCGAGGGCAGGTCGAGCTCACTTGTACGTGGCTATTCTTCTGATTCACGTGGCTGAGTCATTAATGGCGAGAGTGACTCATAGGCTTGTTTGGTCTATACCGAGATTTGTAAAAGTCCAAGGCTGATCTGAAGGGGCACCTCATGCATTCAATGCAGGGTGTAAATTTATTGCTAGTTGTCTCGACCGATATATTTGGTGGTCGATCTTTCTTTGTAACCCTAGCTCTGGCTAGCACAGGTAGGATTTCTATAAGTATGGCCTTTGGCCTCATTTGAAAGGGTTCGTTGGTTGTTATTATTGTTGTTAGACATAGTTAGTTAGATAGAGAAGAAAAGTCAGTTGGTCTAAATTTAGAAGACCAGATCTTGTAAGTCGATTAAAAAGTAGAGCAAGAAGTTAGAATTAGGAGTGAGTTATATTTCAAGCAAGTGTTGTAACATAGAACATCAGAATTGTTGTTATTACTGGTGATTCAATCCAAGTGAAGAAATTGTTTTATTATTGGTACCTTATTTGAATTGATTTATCATGTATGGTTCTTGTTCTATCTTTGAAATTGCTTGGAAATATCTGAATGCATTTTAGATTTAGAGTTAAATAATTTAATAGTGCTTGTGATTTGATGCTTGGAGTGTTGTAGTAATCTTTGGTTCATACTTTGGGAAGCTTGTTGATTGTGGGATTGTTGTACAAGGTCAACCTGTACCTGATACTTGTGTGCCTAGTTCAATTGTGGGCATTTATCCAATTCCATTGAATGAATATCCATAATCTGAAAATCTTTAATTCCTTAGAAGATTGCACTATTTCTATAGGATTGCAAGTATACCCTGGGTTGAGCATAAATTAGTTTTGAGGGATTGATCCATTCCAAGTATTTCATCATTAGTATTATTGATTTTAGGAGTAACATTAATCTTAAGATTTCTAAAACCCTTATCTTTTGTTATTTCTTTGAACTTTGGTTAGAACCAAGAATTTGAGTATCATTCTGTTATAAAATCTGATAAGTTTAGAGCTTCCAACATATTTTTTGTAAGGTCCCTTTATGATTACCAACATTTTCACATTTATCACTGAGTGGTTTCACTGCATTGTCATGACCTGACACCTAAGAGACCTTGGGGTTATCTCTTTTCTCATAGAGATCAACCTTTCAAGAGAGATATGATCTTTTATATTCTATCTGAGTTGTTATTGTGCATAAAACACCATCAACAGGATTGGGACTAGAAGGAGGGCCTAAATAAGCAAGCTGGAGCATTTTCTAAATGCCATTTCTTCTGATAGGCTCAAAAGGAGAACCGGATCTACACCATTAGAAGAAGAAGAGTTTCAAGAATTGCCACCTCCAACTAGGTCAAGAAGGACCATAAGAAGGGAGGAGTCATCATCCAACCCATCATTCCCACCATCTTCACCCTCATCCACCTCATCTTCATCCGATTCTAAGGTTGGTTCCATTCAACAACCCCAACCAGTCATCAATCATCCTTTACCACCTCCACCTCCACCAATGGCTTTCTTGGAAAATAACCCATCACCTCTATAATTCAATAACTACAATGTTATGCCCAAGAACCCTGAGCATTTTTGCTCTAAGTTTCACACAAATGACCCTAATAGAACAACAGAGGAGCATATTAGGATTTTTTAGACTTGTCTGAGAGATAGAGGGATTAGTCATGAGGATGTTGCATGCGGAATTTTTCCTTACTCTCTAGGAGAGGAGGCCTTTTACTGGTACAACCACTTGCCTGTTGCATCCATCCATAATTCAGCTAAACTTGAGGCTGCATTTCTACAAAAGTTTAAGATTCCCATTAGTGCTAATGAGCTCTACATGTAGTTTACCGGGGTTAAGAGAGAAGTTAATGAGCCTATAGGATCATTCAATAATAGGTTCCACTGTGCATACACTAGATTGTAGACACCTTACATTATGGATGATGTCACTACTTTAGAAGTCTATTTTGGGACCATAGATAGTCTTACATCCACCTTCCTTAAGTGGAGAACTAATCCCCCAACTACCCTGCTCACTGCATATACAGAGGTTGTTAAGGTCAGTATTGATTTGAGACAACACTTTTCAGGACTTCTGCCATCTATGGGATCAATTGCTCACCTTGGGCAAGTCCAAGCTCTTAACCAGACACTGACTAATCGTACTCCCATTATGAATCCCATTCCACATCTGCCTTTGGTTCCACATCCAATTCATCCAATAAGTCAGTCTCACCCAATGCCCAATTATCCCCAGTAGGGTGCCAATCAACCCCTTTATTCACAGCCACAAGCTGGTTTCCCTATATATTTGTAGAACTTGGAAGTTTTGAATCAGTCTACTAATTCTAGAGGAGTGTCAGGATACCCTCCAAATAATGTGAATTCAGTGCCTTACAATAGTCCTGATAAGGAAAGGTTGGATGAGCTAATTGAGCAAGTAAAAAAATTGAATATGGAGGTAACCCACTTGAGGAACCAGAATCACCAAATCCAAGCTACTCATAATAGCATGCAATCAAGTTACAATAGGGAGAACCGAGATGTTGCACGAGGTTAGAACTTTGATAGAGGGCAACACTCTGATAGAAATCAGAACTTCGATAGAGGACAAGGTTATGGTCAGATCTTTGATAGAGGTCAACAAGGTGGACAAGGATTTGAAAGGAGACAACCACCTAGGTAGAATAGGCCATGGAATACGAGACCTAATAATGGAGGAGTCCCCACTCCACTGGATCAACCTTCCAATCAAGAGAAACCTCTGAGTGGTGTATACCTAGCAGAAGCAACTTTGTTAGGGTGGTGTAGACTTCACAAGACAAGTCAACACTCTAAGTTGGATTGTTCTGAATTTCAAACTATTACTTCCATCTTTCAGTATGAAGTTGAAAACAACTCGACTAGTTGAGATTTGGTGCCCTCAAATCTATATGATTCCCCAGTTTTTGTGTTGAATCATGCTCCTTTCCCGAGGGATGAAGAGAATGAACCAGAAGATAATTCAAGTAGTTAGAATGAGAAGGTTGAACAAGTGCTCAATGAAGATGAAATCTCTCATTTATTTGAGGAGGAAATTAAGAATGATAATGGTCCCTTAGATGAAGAAGAAGTTGGTTTTGAAGAAGTACAGATGTTTCAGAAACCTACAAGAAAGTATGATTTGAGGAATAGGCCTAATAGTAATCCACAAGCTGGAGGCCCATTTACCACATCTTTTCCTCCAAAAAAAATTACCACTCCACTAGACCCACATGCCAACAATAATCCATCTTATCCTCAGGTTCCAACACAATACTTTGCAAAAGGAGGACAACCTGATGTGTCAAAAGGAAGCAATGTTGATGCAACAAAGGATAAGCATGTTGGTCATTCTAAGGAGACCCACATTGACATGAATGTGGGACAATTAGGTGAATATATAACTAAAGAACTTGGGAAAGTAAAGGTGAGTCTCTCTACTTTTGAGTTGTTAAGGGTTCCTAAAATCAGAAATGTAGTCCTAGGGTCTTTCAATTCAAGTAGAGCACCACTAGGAGTAGCATTCGATGAGGTAGTCAACATTCCTCCTAGTTCACAGGCACCTAAAGGTCTAATTCAAGCACCACCTAGAGATAGAGGGAAAGAAAAAGATAAGAACCAAGTTGCACAAGCTGACACTCAGTTGAGTTTGTTCCAGGGCAAAATGGAAACCCCTCCCTTCCTGATTTCTATTCATATCTTTGGAAAGAATTTGCACAATTGTCTTCTGGATTCAGGGGCATCTACAAATGTTATGCCTTTTTTTCTTTGTAGGGCTATCAAAATTACCCTTGTAGCTTCTTAGAAGAAGGTCACCCAATTGGACAAAACAAAGGTAAATATAGTGGGAGAATTGAACATGATTCCCATGCAAGTTGCTTTGGATCCTAGAGTGCAACAAGTACTTAATATTCAGGTGGCAGATATTTGTGACACTTATGGTTTGATCTTGGGTCGAGATTTCACCAAGGCACTAGATGGATATACATCCACAGATCATTCTCACATGTGGCTCCCTTGGAAAGGAGTCCCAAATCAAATCAGAATTGAAAGAGAACCCAAAATGAAGTATGTGATCACTAAATATCAGAATACTTTGAATGACATATTGGTGTTAGAATTCAGCATGGGAAACTATGTCTTGGCCACCCCTGTTTTAGATACAAAAGAAGTTTTTATGCTGCAAGGATCCTCTGATGAATCCACATCAGAAGCTAGTGGTTCTGAATCATTACTTAAACAAAGAAAGGAACTTTACGATCAGGAAGATAGAAAAATCATCTTGCTGGATAATTTCCAAGAGTTTATCAAGAAATGTGTGGAAGATAAAATTCAATTGGGTAGACATATGAATTCTGAAGAATTGTTTCTCCCCAATTGGTGCAGAGTTCACAATACCCCTCACTCTAAGTTGGAATGTTGTCTGTGCCAAGCAGCCATGGGGCAGATACAAAGATGTATTAATCCAACCCCAATTGTTAGGTTGGATATACAGAGGATTCAAAATGATCTAAAAAGAAAGACCCCAAGGCCTCTTGAAGAGCCTCCGGGCAGTAGCAAGAACATGGTTAGTTCAAAGAAAGTAGGAGCTAATGGTTACTGGACATTGAGATTTGATGGATCCAGGTCAAAGCAAGGTGCACGAGCAGGACTTGAGCTAATCATCCCTAAAGGTAAAACCTACTTTTCTTCTCATAGGCTCCAATTCTAGTGCACTAATAATGTAGCTGAATATGAGGCTTTGGTCCATGGATTATTAATGGCATTGAGAAAGAAAGTTAAAATTTTGCAAGTGTTTGGAGATTCTGAGTTAGTGTTCAGGAAACTAAAGAAAAAATACTCATGTCATGATAGAAGGATGACTAATTATAGACATTGATTATGGGGTCTCATTGAAGGATTTGATGCCTTCAACATTCAGTTGATCCCTTGGGGTAAGAATCAAACTATTGATTCTCTGGCCCAAGCAACTAGCACATTGCAACCTTTGTCACTTTCAGGCTTGAAGAAGTTTACTGTGGAACTCACTCCAGTACCCTCAGTGCCTGACAATGTCACTAAATTCCATGTATTTGAAGATGATAAGCATATTCTTGATTTCATCACTAGCTGTGATGTGTTTTCTTCTCAAGTGATTGATGAGGTAGAGCCTCAAGAGACAGAAATGGACTTGGAAGGAGTCATTAACCTAAAAACTAACACTATCCCAAGAGGTATGGTGTAGTTGGAGAGGATCTTTGATCTAGATAAGATAAAATATCAAGAACAAAAATTGAAGAGGGAGTCTCTCAATAGTCAATGTGAAACATATAAAACACAAACTCCAAAAAATGCAAAGAATGTCTTCATTGGTAAAGTGTGTACTCCAGAGGAAAGGAGCGGAATTATTGATGCCTTACACACATATCAAGATGTGATAGCATGGAGTTATGATGACTTAAAGACATATGATACCTCAATCATTACACATACTATTCCACTAAAGTCAAATGTTAAGCCATTCAGGCAAAGACAAAGACCAATTAATGCTCTGTTGGAACCTATCATTCAGAAGGAGGTGCAAAAGCTACTTTCAACATGGATCATATTCCCAGTAAGAAATTCAACATGGGTTGAAAAATTGGTTCCAGTAAGAAAGAAAAATGGAGAAATCAAACTATGTTTTGATTTCAGGAATCTCAACAGGGCATCAGAAAAAGACAATTATCTAGTCCCTTCACTGGATGAGGTACTTCAGATTGTCAACGGATCTCAAATGATGTCTTTTCTAGATGGGTACTCTGGGTACAACCAGGTTATGGTCCAATTTGAAGATAGGCACAAAACTACCTTTACTACAAAATGGGGAACTTTTGCTTACAGAAGAATTCCCTTTGGATTAATCAATGTCAGAGCTACATTCCAGAGAGCAATGGATATTGCTTTCAAGGACATTAGTGGTAAGTGCATAATTATCTACATGGATGATTTGAAAGTATTTTCCAAGAGGAGAGGGGATCATATTGCATATTTATGCAAAGTATTCCAGAGGTGCAGGGAGTTTGGCATCTCACTTAATCAAAAGAAATGCATCTTTGAAGTCACTGAGGGAAATTTGTTAGGGCATATCATCTCAGAACAGGGTATTTCCATTGATCCAGAATGGGTAGAGGCTATACTGAACATTCAACCTCCTGCAAGAAAAAAGGAAATGAAATCATTCTTTGGGAAAATTAACTTTGTCAGAAAGTTTATCACTGGATTTGCATAAATAGTAAATCCCTTGAATGCCATGTTGAAACAAGAAGCAAAGGTTGAATGGAGTACGGAAGCTAGGGAGGCATTTGCAGAGATTAAGAGAGTTATTGTTGAGGATCTAGTACTGATAAGTCCTGATTATGCCAAACCCTTTTATATATACTCATTTTCTTCTTATCACTCCTGTGCTGGAATGCTAACTCAAAAATCCGATCAAGGGAATGAACATCCCATAGCTTTTATGAGTGCTCCTCTAAAATATGCAGAACTGAGATACCCCAATGTGGAAAAGCAGGCCTATGCCCTGGTCTGAACTATGAATAATTTCAAACACTATATACTGATAAATAAGGTCTTTGCCATAGTGCCTGATCCTATAGTTAAGTTGTTGTTGATGCAGAATGAATTGGGAGAATGCAGAGCCAAGTGGGTAACCATGTTACAAGAGTATGATATTGAGATCCATCCCATGAAATTGGTGAGAGGGAAAGGACTGACACAAACAATGGTTGAGATGGGACCTAACCTCACAACTCAACAATATCACCTCTAAGAAGTGTCTCCAAGAGACTGGTATGATGAAATTATCTACTACTTGTTGAACCAGCAGTGTCCTGAACATCTTAATGCAGTACAAAAGAGAGCTTTGCATTTGAAAAGTGACATTTTTATGATGAAGGGAGTTATCTTGTACAAGATAAATCATGAGGGGGTTTATTTGAGATGTCTAGGAAAGGAAGAAGCTGGGAGAGTGATGTTTGAATTTCATAGAAAATATGGCACAGGCCATGGCTCGACACCTTCTACTACAAATCAAATCCTAAGGGTAAGCTATTATTGGCCTACCTTGTTCAAAGAAACACATAACCATGTGAGGACCTGTCATGTATGTCAGACTATAGCAAATAGGGAGAAGTGTGCAGCCCTTCCACTTAAGCCTGTTATAGAGGTAAAACCATTTGCACAATTGGGAATGGACTTTATAGGTCCAATCAATCCACCTTCATCTATGGGCTGCAGATATATTCTTACTATAACTGATTACTTTACTAGATGGACCGAGGCTCTTGCATGCAAGCAATGCACTTCAGAAGTGGTAATCAATTTCATTGAGTTAGGTATTATTAATCGCTTTGGATGTCCATTGGCTTTAGTTTGTGATAATGGTCCTACATTTGCATTAATAAAGTTTTTTAACTGGGCTTATGATCATGGAATTTTTATAAAATTTGCATCTAATTACTACCCATGGGGTAATGGTCTGGTTGAGTCTTCCAATAAGAACTTTTTGATAGTCATCCAAAAGCTATTAGAGAAGAACCCTAAGGATTGGCACAACTAGCTTAGATTTTCTCTCTGGGCAGATCGTACCAGATAGAAAACATCACTAGGAACCTCTCCTTATCACTTAGAGTATGGTTTGGAACCTGTATTTCCCATCCAGCTGAAGATCCCTACCCTAGAATTCATCAATGAATACTATGATGGCGAGGATAAGCATGAATCCTACTTAACCGAACTGTTATAGCTTGAAGATAGAAGAGATGAAGCCCTAGAAAAAATTTCCAAACATCAGGGTGTAGTGAAGAGGTGGTTTGATAGCAGAGCCAAGGTAAAAGCCTTTAGAATCTCTAACTTGGTTCTCTAGTGGGACAAAGCCCATGACCAAAAAGGGGAGCATGGAAAATTTGACATACTTTGGCTCCGCCCTTATCAAATTGCAGAGATTCTGGGAGATAATATTTTTCATTTGAAAACCCTCACTAGAGAAGATATCCCACTGCTTGTCAATGGACAATATTTGAAGCATTATTTCCAGTCCTAAGTTGTTTATAGCTCTTTCCTTGTACATAGGTAGATTAGGTTCCCTTTCTATTGTTTTGTTTTTATTTGGTTAGATTAGGGTTTCCTTTGTTTTTTTTTTTCTTTTTCTGCTTTTCGTTAGGGTGGGTTTGCTTTGGTTGGTTTTGCTTTCTGCTCTACTCTTGTTTTGGGTTTTCTCGCTTTCCTCTAGGCTTGTTGCATGTGTATGACTGGCTGCTTGTCTGGGGTTGTTTTAGGGATTTATTTTACAAACTCTAATCATCTTTTTGGAGTCAATTGAACTAGTGGAATTCCTTCATCTGATGTTGCATGTACTGGGAATTGGAGTCACTTGATCAAGTCAAATTCTAGAATGTATTTGGGTCTTATATTTTCACACAAATCTTAAGAATTCCAAGCTTGCATATGGTCTTTATGAGGTCTGATTGGGTGAGAAATATTATATTCTACTCTAGTTCTATTGTGGTTCCCATCCCTGAGTGGAGGCTTCATTGCTTGCAAGGTGAAAATGAAAGCTTAAAAAGGAGATCTCAAAGAGAATATCAAAAAAAGAAAAGGAAAAGAAAATATTGAAAATAAAAATAAATGTTCACTTTATCAAGGGTATCCTAGTATCTCTACCGGGCTATGGACGCCTGGTTGGCAGTAGAGCTATGCCAGGAAGGGTCACAGTGATAACCTCATCGTGGCTCTATCAAGGTTGCTTTTGGAGTTGGAATCCTTATGTAGCCCTATCAAACTAGGTTTGGTCCCTATTGCAACTAAGGAAAGGGAAATAAATGCATGCACACACACTTCAACCCTAGTAAAGGAAAGGTTTTCATGTTTGTGATTTCTAAAACCTTGTCCATTGGTAACCTGATGCTTGGACTGAAACCAGAGATTCTGGATTTTTTATTCCAGTTTGTCATTAAAATTCTCTAGAGCGTTTCCCCAGCAGAGTCACCATTTGTTGTGCAGTTTTTCACACATGCCCCACTAAAAGTAGGACCCTCTTTTGCCTAGTTTTCTGGCTCTTTTCTGTGGCCTTGCCTTTTGAGATTGTCTTTGAAAATCTTGATATTTTGATTTTTGATCTTTTGGTCCTTTGGTCCTGGATGTAGAAGTTGTCAAAACCAACTTCAGAGTCCAAGAACACTTGCATGCAAATTGATACCTGTCACAAGGAAGAGAATGGATGAAAAAAAAAATGAGGGTTTGAAGCTCTGAAATATTGAGATTAGATTATCAAAACAATAGAATGAAAAATATACAATGTATCAATCCTTAAGAAAGGAGATCATGCAAAACCTAAAAGTGACCCTAATAGGTAAACATTTAATAATTAATATAATTATTAAATGTCACATTATGCAAACTAAAGTGAAATCCTAAGAGAGGAATAAAGGTAACTTAATTAACATAATTAAGTTAAAACCTTTACTCTAACACCCCCTTAAGATGAGCAAGAGTGAAGCTACAAACATGTACAAGAAAGAAAAGGTAACTACAATGCATGAAAGTAAACATGGGTCCTGACAACTAGGCCTGATCAGGTACCCATTTACAAAAGATATGCAAACTAAAGGAAACAGGGTAAAGGAGAAAACCCAGTGGGAACAAAACTCCTCCCGAAAATAGAATGCAAAGAAGAAATGCAATGCACTAATGAAAGAAGGATAGGAGGTGGATTACATGATACCCCCCATAGACAACTTCTATCATATAAGTACATATACAATGGTCTCCATAGAAAGAGAGAAGAAGGCCCCCCCACAATGAACAAACTCCTGTCACAATGGTAGATGCCTGATGTAGAATCCAAAAGGAGATCCTGAAGCGGAAAATGATATTCCTCCCCTTGGGAAGAAACGAATCCAAAGGAAGATGACAAATAAACCCTGTGAAGAGTGATGAACCAATCTGTCTCAAGATGTGTGCCATGATAGGATGTTGAAGAATCTCTCTGTCTGAACTGAAACAAATGATGCCAAATCCAAACTAATGTGGAGAATCCTGAAATACAACCTCTGAATACACTTATAATGGTGGGTGTATAGTGATAACCTGACTATCAAGGTAGAGGAGATGTATGTCCTTATAAGAATCCTCCAAATCTGCAATATAAGACTCAACAAACAAGAAAGATATGTCTGCAACATAAGAGTCCAAAGTAGCCATGTCTGGAAGATGTATGATTCCCTGATGCACTGAATCAGGAACAACAAGAGATGCTGATGAAGTCTTAGTCTGAAGAGTAGGAACTATGAGACAAGCCTCTAATCCATCGGAATATGTAAGGGTGTCCAAATACTCAAGCTCCTCTAAAGTATCATGATCAAAGGGTGTATTCTCTCTCCAAGAAATGGGTAAGAGACAATCTGAAGCAGGATCCTCTAGGAATGGAGAGAGATTGGGATCTCCATATATCTCCCAAAGATGTTTCCAAAGTGGGTGAGGACAATCAATGTTCGATATAGCCAACACAATGTCATGATCAACACTAGACAATATAAGTCCTACTATGTGATCTCTAATGATATCCCATGCTAATTTTCCCTCTAAAGTGGTTGGTTCAAGTATGAGATCATACAAATAAGAAAAAATATTAAGCCACCTACAATGTGTAACTATGCCCTTTGCCCATGACTCATAATTACCCTATTCCAGAATTACAACTGAAGGGTTAGTAGAAAAACCCATGATAACTCTTCAAATGAAAAAATCTAAAAAAACTAACCTTACTGCATGTAGATCAAATGAAATAGAGCCTAATGAAGTAAACAGGAGGTTCCCAAGTGCCAAAATATCCAAGTAATTAAGCAAACTGTGAAAACACAAAAGGCTGAATAAAATATACTTGGGGAAAAATCTGGGAAAATAAATTTGATCATTGTGTAGAGCACTGAACTAGCTTTCCAATGCCTATTCGTTTGTGCAAAATGGAGCTTGGACGCAAAAGATATGTCTCTCGAAGTGCAAAACGATCATCTGACTTTGACTGCACAAAACGGCAACCAAATTGCAAAATTTTGAAAACATTCCTGCACCATCAGAACGGGCTCAGAACTAACTTTCTGACACCTATTTTTGTTTGAAAATCCAAGAAAAATGTCCATTTTACATCCAATTGAGTTTAAAATGCTCAAAAGGGTAAAAAAAATTTACACAGCCCTCGAGGACTAAGACCTTCGGCCCCTGCTCACATGGCCGACTAGGGGGCTAGCGCGTAGGAGCTGGAGCACGGCCCTTGGTTCCCAATATGACCACGACTAGGGTGTAGGGGGCCACCAGGGGTGGGTGCTAGCGGCACTTGGGCAGACCATCGGTGTCTGGCCGGCGGTTGGTTGGTGATGATAGAGCTGACGGTTGCTGGGTGGCTACGCTGGTTGGAGCAGTTGGCGGGTGGCCACCTAGTGGCTGCTCAGTGGCCATGGGCAGTGGCCTACAATTACACTGGGGGTGCTGAATTTTTTTTTTAAACTTTAGAAAATCAATTTAAAATTAATTTTTTTAGAATATTTTTTCTCGAAGACTGTGCCCTGAGGCCGTATGGCCATAGGGCCATTTTTTTTTTTGCCTTTTTGGTCGACAGAGGCCAAATTGGACAAATTTTATATGAAAATAGGGGTTTTTGGATGCTCTGAACTCAATGGTGAGGTTCGCTTTGTCCAAAATTGCCCAAAAAATTAGGTGACCCCCAGATCCATAAAAAATCAACTTGTAAAACTATGAAAGCCTGATCCAACCCTTGTAGCTCCAAATTCTTCAAACAGGAATAGGCTATAGCAGGTCTACTCTAATACCATGTAGAAGTTGTCAAAACCAAATTCAGAGTCCAAGAACACTTGCATGCAAATGGATACCTATCACAGGGAAGAGAATGGATGAAAAAGAAAATGAGGGTTTGAAGCTCTGAAATATTGAGATTAGATTATCAGAACAATAGAATGAAAAATATACAATGGATCAATCCTTAAGAAAGGAGATCATGCAAAACCTAAAAGTAACCCTAATAGGTAAACATTTAATAATTAATATAATTCTTAAATGTCACATTATGCAAACTAAAGTGAAATCTTAAGAGAGGAATAAAGGTAACTTAATTAACATAATTAAGTTAAAACCTTTACTCTAACACTGGATTTTTGCTACTTTACAATGTTCCTTGATGCCTATCTTGCTTGTAAAGTTCCCCTATTGAGCTAACACTTTGAAAATTTTGAGTCTTTGGGTCAATCTTGGGTTTTTCCTTATTTTTGGGATTTTCCTTCCTTGGCAGATTTCCCCGGCTGCCTTGAAAACCCGACCGAGCTAGTTATGCACTAATTCTGGAGATTTCAATGCTTCACAGAATTCTATCTTCCCTAGATTCCTCTAAAATTTCCTTTGCTTCTTCGTTTTCCCAGGTTGCGCCTCTGGGCCATTTACCTCGATACTACAGGTGTATCCTAGTTAGGTCACGGTTGTGCAGTGGCACCGCCATACCACAGCAGTTTGCACGATGAGTTGCAGTACTGTGGGGTTGGTTCATTTGGTGCAGTAGCATAGTCATACCTCGTTACCACGAAGGATTTGCATCTGGACCATAGTTGGGTGGTGGTACTGCCTTACCACGAGAGTCTTTAGTCAGTGATGTGGTAGCGTAGTTTACCTTGATGCCACGGGTGTCTCTGAGCCTGACCACGGTTGTGCGGTTCACCAACATACCACGGGGGGTTTCTACTCGGTTTGCGGTGCTACGATTACCGCATTACCTCAGTGGTCGAATGCTTGGCTCGCAGTAGCACGGTTTTTGTCATTTTGGGGGCATTTGGAGGTGAAAACTATCAATCAGTGGCATGTGAATTATGTGGACTTCATAAGAATCTATTGCCTTGGGAAAAGCCCAATATTCTGTCCCTACTTCATTTTTCCAAATGTGTTAAGTAGTGTTGGTTTCGGCAATTTCCGTCCCTATCAGATTTTTTCCGAAATTTT
This sequence comes from Sequoiadendron giganteum, assembly GCA_007115665.2. Lineage (NCBI taxonomy): Eukaryota > Viridiplantae > Streptophyta > Pinopsida > Cupressales > Cupressaceae > Sequoiadendron > Sequoiadendron giganteum. Next base: position 300,578,829 of record CM021109.1, read on the forward strand.
TTATTTGTCAAGAACTGAGAAGATTCATGTCCTAGTTGTTCATGGTTCTGCATTGCAAGATGGATTTGGATAATTTAATGGTATGTGCAGACATTCCTAGAGTTTTGATTGATAGGTGATTGGCCTTTTGGTGATTTATGTGCTTCCCTCGCTAAAATCCGCCTGGCCCAAAATTTCTCAAAATTCCTTCCTGACTTGAATTTCGCGGATGGGTGAAAATCCCGAACTTTGACAAGGATGCTATAATGAAGTTTTAATTGATTCTAGTGGCTATTTTGGATCTCTTTGATGATTAGCATGTTGTTTATGATTGATTAGCATAGATTTTTTATGCTATAATGAATATTAATGGTGGTCATTTTGAGTGTAGGCTGGATCGAGCAAGTTGTTGTTGTTGAGGCTGAAGAGGAAAGGATGCACTTTCTTCGAGGGTGTTGTGAGATCTGCGGGAGTCAACTAGGTACACTTTGTGGCCGAGTGCAGTTGAAGCTCGCTTGTACATGGCCATTCTTCTGCTTCACACGGCTGAGGCATTAATGGCGAGAGCAACTTGCATGATTTTTTGGTCTGTACTGGGATTTATAAAAGTCCAAGGCTGATTTGAAGGGGTGCCTCATGCATTCAATGCAAGGTGGTGATTTATTGCTAGCTCTCTGGGTTGATATTTGGTGGCCAATCTTTCTCTGTAACCCTAGCTCTGGCTAGCATGGGTAGGATTTCTATAAGTATGGCCTTTGGCCTCATTTGAAAGGGTCCGTTGGTTGTTGTTATTATTGTTGTTAGACAGAGTTAGTTAGATAGAGAGGAAAATTCAGTTCGTCCGAAGTTAGAAGACCAGATCTTGTAAGTAGATTAGCAAGTAGAGAAGGAAGTTATAATTAGGAGTGAGTTATTCAAGCAAGTTTTGTAACACAGAACATCAAACTTGTTGTTATTACTGGTGATTCAATCCAAGTGAAGACATTGTTTTATTATTGGTTCCTTCTTTGAATTGATTTGTCCTGCATGGTTCTTGTTCTATCTTTGAAATTTATTGGAAATATATGAATGTATTTTTAGATTTAGAGTTAAATAATTTAATGGTGCTTGTGATTTAATTCTTGGAGTGTTGTAGAAATCTTTGGTTCATACTTTGGGTAGCTTCTTGATTATGGGATTGTTGTACAAGGTCAACCTGTACCTGATACTTGTGTGCTTAGTTCAATTGTGGGCATTTATCCAATTCCATTGAATGCATTTCCATAATCTAAAAATCTTTAATTCCTTAGAAGATTGCACTGTTTCTATAGGATTGCAGGTATAGCCTAGGTTGAGTAGAAATCAGTTTTGAGGGATTGGTCCATTCCAAGTATTTCATCATTAGTATTGTTGATTTTAGGAGTAACATTAATCTTAGGATTTCTAAAACCCTTATCTTTTGTTATTTCTTTGAACTTTGGTTAGAACCAAGAATTTGAGTATCATTATGTTTTAAAATCTAATAAGGTTAGAGATTCCACCATTTGTTTTGTAAGGTCCCTTTGTGATTACCAGCATTTTCACATTTATCACTGAGTGGTTTCATTGCATTGTCATGACCTGACACCCAAGAGACCTTGGGGTTATCTCTTTTCTCATAGAGATCAACCTTTCGAGAGAGATAGGATATTTTATATTATGTCTGAGTTGTTACTATGCAGAAAACACCATCAACAGATCCCACCTTGCATATTATATCTCTTGCTAATTATTTCATGTAGGGTCAGGTATTCTTTCGAGTAGGAAGAATTCTGGGGAAGCATAGCTTTGTGGTTGTGTGGAAAAGTTCTAGAACCATGTTCTTGTCCACTAGATGCGATGAGTGTTGAAGAGGAATCACATGGAATTCCATATTCTTTATTATTGTACTATGTACTTCATGATTTAATTTGAGTTGACTAAGTGGCAAGTTGGCCTATGTCAAGCTATGTAACTTGTAAAATTGACATTTGGAAATGAATGCTTTTTTTACATAAGGTGCTATGATGCAAAATAACTAATTGACTATGACTTTAATTTATTATTCATAATGTCATATTTTATTTCTGAGTGTTATTTATGTATGACACATTACATTTGGTATTAGAGCCTAGGGTTCAACTCTAGGCCTATGCATCCATAGTGGTTAAAATTAGGGTTAGTCGACCCTTAATTCAATTTTGAGTTTAATGAACCTAAATTGAATGCAAGTATGGGAATGTCAAGGTATGGGAAAAACAAGGCAAAGACCATTAGGAGCACTGAAAAGAAAAAATTTGTCGAAGATAACCCAACACTTGAAGTCCAACCTAAGATTTTGAATGATTAGACCTTGGAACATTCCCTCACTCGGCTTAAGTTAGAGATGGGAAAGACAATCGAAGAGTCTAAGCATATTGTAAAAACTAAGAAATCTTCAACAATCTGAGATTATCCTTTGGGGTGCGGACCCAATGCACCCATTTTGACTAAAGAGGAAAAGGATTTCTCGCGTGCACATCCTACCTCTTCTAAGAAGGATGTAATAGACTCTCACGAGAACCTAGAGGCGTGTCCTCTATCTAATAATGAATATCCCACCTAGTAAGGGGGAAATTTTGTAAAATGATCTATGTAATCTAATATTATAATAAATAAATTATTTCTTGTGTTTAAATTTGTGAGCTTGAATAACTTATCCTTGTTATGAATAAACATAAACCTCTTGTTTTAAGATTGCATGTCATAATACTTAGTAATATGTGTTGAAATAATTAAACATAGAAAAATTGTGACAGTTGCGTTAAACGTGGACTATGGCACAGGTCATTCATGAACCATCATGGTGAACACCGGAAATAGAGGTTCAAGTGGTGGTCAAAACGAAGGTTAGAATGAGAGGATGGATCAAATACTTGACCTCTTAAACTGATAAGAAAACATAATGGACCATTTGTAAGGGGAATTATGAGGTATGCAAGATGGTTAGAATCGAAGGATTGACAAGTAGCCACAAGGAAATAGAGATCCAGATGTTAATAACCAAGATAGAATCGAAGGAGAGATTGGTAAGGACTTGAAAATGGTGGCTCAACCAAAGTTTGATGGAAAAACCATCAGAGATGGAGCGGAAGTATAGATCATTGATATTGATAAGTACTTTGGGATTTGAAATTTATCAAATGAAACTAAGGGTTTATGGGCAACATAAAAGCTCTCTAGTGAGGTAGCCACATCGTGGGACAATGAAATAAAAAAATAAAAACAACCTTGAGAGACAACCTAGGAATATTTTCTCCAGCATTTTTGGAAAAGGTGGCACCCTAAACACTTTTTTGATAAGAAGATGATAGAGTTGTAGAACTCAGCTCAAGGGAGCATGTTAGTAATAGTATTGGGAAAATTTCACTCATTTGCTGAGGTATATGCCTTAGTATGAGATTGATGAGCACTTATGAATCTAGAAGTTTATAATTGGGTTAAGACCCTGAATTGGATCAAAGGTGGACTTATATAACCCACTCACCATGGAGGAGGTCTTCGAAAAGGCCACCAAGCAATAACAGAAGTTGCAACAACCATCCAATTTTTGAAAGAATTTTGATTCTAAGTCTCGATTAAGGAATAAGAAATTTTAGAAAGGAGATAAACCCTATCACATTAGGAATCTGAAGAGGGGAAGTGAGTCTTAAGAGAAAGGAGAGGGAAGCAGTGGTAGAAAGAATAAGAAGGCCAATAGAAGAAAATGCAACTTTTATAATAAGCAGAAGATCTCCAAGGAAGATAGGTCGGGAGGTCAAAAAGTGCCTCGTGATGGTTGCTACACCTATGGAGGAGAACACAACACCTAGAGTTTCCCAAAACATTTAAAGGCATGAAAGGAAGGAAATTGACATCAAATTCATGCGACGGTGGATGATAGGCAAGCTAAATATCAAGCCTTACCAATCCAACTATCATGTAAGCTCTATGGTAAAATTGTTTCTATTTTGATTGATACTAGAGCTCCTAAATGTTTTGTTGTTCTAAGGATCATTTCTAAGTTACCAATTAGACCTGGACACATGGAAAATTCTTGGATGGTCCAATATGGAAATCAAGAAGAGCATAGGGTGGATTCATGTCTCTATTGTAGGGAGTTTGGACTTCCTAGTTTCTTGACTCAATTCAACCTTTATGTGGCACCCTTAGGTTCCTATAATGTAATTTTGGGCATTAACTGGTTAATCGAGCACAATTCCAATGTAAATTATGAGGACACAATTGTTAGTTGTTTGGATGACTATGGAAACCCAATTGAGGTACATGGGTTACAGAGACCGCTAAAGCTTAGCAAAATATCAGCCATGTAGCTCAAGAGGGCACAAAGGAAGGGATGTACCATCTATTTGGTACATGTTAGCGAACCTAAAAATATGAAGCCCTATTTGGATGATTTCCCAATTCTCAAGGAGTTCAGAGATGTATTTCTTGAAAAACTTATAGAACTGCCTCCTAAGTGGGAATTTGGTTTATCTATTAATCTAGCACTAGGGATTGAATTGTAGTCTAAGGCTCCATACAAAATGACTACCACTAAGTTATTTGAATTGAAGGTCTGGTGTTAGGAACTGTTGAACAAGGGGATTATTTGAATTATTTGAATTGACTACCATCGAGTTATTCAAATCGGCTATCAGCAAGTTAAGAAGAAGGATGGAACCTTGTGTCTGTGTATTGACTATTAGATGTTTAACAAGGAGACCATCAAGAACAAATATCCTCTCCCAAAGATTAAATATGTATTTGAATTGAATAGTTGAAGGGAGAAATGGTGTTCTCTAAAATAGACCTCAGATCTAGATATCACCAGCAAAGAATAAAAGAAGAGGACTTCCCTAAGACTACTTTTCAAACTCAGTATGGACACTATGAGTTCATTGTGGTACCTTTTGGCTTGACCAATGCACAAATAGTTTTATGAATCTCATGAATAGTGTATTCATAGATTGTCTAGATGAATTTGTATTGATCTTCATTGATGACATTTTGATTTATTTCAAGTCCATTAAGGAGCACAACAAGCATTTGAGGATAGTCTTACAACATTTGAGAGAGAAGAATATTTTTGGAAAGATATCCAAGTGCTCATTTTATCAAGACAGGGTGCATTACCTAGGTCACTTCATATCAATAGAGGGAGTCTCTATGGATCCTAAAAAGATAAAGGCAATAGTAAAATGGCCAACACCTCAAAGTGTGATAGAATTCTGGAGCTTCATGGGACTTGTGGGATACTACAAGAAGTATGTGCAAGGATTTTCTTAGATTGCATCCCCAATCACATCTCTTCAGAGGAAAGGGAAAAAGTTTGAATGGACAAAAAAGTGTGAGCAAGCTTTTTAACTCTTAAAGGAGACGCTCGCGACAACCCTAGTATTGACTATACCTGATCCCAATGGTCAATTCACAACAATCACGAATGCTTTGAGAGATGGTGTAGGAGTTGTATTAATGAAAGATGGGAAAGTGGTGGCATATGAATCAAGAAAGCTAAAGCAACATGAAATGAACTATGCACCACATGATTTTGAATTGGATGCAATAGTGCATGCCTTGCAGATGTGGAGGCATTACCTATTGGGGAAGCCATTCAAGCTCAAAAAAAATCATTCGGGATTGAGATATATCTTTACCCAACCAAACCTCAATGCATGTCAAAGAAAGTGGTTGGAATTCCTTAGTGAGTATGAATTTTGAATTGAATACATTAAAGGAAAATAAAATTGATTAGCTGATGCTCTTAGTAGAAGAAGATGTCTGGTAGCTATGACCTCGACAAGGTCAAATCTAACGTAGCAAGTGATGCAACACATGCAAGGGGGTGAGCATTATGAAAAGGTTAAGAAAACTCTACAGGTAGACAGGTTATAACATCGATATAATGGATATGAAATTGAACCAAATGGAATCCTAAGATTCCAAAGGAGGTTGTATATTCTAGATTTTAGAGAACTCAAAAAGATGGTCTTGGAGGAAATACACAATGCACCATATTGAGGAGACTCTAGAGTTGTCAAGATGATCACGCATAGTTAAAATATTTCTATTTTTGGCCTAAGCTTAGGAAGGGTCTAGTCGAGTATGTAGCCAAATGCTTGGAATGTCAGCAAGTCAAGGTTGAAAATGTGAATCTAGTAGGGCTTCTCTATCATCGTGACATACCTGAGTATAAGTGGTAGGTGAACAATATGTATTTTATCTAGGGGTTTCCATTGATTAAAAGTAAGTATGATGTCATCTTGGTAGTAGTCGATAAGTTGAAAAAGGTGGCACATTTTATTCCAAGGAACCTTAAGGATGGATCGTTGACCTTGGTGAAGAAATTTTCAAAGAGATCTTCCATTTGCATGGAGTGCTAGAGACTATCAATCCCATAGGGATACTCCAATGACATCCGAATTTTAGACAACTTTGAATGTAGCCTTGGGAAGTAAGTTGAATTTTAGTTCAACATATCATCCTTAGACTAATGGTCAGACAGAGAGAGTCAACCGGGTAGTAGAGGATCTTCTTTGAATGTATTGCATGGACCAACCGTATAAGTGGGAAGAGTATCTACCCTTAGTATAATTTTCATAAAATAAATCTTTCCATGCATCCTTAGCTATGACACCTTTCAAGGCTCTTTATAAGTGAAAGTGTCGTACACCCATCAGTGGGGATAGATTGGAAGATAGGATTATAGTGGGTCCTTAAATGCTAAAAGAAATGGAAGAGAAGATGAAACTCATCAAGGGAAGACTGAAGGAAGTGGCAGACAAAAATATTTGCTGACAAGAATAGAACCTTCAAATAGTTCTCAGAGGGAGATAAAGTCTTTTTGAGATTCAAGCCACAAAAGAGCTCCATTACCTTTGGAAAATCTTCTAGGATGGCCCTTAGATATGTGGGTCCCTTCGATGCATTGGAAGTGATTAACCTAGTTGAATACCAACTTGCTCTACCACCTGCTCTAGCTCGAATCCATAATGTATTTCATGTTTCTTTGCTTAAACCATATCATCTAGATGCATCTCATATACTTTATTGGAATTCCTTAGAGGTGAAAGATCCAGGAGTGGTGCTTGTGAAGCCCATTAGAATGCTAGATATACACAACGTCAAGTTGCAAAAAAGAGACATTGTCCAATATAAGGTTCAATGGGACCAATAATCTAAGGACAATGCTACTTGGGAGGATGCAAAGAAGATAGAATTCTACTTTCTTTGTTTGATTTCTAGATAGAATTTTAATGATTCATTGAGATACTATTCCTCTAGCATGTTGGATTTGCATGATTTGATATTTTGGCTTGATAGCAATGTGATCGAGTGTTGAAATATACATATATAGTTCAATTTTGTATGATAAAACATTGGATGATGTCTCTTCTTAGTGGGGAAGGATGTCACGTCTCAAAATTTTGGTTGCATTAATAAATGTTAAGTTATTTAAATATTTATGGAAATTGAAATTTATCTAATAAATTGTGATAAATTTAATATATCATTGTCATTTGAAATATATTTATACTCGTGATTGAATACAAAAGATGAACGTTATGATGTGAAATGGAATCTTTTTGTTTTGAGCATTGGTTATTAGTTACTGATGAAACTATGCAAGTGCAAGTGTGTGAATACAAGAACAAGATGAAGATCCATAACATGGTTGAGGTAGGAGTATTTATTTGGGTGACGATCGGTAAGCATGTTGGAATCTAGAACATGCATAAACTAGTGAAATCATAACATTTGCATTTAACTTGCAAATGGGTAGACATAATTTTGCTTATGTGAAATGTATGATTGATTAATATGTAGTCTTATGGAAAAAAAAATTATTGAAGTATTTTCTTACCTTGTCTATTCAATGTTAATTCCATTTTTTTAAAAATAGAGATGGAAATATATATATAGCATGGTAAACTGTTTTCTTCAATTTGAAAATTTTGAAAAGAATTCCTTATGTGAAAATTAGAAAATGATGAAAATGTCACTTGGGAAAACAACTTATGTTATCCTTTGGAAATAACATTCAAATGTTAAAGAGATTAAATTAAAGTTAACATTAACTTTATAGTTAATATTTAATTTATGTTCAAATTTGAATTGAAATGGGCTCAAATGGGTGGATTTCTACCCATAATCCCTAAAAACAAAGGAGAAAATCAAAGTGCAGGAAGTGTGGGCGACTACCTTAATGAAATCCCTCTAATTTGGGAAAAACATAGTGTTAGTGGGTGTAAAAATCATGCAAAAAGGAAAAAATAAAGAGCTCGAGAGAGTACATGGTGTGAATCTTGGTCCAAAAAGTAGGAAAAAAGAGATCAATTGGGTTAGCTGAGATAGGGAAAAATCTATTTCCATAGCCTTCAAGAATTTTTCACCTGTTATCTAGGTCAATTTGGGTGCTTAAACAAAGGTAAGTTTGGCTCTTTTAGAATGTTTCCATTGTTACATGCTTTTCTTATTCTAATAAAATTCTCTCATTTTCTATTAGCAATCATGATTTGAAGAAAATCCATTCATTTGTATTGACTCTGCATTCGAGCCTTTGTTTATGCATGTGCCAGGATTTCCTTATTGACATCGACCCTTGTTATCTTTTAGTCATGGGAAGGAAAAAACCATGTGTCTATCCATTCCATGGACACCACCTCCATGGCGAACTATATACTTTTTATTTTGTTTTATCTATGCGACAATAGTAGGGTCATTTTGAACCCTACATGCAAATATATGTATGTTGGGTTGTTGATAAATCCCTCTTTTACCATAATGAAGCCTTAAAATGGCTAAGAAATGCTATCAGCATTGACTCTGTATCCTTGATTCTTTTGGGTGATGTCGAAACCCTCTAACTGATCCATGTAGACAATAATTTCCTTGGTTCAGGTGAATAAAACTGAGAATGATATGATTGTTCTAATCCTTGTAAGTATTTTATCATTGTAACAATATGTTTAGTATCAAACGATTCTCATCATTCCATTTGATAAGTTCGGATTTCGAAAAGTAAATCCATTATGAATTGATGTTAATCAAGCCTTAACAGGTCGAATGATGAAGTTTCATTGTTCCAATTTAAATTTTTTTAAATAAATGGAACAATGTATGTATATATATATATATATATCTACATACATATATATGTAGATATATATATATATATATATATGTATATATATATATCTACATACATATATATATGTAGATATATATATATATATGTATATATACATATACAATCATTCATGTATGAAATGATTTAGACAAGTCAAATGATTCTTATCACTATTTCCATATCTTTGTTTTATGGTATCTTACTATTTGGTTGATAGTCAGCATGTTGTCTAAAATACATTGAGTGAGTTATCTGATGTATAATGTTGAATGATAGCATACTATCATCCTAAATTGATAATGTGCTTATCATTCCTAAATCCGATTATGAATTTTTATAAGAATTAAATGAACATAATGGTTTTCTTAATATTGATCCACTTGGTACTAAATAATTTCAGCATTGTTTAAAAATGATACAAGAATAATAGTATTAGCCTTAGATGTCGAATCCCTGAGAAGAATGAAAGGGGCATGAACGATATATTTGTTCTGAGTGAAATTCCTTATTTTAGTCTTTGTTTTTCAAAATAGAGAAACATTTATATTTCCCTTAGGGATGGGTCGATGTTTCTATCTATGACAAAAATGCTTTAAAGGGTATGAATTTGACCCTCATCCATTTGAAGTATCCTTCTTATTGTGGTGTAAATAAACATATGGAAGTTCTTTTTTGAATGTTTTTGTTCAAAGAATTGATCGAAATGAGTTAAGAGAAACTTTTTATTTGCTTATACAATGAATTTTCACATTCTAAAAAGAAGTCAAACTGAATCTAGTGTGTATGGATTCTATTTAAATATGCAGATTTTTATATATTGTCAATTGCAATTTGATTTTATGAAAAATGACTTTCTGACTTATTGTTTGAAACTAAGATTAAATTCAAGGTCTAGGAATGACTACTTAATGTTTATGTTCCTATATTTTTAGTTGAATCTATTCGTACATTTGATGAAAGTTGACATCTATTTGAATATAGGAATCTATATGTGGAATAAATCTTTGTTTTATTTTAAAAAGAACATATATGCATACATCACTTTTAACAGAAGGTCATATATGTGTACATGCATAAATATTCTATTTATGCATTACACATGTTGGAATATTATTGTCATGATGTCAAAAGGTGTGGATCAGGTGTTGGAAATGTGTAAGTTGTTCATGGTGCATAGAGCATATCTTACAAAGTGTTTCACAAGTCGATCAAAATGGTGAAATGAGGAGTTTACAATCACAATTTTCAAGAAGTGTTCTATTTCTTCAGTGACTTGTTCTTACTAGTTGCAAGTCATTTAATTCAACACTTATGTCTTTGCAATCATATGGGAACCAACCCCCTTTGCCTAATGTTTAAAGGATACATTCAGCGGCTATCAAAGTGACTTTAAGTCTTCAAAGAGATAGTAAGTGAAGTCTCTTTGATATAGCAAAGTCCCTTCTGTGAAGATTGGAAAAGGATGTGTATTTGATCAAGATGACATCATTACTTTGAAGATTCTGAGTTTGGTTTCCAAGCGATGTAGCGATGGAGAGAGGTAGTGTTGTGTTGGAGTGATAGTGGTAGTTTGGAGAGATTGTATCTTGTGTTTGCTCAATACTCTATTGGAGAGATTGTATCTTGAAGAGTCTGAGTTTGGTTTCCAAGCGATGTAGTGATGGAGAGAGGTAGTGTTGTGTTGGAGTGATAGTGGTAGTTTGAAGAGATTGTATCTTGTGTTCCCTCAATACTCTATTGGTGGGTCCAACAATGAAGTGCAGTACAAAGATGGTGTGGCTGACAAGTGGAAGTAGTTGATTTCTTAACCAAAGTGGAGTTGTAGAAGGTGTGGATGCATTGGCATCTAATCAAAGAGACCTTAGTATGTCGGTAGGAGTCCTTTTAGTGTCTCTTAGAAAATATGATGATAGCATTTGAAGAATAGTGGAGCTATCTATGAGACAATGCCATTTCAGTGAGAGGTATTTTGGTGTCCCCTTGATATTATGATAACTCTTCATCAGTGAGAAGAATGTACATCAAATTGAATCAATAATGAGTCCCTTCGATACAATGATAAGTTGGATAACAGTTGGTAGTGATATGGCTGACACATGAAGATGACGTTCAAGTAAGCTTCTGACACATGGTAGAAGGTGATAGTAGTGGTTGACGTGTGATGTAAAATGGTTAAGAATGATTGCTCGATTGATAAATTCATATCCTTGTTGTGAATTATGTGATGATTATGTGGATGTGTTGATTGAAGGCGCTTATCAAAGAAAAAGCAATAGTTTAGAGTGAGTAATTTACAAGTTTCTTTGATGTAATGAGGCATGATGGTCATAAATTGTGAGATCGATGATTGAGATTCAAAGGAGAACAAACTAATAGAGATGTATTAATGTTTTCAAGATGAATAGAGAACCATGGATCATGGCGTGTAGTGACAAGATCAAAATAAAAAATTTGAAGGCGACGATTTCAAACGGTTAAGTCTTTGTAAGTTCTTTCTAACTGGCAGTCAACTAAAAGAATAAAATTAATTGGTGTACCTACTCCAACAATTGACTTAATTGGTGATTTGAGTTGTAGAATGATGGCACAAAATGCTAAGTGAATAGAGATTGGATTTAGATCTTATGAACAGAGGATTATATTAAATGTGTATTTGATTTAGGGTTTATAGATCTCCAATCTTTTAAGACTTTTTGAGGCATAATTTAATGTGGGTATGGCTCGATATAGAGAATACTTCTTGAAAAAGTAAGAATGAAAACCCTAATAGGAACAATTGTTGCATTGGTAGGTGGTGCATAGCTCGAGGTAGGGTCTACCACTTAACAAATAAAAGAAAGCTAATGAGGAAGTTGTGGGAAAAAAGTAGCAATTAGCAAGTAGAGAGAAAAGTGTGGGGAAGAAAGGGGAGTGGCAGAGTGCAGAGAAAGAATGCACTAGGCGTGAATAAGTTGAACCAAACAAAAATCATGAATTCAAATCTGGATTTATATTCAATGTAAAACCATTGATTACACTGGTGCTTTTTGTTTGGGTTTCGATCATTCAAACAGGTGTATTATAGAAAGGGGATGTGTTGTTGAGTAAACAATAGATGCAGAGAACATGGGTGTAGAGAAAGAAGTGAAAATAGAATAGACAAAGAGGAAGATTTTCAAAGTGTGCAACACACATGTAAGTGTAGTTGTAAATAAGTTGCAACATAGAATTGTCATCAAAATTGTAATATCTTGCATTATAAATCTGAATGGTGGGTGCCATCAGAAAATTGGGTTAGTGCTCAGTTTAGGGAGTGGGTGCTTCCTTGGAGTGGTTACTCCTAAAAAAAGGGGATACGTTTCTCCTTAGGGTTGGTGCCCTTGAATCCTTGTAACAAATCTTTATTGTGAGGCTAGATTAGGACAGTAGATCCTCGCAGCATTTCTCACTGTGGTTTTTCCCAACCATGGTTTTTCCACATACATCTAGTGTTATGTGATGACTGCATGTGTGCTCTCTTATGTGTTTTCTTATTAAGATTTTATCTGCACATTAAAATTCAAATAATTAATCGGCACTAAGTGTTGAGAATAAAAACTTCAATACCTACTGATTCACCCCCCCTCTCAATAGATCACTTTGTTCCAACAACACATACATGTGATATACCTCCTTTAAAAATTGTTTTATTTTCTTATCTAAAATGTAGATTTCATTCCAAGTATGAAGGGCTAATTGAAATATTTGAAATCTATAATTATTAAAGCATGTTTTGTGATAGTCTTATTGAAATTGATGAAATGGAACATGTATTACATTCAAAATATGATTGCTTAAATATTATATCTAGTTACATTCTTTCATATGCATGTTGAACAGAGATAGCCAAATGAATCATACATAGACTATGTTGTAGATAGTTTGATTCTTAATCATAAAATGATTGGCTAGTTAAAAACTACTAGAAACTAGATTGATTGTTTGCAAATTATGAAACCTAGATAAGATTTATGTTATCTTATGTATGTGGGAGGTTATCTTTCGGGACGGGTGCTGAAAATGGGCTAACAGAGAGTATAGGTTTTTCTTTTCCACAATCTATTATTTTTAGCTATATACAACATATGTTTGGCCAAGCATTTACAGTCCATTATATTGAATGGTCTTTTTATGATGTAACTCTCTACCATTTCCTAGCATAGATCTTGCATGTTCTAAATGTAGATAGAAATGAATGTAGATGTTAGGCATGCACTAGATTCCAACTTGCATATTGTATCTCTTGCTAAGTATTCCATGAAGGGTTGGGTATTCTTTGAGTAGGAAGAATTTCAAGGAAGCATAGCTTCATGGTTGGGTGGAAAATCACCTAAACCATGTTCTCATCCACCAAATGCGACTAGTGTTGAAGAGGAATCACATAGAATTGCATATTCTTGATTATTGTACTATGTACTTCATGATGTAATTTGAGTTGACTAAGTGGAAAGTTGGCCTATGTCAAGCTATGTAGCTTGTAAATTTGACATTTGGAAATGAATATAAATTAATATTTTGACATAAGATGCTATGATGGAAAATAGCTAGTTGACTATGTCTTTAATTTATTATTCATAATGTCATATTTTATTTCTGAGTGTTATTTATGTATTACACATTACATTTGGTATCAAAGCTTAGGGTTCAGCTCTAGGGCTATGAACCCATAGTGGTTAAAATTAGGGTTAGTCGACCCTTAATTCAATTTTGAGTTTAATGAACCTAAATTGAATGTAGGTATAGGAAAAAGAAGGGAAAGACTATTAGGACCACTAAAAAGAAAGTTGTTGCTGAAGATAACCCAACACTTGAGGTGAAATTTGAGACTCGTGATGATGAGACCTTGGCACACACCCTCACTTGACTTAAGTTAGAGAGGGGTGATAAAATTGAAGAGTTTAAGTATACTGTAAAAACTAACAAAACCTTCAACAATCCAAGATTATCCTTTTGGGTGTGAACCAAATGCACCAATTCTTACTAAAGAGGAAAAGGAGTGCCTGTGTGAACATCCTACCTCTTCTAATAAGGTTGTAATAGATTATGATGAGGACCCAAAGCAGTGTCCTCTATTTGATAATGAATATACCACATAATAAGGGGGAAATTTTGTAAAAGGATCTATATAATCCAATATTATAATAAATAAATAAAGTGTTTCTTGTGTTCAAATTTGTGAGATTGAATGACTTATCCTTGTTATGAATAAACATGAACATCTTTTTTTAAGATTGCATATCATAATACTTAGTATTACGTGTTGAAATAATTCAACATAGAAAACTTGTGACAGTTTTGCTAAATGCAAGTTGTGGCATAGGTCATTAGTGAACCATCATGGTGAACACTAGGAATAGAGGTTCAAGTGGTGGTCAAAATTAAGGTAGAAATGAGAGGTTGGAGAAAATCATTGACCTCCTAAACTGATAGGAAAATGGAATGGACCATTTGGAAGGGGAATTCTAAGGTATGTGAGATGGTTAGAACTAGAGGATTGATGAGCAGTTGGAAGGAAATAGAGATCCAAATGTCAATAATTGAGCTAGAATCGAAGGAGATCTCAATAAGGACATGAAAAAGGTGGCTCCACCAAAGTTTAACGGAAAAACCATCAGAGATAGAGAAAAATTATGGATAATTAAAATGGAGTACTTCAAGCTTCAAAATTTATCAAATGAAACTAAGGTTGTATGGGAAACATACTAGCTCTTTGGTGGGGTAGCTACATTGTGGGATAATGAAATGGTAGAACAAAAACTGCAACCTAGAGAGACCACATGGGAATATTTTCTCCATCATTTCTAAAAAAGGTGGCTCCCTCAACAATTTTTTTATAAGAATATGAAAGAGATCCAAAACCTAGCTCAAGGGAGCATGTCAGTAACTCAATATTGGGAAAAGTTCATTCATTTGTTGAGGTATGTGCCTTAGTATCAAACTAATGAGAACTTCCAAATCCAGAAGTTTATACTTGGGTTAAGGCCCCAAATTAGAGTGAAGGTAGACATACATAACCCACTCACCATGGAAGAGGTCTTTGAGAAGGCCACCAAGCAATAACAGAAGCTACAAGAGTTGTCCAATTTCTGAAATAATTTTGATTCTAAGTCTCGATTCAGGAATAAGAAATTTTAGAAAGGAGATAAACCTCATTAGATTAGGAATTTGAAGAGGGGAAGTGACTCTCGAGAGAAAGGAGAGGGAATCAGTGGTGGAAAGAATAAGAAGGTCAAAAATAGCAAAGGAAACTTTGATAATAAGTAGAAGAGCTCCAAGGAAGACAAGCGAGGAGGTCAGAAAGGGCCTTTTGATGGTTACTACATTGCGGAGGTGATCACTACGCCTCAAGTTTCCCATAATTTTCAAAGGCATGAAAGGAAGGAAATCAACATCAAATCCATGTAGCAGTGGATGATAGGTAAGCTAAATATCAAGCCTCACCAATCTAGCTATCAGGTAAGTTATATGGTAAACCTGATTCTATTTTGATTGATACTGGAGCTACTGAATGTTTTGTTGATCTAAGGATAATTTCTATGTTACCCATTACACCTGGACACATGGAAAATTCTTGGATGGTCCAATATGGAAATCGAGTAGAGGGGAGGGAGGATTCATGCCTTTTTTATAAAGATTTGCATGCTAGATTTTAGGCTTTGGAGGGACATCCAACCCAAGTTGGTTTTTTGTTCCTTTTTTGGTGGAACCACTTGGTGTTTTGCTACTTATTCACTTTTGTAACTCATTCTGGAGTTAGTTCAGATTATGCAGTTGGAAACTTAGTGACTTTTACAGTCCTTTGGAAGAGATTTTTTGCATCTTTTGTAACTCATTTTGGACATGAATTCATAAAAGACCTTGAATATCACTACTTGAAGTTATTTTTCCTTCTTTTTCTTGCAGAGTTGTGTGTTATCAAAGTGATTGATCAAATCACATGTGAGGTGTTTTATCTTCCTTGTAAATTTGTCTCACATTTTATGCCTTTTCTGAAAAGTTATTTTTATGCAAGTTGGAAATTGTGTTTAGAAGTTGCACATAGCTTTTAGATTGTGAAAATGACATTTCCCTTCTGAAAGATAGGTGAATTTAAGCCTTTTTTGAAATATTTATGCATAAACTTACAAAAATAAGTTGTGTAAGTGTTTTGTTTTCAGTCATTGGAAAGCAAGTGTCTATCCTCTAAAGTTTTCAAGTTTTACCAGTTACGTGTATCACCATAGGAATAGTATTTTACCAGTTTTCATTTTAAAGCTTTCCCTCTCCCTTTTCCTTCAAAATCATTAGATTATGGTGATACTAAAAGGAAGTTGGCCTTCTCTGGAGGTTGACCTCTATTTATAAGCAGCCCATAACTTTAGAGGTCTTCCCATGTTTTCTCTAAATCGTTGAACATCAGGTTTAACAAAGAGTGCATTTTCAGTAGACAATAGTTTTGGCATGCCTGGTGGGACATGTTCATCAACATGTTTCTACTGGTTTGATATGCAACCAATTTTTTTTAGGAATTTTCAGAGGTTATTGAAGCATATCTGGTGGCTCCATGAAGTGAAAGAACAATAGAGCTAGTGTTTTTATTGCTTATGAGAAAAATGAAAACAAGGAGTACCAAGGATTTTGAATTTTTGTAGTTGTCACCACCCAGAAGACAAGGCAGAACAACAAAAAGAACCCCTCCATTGAAGAAAGTTCATTTGACACCACCTAGTGTTAGACCTGAATCATTCTTCTCACCACCAAGAAGGAGAGGTAGACCATCCAGGAGGCAGAGTAATACTTGTTCTACCTCACCAAGTTATAGAACAACAAGTTCACCCTCAAGTAGCCCAAAGAGAGTAACAGTAGCTATTTTTAGAGGTTCAATTGTACCTACATTTTTTTTTGTTGATTCAAAAAGTTTTGTTCATGTTGTTCAAACTCATATTAATCCACCTTAGCCACCTCCAATGGCTATAAACCAGCCTTTTGTGCCATTTAATGGAGGTATTCCATTAAATTTAGCACAACATAATGATATACATGTGGCTTCCTTAAAGAGATTTCCATTCTTCATAGGGGAAGATCAGACAACCTTGATTGAGCACATTGTAGATGTAGCCTCTTTGTGTGGGGTTCATCACATCACATAGAAGAATGTAGCAATCAGACTACTTGCTGCTTTGTTCAAATTCAAAGCTTTACAGTGGTTCAGGGGTCTAGCAGTTGGAACTATTGCAACTTGGGATGATCTAGGGGACAAGCTGCATAAGCAGTTTCAAGATAAATCATATCACTTCTCCCTGGTAGAGAAGCTGACAACAATTAAGAGAGCTCCTCAGGAGCAAATTTCTGATTTCAATTTTTGGTTTCAAAAGACTTGGTTTGGAATACCTGAAACAGTGAAGCCTTCTCTTGAATATGCCTTTTTGTACTATTTAAGAGCTTTAAACAGTGATATATCGGTCATGATATAGTCAATGAGAGGGGTGACATTACCTGATGCTTATGAGATAGCAATCAAAGCAGAAAATGGTTTGATTCAGGCTGGTAAGATAGCTCATAGGCCACCAATGCCTATTTTTCTAGATATTCAGCCCTCTATGCCTCTATAGATACCACCTTTTGCACCTTTTCCAGTTGTACCAACATTACTAGTTGTTGTTCAGGCTACCGTCAGTCAAGAAGCTATTATTCCAATCTCATCTCAAGAGCTACAGGAGATCAAAATTCTACTTCAAACTTCTGGTAACAAGTTAGTAAGCATACAGAAGCAGCAATCTCATAGCAAAAAACCATTTAAATAGTAGAACCAAGGAGGAAATCATCCTTATCAAGGTCACCAGCAGTAGTATCAAGGCAACAGGCAGCCATACCAAGGTAATTACCAAGGTGTTAGACAAAATGTAAATTCAAGGCCTTTTTAGGCATGCAATCCTGCTCCAGTTAGTATAGCTAGGGACTTTGTCCTTGTTCAAAAAAACCTTGTTGCAGATTATGAATGGTGTTATCCTTGAAACCAACCTCATAATCAAGCCACATGCTCTAATGGAATCATTAATCAAGCATTAATGGTGAAAATTGCTTCAAGTTCACAACCTAATGTACCTAATGATGGATCTTCATAGCAGCAGGAGCAACCTTCGAGTGATGCTACTCTGCTAAACTGGAAAGGAGAAGAATTTTGTGGAGTTGACGCAGATGACTCCCCTATTGAAGAAAACACAAGAGCAAAGAAAAGAGCTTTTAAGCTTGAGAAAATAGCTGATAAAGGAAAATCAGCTACTCTAGAACCATCTACTTCACAAGTGCCTCACATTTTGCAGAGGAACCCACAAGGAGCTGCCAAGGAGCAGCCACACTTGCTAGCAAATCTTGTTGTTGCACGAACCCATCTAAAAGTTAAATCCATTTGTACCTTTTAATATTATTGATAATATGAAGATGAATGTGATGATATCCATGTGTGATTCGTTAGCTATCCTAGTTCAAAAGGACCTTTTACAATCTGATTTAACTGATATTATTGTGTCTAGTGATGTCCTAAGTGATCAAGCTAAGGTTGTTTTTTACAAACGCACCTGAAGTAAATAGACCTGAAGATAGTAAAAAATAGCCAAGTAAGGATGTTAAATCCCCTCCTTTCTATGTGTCTTTTATTATAGGGGATAAGTTAGTGCATAACTATATGGTTGATAGTGGAGCCAATAGCTCAGTCATGCCTAAGAAGATAGCAGATCAACTAGGATTGAAATACTAGCCTCTTGAAAAAGGAGTAGTTCAGCTCGATGGTTCAGCGATTAATAGAGTAGGAATCATCAAGGATGCAATTTTGACTTTACATGCATGTCCCAAATTTTTAGTTCCTCAAGATATATGTGTCATTGATCTACCCCCTTTTTTTGCCTTATGTTTGTCAAGAGACTTTATAGCCAAAATAGGAGGTTATGTATCTGCTGACTGGTCACATATTTGTTTAGAACGAGATATGGAACTAAGGTTACCATAAAGTCTAAAAAATTGGTCAAGGATCATATAGAGCCTTATAACCCAAGTGTGATTAATGTTGTTCCAAGTGCTACAGATATGAACTGTGTTGTTTTCTATGATAATGAGCTTGTTGTTGCTCAAGAGCTGCAAGTTGAAGGTGTACATGATGTGGTGCTACATGAATGGGTAGTAGAGAATGTTGTGGATAATCCTAATAATCATATTCAAGATGTTGGTATGGGTGTTTATGTGCTGCATGAACCTGATGGAGAGCTACCAAACCTTGAAAAGAATACAGATCAGCCACTAAAATATCAAGATGAGATTTGGGAGATGTTTTTTGATGGTTCCAGGAGTAAAAATGGAGCTGGAGGAGGTGCAATGCTTGTATCCCCGCAAGGTGATATGTATTTTTCTTCTTTTCATTTTGCCTTTGCGTTCTCTAACAACACTGCTGAGTATGAAGGTCTTATTCAAGGTCTTGAATGGGCAAGGAAAAGAGGAATAAATTGTCTAAAGGTTTATGGAGATAGTGAGATAATTGTTAATCAAGTAAGAGGCCTGAATGTTGCTAAGAACGATGCCTTGAAGTCCTATAGAAATAGGTTTCAGGATGTGATAGAAGAGTTTAGTGCTTTTAACTTGGTTTATGTTCCCAGAAGTCAAAACAAGCATGCAGATAGGCTTGCAGCCATTGGTGCATAGTTTGACATTCTTAACGATATCAAGAAGGACAAGGTACAACATTATGTCAAAGTTGTAGCTAGGCCTTCCATTCCAGATAATAATGTTCACTGGTAGGTTTTTGACAGTGATGAACAAATTTTGACTTTTTTGCTTTAGGAGGACCAATTTTCTATGGTAAATCAAGAGAGGTTAAAACAATAGTATGGTGATCAGATCATATAGTTGAAGACAAAAAATATTCCCAAGGGTTTGGTTACCTTGGAATTTATTTTTAACACTGATGATTAGCTTAAGAAGAATAAAACTACCATTCAAGTCAAAGAAGAACACTATGAAGAATTGGAAATCTTTAAAGGTAAGCTGCTTAAGATTGGTAAATTTTTCTCACAAGAAGATAGGCAAAATTTCATTGCTTTATGCCAGGAATTTCATGATATTTTTGAATGGGAATATTCATACTTGAAAGGTTTTGATCCTAGAACAGCTTAGCACAAAATAGAGCTAGAACCTGATGCTAATCCTGTAAGGCAAAAACGAAGGCCTTTAAACCCAAAGCTTGAGCCTTTAATGATAAAGGAATTGACTAAGTTAGTTGAGGGGGGTATTATTTTTCCCATTAAACACACCTCATGGGTTTCCAACCTTGTGCCAATTAGGAAAAAGAAAGGAGAGATAAGACTTTGTGTGGATTTTAGAGACCTTAACAGAGCCTCTTTAAAAGACCATTACCCACTACCCTCCATGGAGCATATTTTGCAAGTTGTAGCTAGTTCTGAAATATTTTCCCTTTTAGATGGTTATTTTGGTTATAACCAAGTGTTGGTTAAAGAGGAAGATCAGTTAAAGACTGCATTCACCACAAAGTGGGGTACAATGGCCTACAAAAGAATTCTTTTTCGCCTGTCCAATGTTGGAGCCACTTTTTAAAGGGCTATGGACATGGATTTTCAAAGTTTGATCAATAAAATTGTCCTCATTTATTTAGATGATGTAATAGTGTTTTCCAAAAATGTTGATGAGCATTTGTCACATTTGAAACAAGTTTTTGAAAAATGTAGGGAATTTGGTATTATCCCTTAATTCGAAGAAGAGTATATTTGTTGTCCATGAAGGCAAGCTTCTTGGACACATAGTGTCAAAACAGGGGATCACTTGTAGTGCCTCTCATGTTACTGATACTTTTGATACTGCTTTGTGTGTGTATTGATTCTGTGTTGTTTCTGATTATGTTTTGATGCTTACTGGATACTTGGTTAGACACCTATTTCTCCATGTGTTAGGTGTGGCAGATAGTTATGTTTATTTTCTTATGATATTTGGACTTATGTGTGGGATACTCATGTTTATTATGATGTTACTATGTGTGTTATAATGATGATGTGATATTTAGATTTTGATCTATATTTGATTCGGGTGAAGGAGACGGTGTTGCATCGCTCATCTGTGAGCGCCCTACCTCAACACAATTCTCTTTCACAATGTGTTTGATTATGAGTTATATGAATATGTATATGTTTTTCGATGTTTGGTGTTATGTAGGAATGTAGGTATCGGGTGCCAACTCCACCCGCATTGTCGGGTCTGAGTGCGCCCTACATACCCAATGGTTGATGTGGTTAGGGAGTTGATAAGAAAGTACCCCCGTCTATGCCAGTGGTTGTTCATGTCTTATCTTTGCTTCATTCATGTGGATACAATTTTAATTTAGTTATTTATTTTCATGAGTTTTATAATGTTGCAAAAGTTGCGTTTATGGCTTTGACTAATGTACTATTATTTTAAATTAAATTTTATCCTTAGGTGCGAAGTATTAATTAACTAAATGTTCAATGTTGAAAATGGCATCAATTCTTTTGGAAAATAATTGTGTGCTTTAGAATTTTATTATTATTGCAAGATGTGAATTATCATTTAATTTAAATCCATAAAAGTCAATAAATTATTTTATTGGTTATTTAAAATTAAGTCACGAAAATTGTTATTATGACTGATTTTATTATTAAATAGTAGTTTAATATTACATTTTAATTTTAAATGTGGCTAAGTTAAAATGTTGTTTTATTTTAATTTAATGTTATTTAATTATTTTTTTTCGAAAGTCAACTTTATTTTTAAAAGGAATTAAATGTTAAATGTTTGCATAAAATAGTGTTAGTAAATTTGAGGAATATGCTTTTTTCGAAATTAGAAATGAGTAAGGAAAATTGTGGCAAGTGGCATTTGCATGGGGAGAATAATTTAGAAATTCATGGCAAGTTCTGACTTTTTCCCTTTTTGAATTTTATATCCAAATAGTGCTTTTTCAAAAAAGCAAGGAGAAAAAGTAAAAAATTGAAAATTTTGTCTGCAATTCAAAAACTGAGAAATTCTTCTGAGAATTAAATCCTCTATGTTTTTCTTTGAATTTATGTTTAGAGGAATCTAGATTTTTAGTTTTATGTTGGGCTTTGTACTCAAAACTATTTTGCTAGAGGTTGCGGAGCTCTGAATTGCTAAAAGTTGTGGTTGGCTAGATATGCTCAACATGGCACCTCATCTTCGAATCAAATTAAGCAAAGGACTCCAGGTAGTTTCAAAATCCTTGAAAGTCCTTTGTAAATTTCTAGTTCAAAAATAAATGAATGTATAAATTTCATTATGATTGAGGTTTTGTGATGAGAAACCCATTTCTCTGTAAATGTATCTCGTCTTGTAGCTTTCTCCTTCCATCTGTTTCCTGTCCCTATGTATTTTATATTGGATTCAAGTTGAGAATAAATGGATTTTCGTTTCCTTTTGTCCATTGTAATTTTCTCAACCAAGCTCTCTGTAAATCATCTTTGCTAGAGATCCTCTCTTTCTTTCCTTGCATTTCCCTAATTTTTTTATTTCTATCTGAAAGATTTTGTGCATTAGGCTATGCCCAATTCTTCCTGTGTTTATGCATATGTTTCAAATATATATATATATATATATATATATATATATTGATTTTAATGAGGCATTACAAAAAATGCTATAGAAAATTTTTTTTGTATCTAGTTATTTTTGTTTACCGGGGAACTATTTTTCTTGTGCGTTGGTTTCCTTGTTCATTGTGTTTTGTGGGGATTTTATCCCCCACCATTTTCCCCACCCATTGGAGGGAGCATTTCCAAAGGTAGCGCTACCCCCATATATGGTGGGTCGGTCGGCTATTCATATAGTCTAATGCCCCCACTCTTTGTTGTCGTATGTGTTAAGAGTTGAGTGAGCGATTTGTTTGGTTTGGATTTTATATATATAGATGTTATTTTGTTTGGCATTTTTTAATACTATTTATTTGTAGTTGTTATAATATATATGTATATATATGTATGTATGTATATATTCCGAGAGATATTCAGTGAAATATTGTGTTATATATGCAACAATAATTTAAGTTTATTATTCTTTTAATTTTAGTATATAGTATATATACGTGAATGCGAATATTTTATTGAAAAGATGAAGTAATATTTATTCTGGAAAAATTAAATTGATGAGAAAAGTAATATTGTTTAAATTTTGATTCAAGTTATCATTTTAGTTAATCTTTATTTTGGAAACAAAAAGAATCGAATTTAGAGAGAAAATTGTTGTAATTAGATTCAGTATTTATAATTATTTTATTAAATTTGTCTTTCTTTTTAGAATTTTTTTTTTTTAAAGATTAGATTTCCTCAATCTTAGAAAAATCAGAGTTGTAGGATAACTTGTTTGGAAAGAGGAATTAGAAATCAAAGAATAGATATTGTCAAAGAATAAAATAAATATTTGATTTATAATGGTCTCAATAGCTTAAGTTAATGTCTTTAATTTTTGAATTTTATTGTGTGTTTAAATAATCAGAGGGATTTCAGTTGTCATTCTTTAATTTGATTTTAACAAGTAACGAAACTTAGATTTTTGAATTTTGGTAGAATTAATTTGGTAAGATATTTAATGTTAGGAAATTGTTTATTGCCATGGATTTAGTTTGAAATGTTAGTGAACTCTATGTTTTGGTTTTAGATTTTAATTGATGAATATGTTTATTTGATATGAGACATGTGCAATTTAAATTAAATTTCTTATAGATTGATGATGTGGCGTTAATTAGTAGTATGTGATATTTTATTTCTAGTGTGGATAAGTGTTGTCTCCAGAGGCTAGGGAAGTGGTGTGTATGTATTTTAATGTTTGCGTCTTTTGGTTTATTTTGATACCATGTGAGAGATTATGTGGGTGGTACCTCTTAGTGTTATGGGTTTTGGGATTCTTTGCGTAGTCATGAGATGGTCATGCCTCATGTGCCTTGTTGTGATTTAAGGTCCTTTTGGTTGTGCATTGAGGTATCCGTTACTTGATTTTGATTTTAGGGCAACCGTAGGGGAGAGTGGCTCTTCTTGGGGCTAGTGTACAAGTGGTCACCCTTGAAAGAGGTTCCTTAAATAAGTAAAAACCTAATTAATGTACCTAGTGGGTTGGGTTAGTTATCACATAATAAGACTAAAAATATACCCCTCACCCCTGCCATTAGTGCTCTCAAAGGCTCAGGATGGGTGGGAAGACCAGGTTGGTAAGGTCACTACCTTGTCTCCACAAAAGGTAAGTGGCTCCGCATGAGTCACCCTATGGGGCGACACTTTGAAATAGGATGTCTGGTTAACCATAGATGGAGGTGGCTCCTAGTTTTAGGTAGTCTTGTGAATCCATGTAAGGACATGCAATGACACTCTCCCACTATTCCCATTTGTTTTCCCTTGTTCTTGTTGCCTCTAGAGTTATTTTTATTATTGGTGTTCATGTTTTTATGTGGTCTTGAGTCATGTGATGTTAGTCCTATATGTTTTCCTTTGTGGTGAGGGTTCTTTCTTATTGGCTCCTTGCACGGGGGATATTCCTTTGGGTTCAAAAAGTCATGTGGAAATGTGCAATGCACCCATTGGGTTCCCAGGAGGTGATCGTGGTGCAGACGCAGTTGCAGTGATCTTAGTGCTCACACAAAGAAGATTGTACCTTTAAAGAACTCACTCTCATTATTGTACTTTGGTATTATTTTATACCTTTCCCAGTGCTATAAGGGAGGTGGCCTTGTAATGTAACTTTGGTTTCAAGTTGTGTTGTATCTGTGGAAATATATTCCACGATTGTAATCTTGAACTCTGAAGTTGAAAGTAATAATATGTTATTTATTTTTATGATTATATATCTTATTCTTGTTGAATGAATGCCATACTTTTTTTTTTTTTGTTCATGTTTCTTTCTTCCTCTTCAGTTGGAATCCTTTATCATTTTAGTTGTTGGGTTCGTTTAAGTAATGCACCATGTTACCCTATGGGATTAGGTTAATGCTTTATGTATATTATGTTGTATAATTGTTTAGTGTTGATTAAGTGCAATTGTTGTTTTCAAAAGAAAAAATTATGTTAATGTTGTAGTTTTCCTATGGGGTTAATGTGGCGGGGCGTTACAACTTGTTATTGGAGCCAAGGTTAACAACACTGGGTATTGTAGGTTAAGTAAGCCCATTATGTTAACCCTTTTTTGTAACTTTGAACTTGTGTATTCCCTCTCTTGTTGTGTAGAATCATTCCTAGGGGTCGGGGACATGGACATGGTCGCAGACATGTTCGTGGTGGTCACAGAGCTGGCCCTCATAACTCACCACCTCAGAGCTCCCATGAATCTTAGCAGGAGGAAAATTAGGGTTCCCAGAACAACCCTCTAGGTGGAGGCCCTAACCCAGAGTAGCCAGTTCAAGGTGGTGAGAAGTTGCATCAGTTGTTGGAAGAGGTTCTTGGTCGTCTGGGTCCTAGGAAAGAAGAGCAGTGGGTGATTAGAGAGAGAGAATGGTCGCCGAGGAGGAATGAGATACCGGCACATCAGGATGCAATCGCCGCTGGCAATATGAGAGATCTCCTCAGGGCACGTCCTCCCATTTATGATGGCTCTAGTGGATGTTTGGAAGCTGAGACTTGGCTTATTGATCTAGATCGATGCTTTGCTATGCATCTCTATGGAAGTAATACTAGGGAAAGGTACACCATCATGCACCTCAGAGGATTTTCATCCACATGGTGGCGACTTGAAGAACAAAAATTACACCTTCACATTGGTTCAGTGACATGGGATTTTTTCTTAGAGTGGTTCAGGGCATTTTTCTTATCTAATCACTGGAGGCAGCGCCAGGAAAATGAATTTCATGATTTAAGGTAGATGGAAATGTCCATAGAGTAGTATGAGCACTGCTTCTTTGAGCTTAAGCAGTACATAGGGATTGCTAATGATGAGGCTATGCTACTACAAAATTTTGTCAGAAGTCTGAATGCCAGGATTAGTGGAGATGTCTGAGTCTTTGAGTCGAAGAATATGGAGTTTTTTGTTGAGAAATCTTGTCTTGTGGAGGAGAATTTGACCTTGGAATTAGGTCACGTTGGAGTTCGGATCGATAGTACTCCTGCTTCAGGCTTGGGTTCCCGAGGTGGGAAATATAAGGCTACAGGTCCTTCTAGGGCTCATTCTGCACTCGCTAAGGGTGGACAACAACCATTTTAGTCAAAGAATAAATCCTCTCAGTCTCATCAAGGCAATAGATTTCATTCAAGGAGAAACCGTCATTGGCAACAATTGTAGCATAACCGAGTTGAGCAGCCAGCATAGTCTTCACAGCCTCCACCTAGCTATGGTAGTTATCAGCAGTCTAATGTTTCGAAGGGTGTCAGAGGTTTTGGCCATGGTATTGGGTGTTTCATTTGTGGGCAGTAGGGACATATTTCCAAATAGTGTCCCTAGAGGAGCACTGCAGGGTTTAGTCAAAGGTCGGTAGCGTCTGAGCCGATAGTTGGAGACACTAGCAGGTCTCATCGGGTTTTCATCACGATGGATAATCGTCAGGCTGATCACCAGGGAATTATGGTGGAGGTATCAGGTTTGTTGCAGGGCACTCCCATTTCTATAATTTTTTATTCTGGTGCATTGGATTCCTTTATTTCCCCTTCAGTTGTTAAGTGTTTTAGTCTAGTTGCAGCAAAGCAAGGCATTAAGTGGCAAGTCAAATTAGCTTCTAGGGAAAAAGTGTCAGTGGAGTCTCTTGTTCCAAGATGTAGGTTGGAGTTTGGTGTAATGGTGACTTCAGTGGATCTTCGGATTCTTCCCCTTGGTTCTTATAATATCATATTGGGGATGGATTGGCTAAGTGCACACCAAGCAACAATTGACTGTCGTTGAAAGTTTGTTCATTGTCTGGATGATTCTGGAGGTGAGGTTGCAATTGTTGGCATTCAAAGTCCTATCTCCTTGAGGATTATCTCCACAATTCAGTTGAAGAAGTGCTTCCGTCAAGGATGTCAGTTGTTTATTGTCTCAGTAAGTGACCTGGATATGGAAGAGAGTTGAGAAGTGACTTTAGATGATTATCCTCTCCTTAAGGAGTTTTCTGATGTGTTTCCGAGTGAGATATCTAGGATGCCACCTAAGCATGACATTGACTTCTGAATTGATCTCATTCTGGGAGTTGAGCCTATCTCTAAGGCTTCTTACAGGATGACAACTCAGGAGCTTCAAGAGCTCCATTTGTAGTTGGAAGAATTGCTTGAAAAGGGGTTTGTTTGTCCTAGTGTTTCCCCTTGGGGAGAATCGGTCATTTTTTTGAAAAAGAAGGATGGTTCACTCCGTCTGTATATTGATTATAGACAGTTGAACAAGGTGACAGTGAAGAATCACTACCCCTTGCCGAGGATTGATGATCTATTTGACCAGATCAAGGGAGTGAAGGTGTTCTCTAAAATTGACCTCAAGTCAAGATACCATCAATTGTAGATTGTTGAGGAGGATATTCACAAAATTGCATTTCATACCCAATACAGACATTATGAATTTATTGTCATCCCATTCGGGTTAACTAATGCACCCTTAGTTTTTATGAGCTTAATGAATGCTGTTTTACAGACCTATCTGGACTGATTTGTGCTCATGTTTCTTGATGACATACTTATCTACTCTAGATCTATGGAGGAGCATGAGGAACACTTGAAGCTAGTTTTGCAGTGTTTGAGAGAAAACTAGTTGTTTGCAACTTGGAAAAGTGTGAATTTTATAAGTCTAAAGTGAAATACTTGGGTTGTGTGATTTTTGGAGAAGGCATCATCATGGATCCCTCAAAGATCCAAGCTATTATAGATATGCCTGCTCCCAAAAATGTTCTAGAAATTCATAGCTTTATGGGATTGGCGAGCTATTATCGGTGGTTTGTACAAGGTATCTATAAGGTTGCACATCCCATCACCTCTCTGTAGAGGAAAGGAAGGAAATATAGAAGATCTTGTGGCGAGATGCTTGGAGTGTCAGAGGGTAAAAGCAAAGCACCATCATCTTGCAGGTCTTCTGCAACCCAATCTCATTCTTGAATGGAAATGGGATATTAGATCCATAGATTCCATTGTTGGGTTGTCGATGACTGCACATCGGCATGATGCTATCATGGTCACCATTGACAAGTTGACCAAGGTGGCACATTTCTCTCCTATACTGCATCGTCTATAGCTAAAATATTCATGGATTATATTGTGAGGTTGCATGGAATCCCATGAAGAATCATTTCTGATAGAGATCTAGTGTTCACTTCTTCCTTGTGGGCATCGTTGCAGCGTGCCTTAGGAACACAATTGAACTTTAGTTCTACTTACCATCCGAAAACAGATGGTCAGACCAAGAGGGTCAATCAGGTTCTCGAGGACATGCTCTATATGTATGTTATGGATCAACAGTCTCGTTGGGAAGACTATTTTCATTTAGTTGATTTTTCCTACAATAACGATTACCATAGTTTGATCGGGATGCCACCATTCCAGGCTTTGTATGGTCGCCCGTGTCAAACTCCCTTGAGTTTGAACCATTTGGAGGATAGGGTTCTTCTTGGGCTAGAGATGCTACAGGAAATGGAGGAGCAAGTCGCTTGTATCAGAGAACACTTGGTAGTGGCTCAGGATAGACAGAAGAAGTATGTTGATGCTCATAGGGTTGATCATCAATTTTTAGTGGGTGATCGTGTGTTTCTTCGAGTGCATCCACGAAAGATCCCTATCCATTACGGGAAAGGCTCCAAGTTGGCACCTCATTTTGTGGGTTTGTTTGAGGTTCTAGAAAGGATTGGGCTCATTGCTTACCATTTGGCCTTTTTGCCAAGCCTTGCACGCATTCATGATGTGTTCCATGTTTCTATTCTTAGGCCTTATTTTCTTGATTTATCTCATGTACTAGATTGGAATGCTCTACAGGTCAAGGACGAGCAGCTCACTCTGGAGCTCATGGCCGTTCTGCAGCACAAGAGACTCGCTCTCAGGGGCAAAGAGCTTGATCAAGTGTGGGTCCAATGGAACCCAAATGATGAGACTTCAATGACATGGGAGGATGCATCCCGCATCCGAGAATCTTTTCCTTACTTTTTTTTTGGCTTCCAAGAGTAATCCTAGTTCAAGGGGGGGAGGATGTAGTACCTCTCATGTTACTGATACTTTTGATATTGCTTTATGTGTGTATTGATTCTATGTGGTTTCTGTGTATATTCTGATGCTTACTAGATACTTGGTTAGACGTCTATTTCACCATGTGTTTGGTGTGTCAAATAGTTATGTTTATTTTCTTATGATATTTGGACTTATGTGTGAGATACTTAGGTTTATGATGATGTTACTATGTCTGTTATAATGATGATGTGATATTTAGATTTAGATTATTGTATTTTATTTAGGTGAAGGAGATGGTGTTGCATCGCTCATCTGTGAGCGCCCTGCCTCACCACAATTCTCTTTCACAGTGTGTTTGATTATGATTTATATGCATATGTATATGTTGTTTGATGTTTGGTGTTATGCAAAAATGCAAGTATCGGGTGCTAACTCCACCCACATTGTTAGGTATGAGCATGCCCTACATACCCAATGGTTGATGTGGTTAGGGAGTTGATAAGAAACTACCCCCATCTATGTCAGTGGTTGGGTTAGTGGTTGTTCATGTCTTATCCATGATTCGTTTGTGTAGGTACAATTTTTAATTTAGTTATTTATTTTTATGATTTTTATAATGTTGCAAAAGTTGTGTTTATGGCTTTGACTAATGTTTATTTTATATTAAATGCTATCCTTGGGTGTGAAGTACTAAGTAACTAAATGTTCAATGTTGAAAATGGCATCAATTCTTTTAGAAAATAATTGTGTGCATTAGTATTTTATTATTATTGCAAGATGTGAATTATCATTTAATTTAAATCCATAAAAGTCAATAAATTATTTTATTGGTTATTTAAAATTAAGTCACGGAAATTATTATTATGACTGATTTTATTATTAAATAGTAATTTAATATTACATTGTAATTTTAAATGTGGCTAAGTTAAAATGTTGTTTTATTTAAATTTAATGTTATTTAATTGTTTTTTTTCGAAAATCAACTTTATTTTTAAAAGGAATTAAATGTTAAATGTTTGCATAAAATAGTGTTAGTAAATTTGAGGAATATGATTTTTCGAAATTAGAAATGAGTAAGGAAAATTGTGGCAAGTTGCATTTGCATGGGGAGAATAATTTAGAAATTCAAGGCAAGTTCTGAATTTTTCCCTTTTTGAAATTTATATTCAAATAGTGCTTTTTCGAAAAAGCAAGGAGAAAAATAAAAAAATTGAAATTTTTTTCTACAATTCGAAAACTGAGAAATTCTTCTGAGAATCAAATCCTCTGTGTTTTTCTTTGAATTTTTGTTTAGAGGAATCTAGATTTTTAGTTTTATGTTGGGCTTTGTACTCGAAATTGTTTTGTTGGAGGTTGTGGATCTCTTAATTGCTGAAGGTTGTGGCTGGTTAGATACGGTCAACACGACACCTCATCTTTGAATCAAATTAAGAGAAGGACTCCAGGTAGTTTCAAAATCATTTAAAGTCCTTTGTAAATTTTCAGTTGAAAAATAAATGAATGTATAAATTTCATTATGATTGAGTTTTTGTGATGAGAAACCCATTTCTCTATAAATGTATCTCAACCTGTAGCTTTCTCCTTCCATTTGTTTCCTGCCCCTATGTATTTTATATTGGATTCAAGTTGAGAATAAATGGATTTTCATTTCCTTTTATCCATTGTAATTTTCTCAACCAAGCTCTCTATAAATCGTCTTTGTGAGAGATCCTCTCTTTCTTTCCTTGCATTTCCCCAATTTGTTTATTTCTATCTGAAAGATTTTGTGCATTGGGTTATTCCCACTTCTTCCTGTGTTTATGCATATGTTTCAAATATATATATATATTTGTATATGTTGATTTTAGTGAGGCATTAAAAAAAATGCTATGGAAAAATTCTTTTGTATCTGGTTATTTTTGTTTACCGAGGGACTGTTTTTCTTGTGCATTGGTTTCCTTGTTCATTGTTTTTGGTGGGGAGTTTATCACCCACCATTTTCCCCTCCCATTGGAGGGAGCATTGTCAATGGCACCGCCCTCCACAAATGTGTGGAGGGAGCACTATCAAAGGCAGCGCTACCCCCACGTATGGTGGGTCGGTCAGTTGTTCATACAGTCCGGCGCCCCCACTCTTTGCTGTCGTATGTGTTAAGAGTTGAGCGATTTGTTTGGTTTGGATTATATATATATAAATGTTATTTTGTTTGGCGGTTTTTAATACTATTGATTTGTAGCTGTTATAATATATATATGTATATATGTATATATGTATATATATATATATGTGTGTATATATGTATATATGTATATATATATATATGTGTGTGTATATATGTATATATGTATATATATATGTGTGTATATATGTATATATGTATGTATATATTTTGAGAGATATTCGGCGAAATATTATGTTATATATGCAGCAGTAATTAAAGTTTATTATTCTTTTAATTTTAGTATATAGTATATATACGCGAATGAGAATATTTTATTGAAATGAGGAAGTCATATTTATTCTGGAAAACTTAAATTGATGAGAAAATTTATATTGTTTAAATTCTGATTCAAGTTATCATTTTAGTTAATCTGTATTTTGGAGAAAAAAAAGAATAGAAGTTAGAGAGAAAATTATTGTAATTAGATTCAAAATTTATAATTATTTTAATAAATTTGTCTTTTTTTTTAGATTTTTTTTTTTAAAAAGATTATATTTCCTCAATCTTAGAAAAATCAAAGTTGTAGGATAACTTGTTTGGAAAGAGGAATTAGAAATCAGAGAATAGATATTGTCAAAGAATAAAATAAATATTTGATTTATAATGGTCTCAATAGCTTAAGTTAATGTCTTTAATTTTTGAAGTTTATTGTGTGTTTAAATAATCATAGGGATTTTATTTGTCATTCTTTAATTTGATTTTAACAAGTAACGAAACTTAGATTTTTTAATTTTGGTAGAATTAATTTGGTAAGATATTTAATGTTAGGAAATTGTTTATTGCCATGGATTTAATTTGAAATGTTAGTGAAATCTATGGTTTGGTTTTAGATTCTAATTGATGAATATGTTTATTTGATATGAGACATGTGTAATTTAAATTAAATTTCTTATAGCTTGATGATGTGGTGTTAACTAGTAGTATGTGATATTTTATTTCTAGTGTGGATAAGCATTATATCCAGAGGCTAGGGAGTGGTGTGTACGTATTTTTATGTTTGCATCTTTCAGTTTATTTTGATACCATGTGAGAGATTGTGTGGGTGGTACCTCTTAGTGTTATGGGCTTTTGGATTCATTGTGTAGTCACGAGATGGTCATGCCTTGTGTACCTTGTTGTGATTTAAGGTCCTTTTGGTTGCCCATTGAAGTACCTGTTACTTGATTTTGATTTTAGGGCAATCGTAGGGGAGAGTGGCTCTTCTTGGGGCTAGTGTACAAGTGGTCACCCTTGAAAGAGGTTCCTTAAATAAGTGAAAACCTAATTAATGTACCTAGTGGGTTGGTTTAGTTATCACATAATAAGACTAAAAATATACCCCTCACCCCTACCATTAGTCCTCTCAAAGGCTAAGGATGGGTGGGAAGACCTGGTCGGTAAGGTTACTACCTTGTCTCCACGAAAGGTAAGTGGATCTACATGAGTCACCCTATGGGGCGGTACCTTGAAATAGGAAATCTGGTTATTCATAGATGGAGGCGGCTCTTAGTTTTAGGTAGTCTGGTGAATCCATGTAAGGCCATGCGATGACACTCTCCCACTATGCCCCTTTGCTTTCCCTTGTTCTTGTTGCCTCTGGAGTTGTTTATATTATTGATGATGTTCATGTTTTTATGTGGTCTTGAGTCATGTGATGTTAGTCATGTATGTTTTCCTTTGTGGTGAGGGTTCTTTCTTATCGGCTCCTTGCACGGGGGGTGTTCCTTCGGGTTCACAAGGTTGGGTGGAAATGTGCAATGCACCCATTAGGTCCCCAGGAGGTGATCATGGAGCGGATGCAATTGCAGTAATCTCAGTGCTCACACAAAGAAGATTGTACCTTTAAATAATTCACTCATTATTGTACTTTGGTATTATGTTATACCCTTCCCAATGCTATAAGGGAAGTGGCCTTGTAATGTAACTTTGGTTTCAAGTTCTATTGTATCTGTTGAAATATATTCTACGATTGTAATCTTGAACTCTGGAGTTGAAATTAATAATATGTTATTTATGTTTATGATTATATATCTTATTCTTGTTGAATGAATGACAAACTTATATTATGTTTTATTCATGTTTCTTTCTTCTGCTTTAGTTGGAATCATTTATTGTTTTAGTTTTTTGGTTCGTTTAAGTAATGCACCATGTTACCCCATCGGATTAGGTTAATGCTTTATGTATATTATGGTGTATAATTGTTTAGTGTTGATTAAGTGCAATTGTTGTTTTCAAAAAAAAAATTATTATGTTAATGTTGTAGTTGTCCTATGGGGTTTGTGTGGTGGGGTGTTACATCACCATTGATACTAAGAGAGAAAATTCATATTAGAGCTTCCATTACCCAATCATAAGAAAGGGTTGTAGAGTTTCTAAGGCAAAATTAAATTGTTGAGAAGGTTTATAATTGATGTTCCAAATATTTTATAACCTTTGACTGCCATGTTAAAGAAGAATGCCAGTTTTAGCTAGACTAAAGAATCAAAAAATAGTTTTGCAGCAATAAAGGAGCCTTTAGCAATAGCTCCAACTCTGGTAAATCCCCAATTCTCTAAGGATTTTGTTCTTTATGCTTTTGGAAATTTAGATTATATTTCAGCAATGCTAGTATAGAATAATGATGATGGGTTTGAGCAACGTATTTCCTTTTTTATTCAAGGGTTGGGAGATTATGAGCAAAGATATAGCTTTGTAGAGAAACATGTACTTTCCGTAATCAAGAGTTTGAAGAAATTTAATCCTTTGATTTCTAATTATAAGATACATTTAATGGTTGCTCACCCAAGTGTTAAAGAGTTTTTGTTGAGCAAGGATCTAAATGAGAAGAGAGTTGGATGGATCATGAAGGTCATGGAGTATGATGTGGATATTAAGATCATGAAACTTGTAAGAGGTAAAGGACTTTGTGAAAAGCTTGTTGCAGGGTCTAGTAATGATGAGAAAGCTCAAACTGGTATTGTTTTAGCTAATGATGATGAGCTTCAAGATGTTGCACCTATGTTAGATAGAAGCTGGGTGCATGACATGACACATTTTTTGCAGACTAGTGAATGTCCACCAGGTTTTGACAAAGAAAAATTGAGGTATTTTAGATTGCAGTCCATTCCATATGTGTTGATTGAGAATATTATTTTTAGAAAAGATCTAAATGGTGTTCTTTTAATATGTATTGATAATGACCAAATTGAAAAAGTGCTTCATGAGTTCCATGATGGAACTACAGGGGGTCATTTTTCCCCAAGAACAATTGCCTGAAAGATTATGAGAGTTGGCTATTACTAACCAAGCTTGTTCAAGGATGCCTATGCTTGGGCAAGAAAGTGTGTAAAATGTGCTCTTTTTGCATGAAAGGAAAAGCTACCAACTTTTCCTTTACAACCAATTCAGGTTAAACAACCCTTCATGAGATGGGGCATTGATTTTATTGGACCAATAAATCCACCTTCTAGTGTTGGTCGTAGGTGGGTACTTACAACAACTGACTACTTTACACGGTGGACAGAAGCAGTTGCTTTGAAAGAAGCCAATGAATCTTATGTTTTGAGCTTTTATGAAGATATAGTAACCAGGTTTGGATTACCTGAGTCAATTATCTTAGATAATTCCTTAGCATTTGTCGGTTTAAGGTTAAGTGATTGGGCTATCAAAAATTCCATTCGTTTGAACACCTCTTCAAACTATTACCCACAAGGTAATGGTTTGGTAGAAAGTACAAACAAGAATCTTATCAGGATTATTAATAATTCCTAGGGATAACCAAAGGACTTGGCACACCAAGTTGAAATCTGCTATGTGGGCAGATAGAATAACTCCTAAGATGTCTATTGGAAATTCTCCATATGTATAGGTTTATGTTAAGGAGGCAAGATTACCTTTGTCTGTGGAGCTTCCAGCTCTTGATATTATACATCAACTAAAGATGTTTGAAGAATAATACCCAATGTCTATTAGATATGCTCAGCCTATGGAGCTGGAAGAGATAAGAGATAAGGCAATGAAAACTTTGGAGTATAATCAACTCCAAACAAAGAAATTCTTTGATAAGAAAGAAAATCCTAGAGTATTCAAAGAAGGTGATGTTGTGCTCAAGTGGGATGAATTGAAAAGCAGGCCAGGTAAGCACACAAAGTTTGATAACTTATTGAGTGGCCCATTTTTCATTATTGAATGCAAGGAGCATAATGCATTCCAGTTATCAAAGATGGATGGAGAAATTTTTCCTATCCCAATTAATGGTATTCACCTCAAATGTTGTTTTGAGGTATGATCTACCTTTGTATATACTAGGTTAGGTTTATGCTTTCAATAAGTGTTGTTGCACTATAGTTTAGATGTAAGTTTCATTCCCTAAGTTTTTTTTAGCATAGTTAGATAGTTTCCTTTCTACATTTTTTTCTTTTGAACAAGTGCCAAGGTGGCATTCATACAATCAAATCTAAGTTACAGAAGTTTTGATTTTGTTTCCTAAGTCATAAGCCTAGTTTTTGAGTGACTATGTTCCCAATAGACAAGCCTAGGCAACTAGTCAGGATGATTAGCAGGAAAACATGCAGCAGATGTTGCCAAAAATGTTACCATATTTTCACTTATAGCTCAATCAGGTAGAGCTTATTGATCTGAATTTATAGAAGAAAAGGTACATTTTTAATCTTTCCTATATTACATTCAAGTGCATAAATGAAATAACTTAAAAGATTACATTTACAAATTATTGCATTCATACAGGTGCATGTAATAGAAGAAGGATTCAAATATTTTTTGAACAAAGTAGTAATCTATATTGAATGTAAAATGTGCATTGTCTCACACAAGCCGTGAGACTGACTTTAATTATTCAATAAAAATGAAGAAAAGTATATACATGAATAAGTAAATAAAATTAAATGTGAATATAAGGGGAGAGACCAATCATTGTCTAAGAATGAGAGGTTCACGGTGTGTTGTCTTGTACTGCTGCTGCCCCGAGTTGTTTGTGTCCTTCCTAGCTCCATATTGCTCCTAGTTCCTACATCTGGAAATAGAAATTATGTTAGATCAATGCTCTAAGAAATGAAAGATCTTGAACCTTACATGAAAAATCACCTATGCATATATAAACCAATCTCCAGATGAATTAAATAAGTAATGTACACTTTCGGTGTCTAAGAAAACCATCAAAGTCATCAAACACACCTAAGATGTAAACATGTTTTTTCTAACTTGTTTTCTTCATGTGCAGATATAGGGAAAGTTTTTTGTTGTTTTGAGTTATCAGTTTTTATAATGTGGGTTAAATGTGGCTCCCACAAGGGTTAAGCCCAACATTATACCCTCATGTGTTTTGAGGGGTGAACTGTTATCAATCTAAATGCCTTATTGAGTCATTTTTGTATATCCTGATAAGTCTTCAAAGCATAAAAAAATTTATCCATATCAAAGGAATATCCACCTTTTAAGTCAAGTTATTTAAGACATCTAAACAAAATCACCAAAGAGGTGAATATGCCTTTGCTAAGTTCATTCATATTTATTCCTTGAAGACAAGGGAAA
The DNA here is from genome assembly GCA_007115665.2 of Sequoiadendron giganteum. Taxonomy (NCBI): domain Eukaryota; kingdom Viridiplantae; phylum Streptophyta; class Pinopsida; order Cupressales; family Cupressaceae; genus Sequoiadendron; species Sequoiadendron giganteum. The sequence goes on from CM021109.1 coordinate 300,615,778, forward strand.
ACATATCAAAAATGAGTTTATATCAGACAATGAAGGTCATGTGACATCATTTGACTTATGAGCATAATGAGCATTAAATGGAATTCCATAATGTCTTACAGGTTGCACAATAGATGCAGAGATCACATTAGATGCTTTTGAAAAAGTGCAATCATAATGATACAAATAAATACAAGGATAATATATTTGTATCAATCATCAAATGCAGAGGACATTTTGCACAAGGAAAATTTAAGATATAGAGCACAATAGGATAGTCATTTGTGTCAAGGAAAACCCAAGGGTGTGGATACAATGCTTGTGTAGGCAAAGAGGTATGCATATACAAATAGTGGGAAATGTATAGAAGAGACAAGTTATTGAAATAAAAAAGAAACAACTACATTTTTATTGTGAGAATTGTCAAAAGGGACAGTTTGCTAATGAAGATATTATTCTATATTTGCCACACTACCATTGCACCTTATAACAATTCATGCATATCTTTTAAGGTAGCCCAAGGGTTTATATACATGAAAGAATAGATCAAAAGGGACTGCTAGGAAAAGATAGTAAATGGCAGTCAAGTCTCTTATAGTTGTGAAAAAACAATACTATTGAAAAGGAAAATGTTATAAGTGCTTTGAAATTGTTTCTTTGGAAAGAGGATTTCTTAGTTCCTCTAGGTGATTTTTCATATATGCTCATGAGGGTCAACCCAAAGAATGTCTAAAATTTGAAAGAAGTAGAAAACCTCATGGGTTTTGTGCGTGAAGGCCTACTGATTCAAGAATAAGGAAATAACTACAGCCCAGAAAGAATTGAAGCTACAAGAAGTTTCATGGCAGCTCGCAGGCCGATTTATGGCTATAGGTAAAACAAGAACTGTATCTCCATTTTTTGAACAAACCATGACCATTAAAATGGCAGGAATCCTCATATATATGTAGAGAGAAAACAGATGGAAAACTACAGATGAAGTCTGAAGAGATTTTCAAAAAATGAGTTACTAATGTATGGTCACGGCCTGGAAACATTTATGCTACAGAAACCTCCATTTTTAATTGGAAAATTCATGAGTAAATACCATGAAGAGTCATGAAGGTCGTAGCTTATTACATAGACATACAAACCCTAGAAAATTCTAAAAGTGAAGGCTCAACTATGGCATCACAGAATATGCAAGATGGAGTTGTTTTCTTTTCTAGAAAATGCATCAAAATCATTGAATATATAAAATTAATCTCCATCCATGACAAATCTAGTAGTAGCATAAAAAAAAATGTAATCCAGGTTCGAGCATTTTCTTTAGAATATCAAGTAGAATGATACAGAGGAGAGATTATCTTAGTTTTCTTATCTATCTCTTGTTGGAACTTCTTTAGGCTTCTAGTTCTTTTCAAAGTCATGATAGCTAGGAGGACCAAGCAAATAACAAAGAAGGTAAAACATATGAAATCATCAGGGAATGTACATGTCATGACTTTTAAAGCCCAATTTTTAGAGAATAGAAGTTTCTATCCTTTTTTTGTTATCGGTAAATGACTTACTAGTGGGTGCCTAGAGAGAATCTACAAAAAATCAACATAAATTCCATCTTTTACTTATGTGCGCACATTTCACCATGGTCGAGCTTTGTTTGTGGAAACCCTTATTGACGGGCTTGGCTTCTTTGTGAAGCTTCGAGATTAAAATGAATTATTTCAATTTCATTTTGTTCCATTTTGTCTTTTAGGGTTTGATACCCTAATGCAAATGCCAACAGGAGTTAGACATTTTTTCCTTGTATTTTAAAATATAGATTATAAATTAATACCCCTGTGGGACTAATTTATGTTTTATACCTTGTTCATTCCCTATGCCTTATGTATCTTAGGCATTTCAATGTATGACTTAGTAAAACTCTTGATTTGAACTTATCTATGACTGAATACATGGTCTTGTTCTTTTCTTTTATTTTTATATTTTGTTACATTGTAAAATTCTTAAATATAAGTGATGCTTTATAAATCACTTGATTTAAGTCATTATTTTTCTTTAAATGCAAAAATATAAACATATGCTCATATGACTAAGTCATTTGATTGGAAGGAGTAGATATGCTTTCATTTATGCCATGCCAAGAATCTTGGGAGGTTGAATATGTTTTGCAAACATGTGGAGAAGATTTAGGAGATTTTTTTACTCATTGATGAGCTTGGGGAACCTCTTTGTATGCCTTCATGTTTGACAAAGTCATATTTGACTTTTTCACCCAGTTGGAGCCTTTTTAATAAAGATTTGCATGCTAGATTTTAGGCTTTGGAGGGGCATCCAACCCAAGTTGGTTTTTTGTTCCTTTTTTGGTGGAACCACTTGGTGTTTTTATACTTATTCACTTTTGTAACTCATTTTGGAGTTAGTTCAGATTATGCAGTTGGAGACTTAGTGACTTTTACAGTCCTTTGGCAGAGATTTTTTGCATCTTTAGTAACTCATTTTGGACAGGAATTCAGAAAAGACCTTGAATATCAATACTTGAAGTTTTGTTGCCTTTTTTTTTTGGAGAGTTGTGTGTTATCATATTGATTGATCAAATCACATGTGAGGTGTTTTAACTTCTTTGTAATTTTGTCTCACATTTTATGTCTTTTTTACAAATTTATTTTTATGCAGGTTGGAAATTGTGTTTAGAAGTTGCACGTAGCTTTTAGATTGTGAAAATTACCTTTACCTTTTGAAAGATAGGTGAATTTAAGCCTTTTTTTGAAACATTTATGCATAAAATTACATAAATAAGTTGTGTAAGTTTTTTGTTTTCAGTCATTGAAAAGCAAATGTCTGTCCTATGAAGTTTTCAGGTCTTTACCAGTTAGGTGTATCACCATAGGAATAGTATTTTACTAGTTTTCATTTTAAAGTTTTCCCTCTCCCTTTTCCTTCAAAATCATTAGATTAGGTGATACTAAAAGGAAGTCGGCCTTGTCCATAGGTTGATCTCTTTTTATAAGCAGTCCACAACTTTAGAGGTCTTCCCATGTTTTCTCAGAATTGTTGAACATAAGGTTTAACAAAGGGTGCATTTTTAGTAGACAACAATGACATTCTAATTTATTCCAATTCCATTAAAGAGCATGACAAGAATTTGAAGATAGTATTACAGAGTATGAGAGAGAAGAATATTTTTGAAAAGCTATCCAAGTGCTCATTTTATCAGGACATGATGCATTAGCTCGGTCACATCATATCAAAAAATGGAGTCTCTACGGATCCTGAAAAGATAAAGGCAATATTAGAATGGATAGCACCTCAGAGTGTGACGAAATTCTAGAACTTCATGGGACTTGTAGAATACTACAAAAAGTATGTGCAAGTATTTTCTCACATTGCATCCCTAATCACATCTCTTCAGAGAAAATTGAAGAAGTTTCAATGGAAAGAAAAGTGTGAGAAATCTTTTCAAATCCTAAGGAGAAGCTCACGACAGCCCCAATATTAATTATACCTAATCCCAATGGTCAATTCACGATTATCATAGATGCTTCAAGAGATGGTGTAGGACTTGTACTAATGCAAGATGGGAAAGTGGTGGCATATGATTCAAGGAAGCTTAAGCAATATAGAATGAACTACACACCACATGATTTGGAATTGGCTGCAATAGTGCATTCCTTGTAGATGTGGAGGCATGACCTACTAGGGAAGCCATTTGAGTTCAAAATAGATCATTTGGGACTGAGATATATATTTACCCAACCAAATCTCAATGCACATCAAAGAAGGTGGTTGGTATTCCTTAGTGGGTATGACTTTTGAATTGAATACATTAAAGGAAAAGAAAATAGAGTAGCGAATTCTCTTAGTAGAAGAAGACATCTAGAATCTATGACCTCGACAAGGTTAAATCTAAGGCAGCAAGTGATGTAACACATGCAAGGGGATGAGCATTATGAAAAGGTTAAGTAAGCTCTGTAGGAGAACCCTTGAGACCATCGATATGATGAGTATGAAATTGAACCAGATGGAATCCTAAGATACTAAAGGAGGATGTATATTCTAGATTCTAGAGAACACAAAAAGATGGTCTTGGAGGAAATACACAATGCACCATTTTTAGGACACCCCGTAGTTGTTAAGATGGTCGTAGAGTTGAAATATTTGTATTTTTCACCTAAGCTTAGGAAGGATGTAGTTGAGTATGTAGCATCCAGTAGGGCTTCTCCATCCTGACAACATACATGAGTACAAGTGATAGGTGATTAGTATGGACTTTATCCAGGGTTTGCCATTGAGTAAAATCAAGCATGATTTTATCTTGGTAATAGTCGATAAGTTGAAAAAAGTGGCACATTTCATTCTAGGGAACCTTAAGGATGGATCATTGACCTTGGCCAAGAAATTTTTCCAAGAGATCTTCCATTTGCATAGAGTGAAAAAGACTATCATATCTAATAGGGATACTTGAATGACATCTAGATTTTGGACAACTTTGAATGCAACATTGGGAACTAAATTGAATTTTAGTTCAGCATATCATCCTCAGACCAATGGTCAGACAGAGAGAGCCAACCAAGTATTAGAGGATCTTCTTTGAATGTATTACATGGACCAATAGTATAAGTGGGAAGAGTGTCTACCTTTAGTATAATTTGCATACAATAACTCTTTCCATTAATCCTTAGGTATGACACCTTTCAAGGCTCTTTACAAGCCAAAGTTTCGTACACCCATTAGTTGGGACATATTGGAAGACATGATTATAGTGCATCCTAAAATGCTTAAAGAGATGGAAGAGCAGATGAAACTCATCATGGGAAGACTAAAGGAAGTGACAAAAAGCATAAAATTTATGCCAATAAGAATAGAACCTTCAGATAGTTCTCAGAGGGAGATAAAATGTTTTTGAGAGTCAATCCACACAAGAGCTCCATTACCTTTGTAAAATATTCCAATTTGGCCCCTAAATCTGTGGGTCCCTTCGATGTGCTGGAAGTGATTAATTTGATTGCATACCGACTTCCTCTACCACATACTCTAGCTTGAATCCATAATGTATTTCATGTTTCTTTTCTTAAGCGATGTCATCCAAATGCATCTCATATACTTGATTGATATTCCTTACAAGTGTAGGATCTAGGAGTGGTGTTAGTGGAGCCCATTAGAATTATGGATAGACGCAACATAAAGTTTCAAAATAGAGACATTATCCAATACAAGGTTTAATGAGACCAATATTCTAAGGACATTGCTATTTGGGAGGATGTGGAGGAGATAGAATGCTCATTTCCTCATTTGATTTCTAGATAGACTTTTAATTATTCATTGAGATACTATTGCTCTAGCAATATGGATTTACATGATCTGATATTTTATATTGATAGCAATGTGATCGAGTGTTGAAATAGACATATATAATTTAGTTTTTTATGATGACATTGAGACGATGTCTCTTCCTAGTGGGGAAGGATTGCACGTCTCAAAATTTTGCTTGCATTTAATAAATGTTAAGTTTTTTAAATATTTATGGAAAATTAAATTTATTCGTTTACTTGTGATAAATTTAAGATTTCAATGTCATTTGAAATATATTTATACTCATATAATTGAATAAAAAAGGTGAATGTTATGATGTGAAATAGAATCTTTCCACTTTGAGCATTGGTTATTAGTTATTGATGAAACTCTGCAAGTGCAAGTGTGTGAATGTAGGAACAAGATAAGGGTTGAGAATATGGTTGAGGTAGGAGTATTTAGTTGGATGACAATTAGTAAGCATGTTGGAATCTAGAACACACACACACCACTAAAATCATAGCATCTGTAATTGATTTGCAAATTAGTAGACATAATTTTTCTTGTGTGAAATGTATGAATGATTAATAGGTAAGCTTATTGGAAAACAAATTTTATTGAAGTATTTGCTTACCTTGTCTATTCAATGTTAATTCCATTTAAAAAAAATAGAGATGGAAATATATATATAGCATGGTAAATTATTTTCTTTAGTTTGAAAATGTTGAAAAGAATTCCTTATGTGAAAATTAGAAAATGATTAAAATGTCACTTGGAAAAATAATTTATGTTATCCTTTGGAAATAACGTTCAAATTTTAAAGAGATTAAATAAAAAAAAACATTAACTTCATAGTTAATATTTAGTCTATGTTTGAATTTGAATTGAAATGGGCTCAAATGGATGGATGGCCACCCATAATCCCCAAAAATAGAGGAGAAAATCAAAGTGTAGGAAGTGTGGGCGGCTACCTTAATGAAAGCCCTCCAATTTGGGAAAAAATGCAGTGTTGGTGGGTGTAAAAATCATGCAAATATGCAAAAATAAAGAACTCAAGAGAGTACAAGGTGTGAATCTTGGTCTAAAAATCAAGAAAAAAAGAGATCAATTGGGTTAGCTAAGACAAGGAACAAATCAATTTTCATAGCCTTCAAGAATTCTTCACCTCTTATCTAGGTCGATTTGGGTACTTGAATAGAAGTAAGTTCAACTCTTTTAGAATGTTTCCATTGTTACATGCTTTTATTATTCCATCAAAATCCTCTCATTTTCTATTGACAATCATGATTTGAAGAAAAGGCATTCATTTGCATTGACTCTTCATTCGAGCCTTTTTTTATGCATGTGTCGGGCTTGCCTTATCGAGATTGACCCTTGTTATCTTTTAGTCATGGGAAGGAAAAGACCATGGTTCTATCCAGTCCATGGATACCACCTCAATGGCAGACTATATACTTTTCATTTTGTTCTATCTATATGACAGTAGCAGGGTCATTTTGAACCTTGCATGCAAATGCATATGTATTGGGCCATCAATTGAACCCTCTTTTACTATAATAATGCCTTAAGATGGCTAAGTGATGCTATCAACATCGACTTTGTATCCTTGATTCTTTTGGGTGATGTCTAAACCCTCAGACAAATCCATGTAAACAATAATTCCCTTGGTTCAGGTGAATAAACCCAAGAACGATATGATCGTTCTAATCCTTGTAAGTATTTTATAACTGTAACAAGATGTTTAGTATCGAACGATTCTCATCATTCCATTTGATAAGTTCATATTTTGAAAAGGAAATCTATTATGCACTGATGTTAATTGATCCTTAAGAGGTTGAATGATGAAGTTCCATCATTCCAATTTAAATTTTTTTTAAAGAAATGGAACGATGTGTGTGTGTGTGTGTATATATAAAGTTGTTAATGTACATGAAATGATTTAGACAAGTCAAATGATTCTTATCATTATTTTTCATATATCTTTTTTGTGGTGTCTCATTGTCTGGTCGACAGTCACCATGTTTTTAAAAAGACATTGAGTGAGTTATATGATGTACAATTCCAAACGATAGCATGCTATTGTCCTAAAATGATAACATTTTTATCATTCCTAAACTCGATAATGAATGTTTATAAGAATGAAATAAACAAAATGATGTTCTTCATATCAATCCACCTAGTACTAAATGATTTTAGTATTGTTTAAAAATGATACGTGAATAATAGTATCGGCCTTAGATGTTGAATACATAGGAAGAATGAAAGGGGCCTGAATGAGATATTCGTTCTGAGTGAAATTCCTTATTTTAGTCTCTATTTTTCAAAATAGAGAACATTTATACTATCCTTAAGGACGGTTTGATGTTTCTATCTGTGACATTAATTCTTTAAAGGGTATGAATTCAACCCTTATCCATTTGAATTATCCTTCTTACTGTGACATAAATAAAGACCTAGAAGTTATTTTCTAAATGTTCTTGTTGAAAGAATTTATCAAAACAAATTAAGAGAAAGTTTGTTATTTGCTTATAAAATGAATTGCCACATTCTGAAAAGAAGTCAAATTGAATATAATGTGTATGGATTATGTTTAAACATGCAGATTTATATAAGGTTTCAATTGCAATTTTATTTTATGAAAAACAACTTTGTGACTTACTATTTGAAACTCATATTAAATTCAAGGTCTAAGAATAATTTCTTAATGTTTATGTTCCTATATTTTTAGTTGAATTTGTTCGTACATCTGATGAAAGTTGACATATATTTGAATAGAGGAATTTGTATGTGGAATAGATTTTTCTTTTATTGTAAAAAGAATGTATACACATACACCATTTTTGATAGAAGGCCATATATGTGTGCATGCATAAATATTCCATTTATGCATTACACATACATGTGTTATACCTTATTTAAAAATTGTTTTATTTTCTTATCTCAAAATTTAGATTTCATTCCAACTATGAAGGAATGATGCAAATATTGGAAATCTATAATTATTGATGCATGTTTTGTGAGATTCTTATCGAAATTGATGAAATGAATCATGTATTATGTTTAAAATCTGATTGCTTAAATATTATATTTGGTTACATTCTTTCATATGCATGTTGAACAAAGATATGCAAAAGAATCATTCATAAACTGTGTTGTAGATAGTTTGATTCTTAATCATGAAATGATTTGATAGTTAAAAACTACTGGAAACTAGATTGATTGTTTGCAAATTGTGAAACTTGGATAAGATGTATGATATCTTATGTATGTGGGAGGTTATATTTTGGGATAGGTGTCGAAAATGGGATAACAAAGAGTATAGGTTTTTCTTTTCCAAAATATGTTATTTTTAACTATATAAAACATATGCTTGGCCAAGCATTTGTAGTCCATTATGTTGAATGGTCTAATTTTATAATGTAACTCTACCATTTCCTAGCATAGATCTTGCATGTTTTAAATGCAGATAGAAATACATGTAGATGTTAGGAACGCACCAAATTCCACATTGCATACTATATCTCTTGCTAAGTATTCCATGTAGGGTCGAGTATTCTTCGAGTAGGAAGAATTGTGGGGAAGCATAGCTTCGTGGTTAGGTGGAAAAGTTTCTAAACTATGTTCTCATTCACCATATGCGATGAGCATTGAAGATGAATCACATAGAATTCCATATTCTTGATTATTGTATTATGTACTTCATGATGTAATTTGAGTTGACTAAGTGGAAATTTGGTCTATGTCAAGCTATGTAACTTGTAAAAACTGACATTGGGAAATGAATATAAATTATTAATTTTTTTGACATAAGGTGTTATGATGGAAATAGCTAATCGACTATATCTTAATATATTATTCATAATATCATATTTTATTTTTGAATGTTGTTTATTTATGACACATTACATCATCATTCCCAAAATAACTCATGGAACATGAAGAATGACACATAGAGAGTGAAAACAAAGAAAAATCCTTCTGGGTCAACATGGAAGAGACCTAAATGTCTTGATGCCTTGTGTCATCCCAAAAAGGAAAACACAAGACAAAAGTAAATATAAAGGCTAATAAAATATAAAAGAATGAAGGTACAAATATAGGAATGAAAATGAAGACACATCAAACAGAAGAGTATGGGGGATCACATTATGCACATGCAATCACAAAAAGAACATGAAATTAAAATAAAGACAAGAATAGTAAGGCACATGTGAGTCAACCTATTAGAAATTCATCTACATCCCAATCATGTTCATCATATGCAAAAGGTGGACAACTAGCCAAAGGGACAACATCAAGTACCATACTAGGAAAGTAACCAAGTTCAACACATTGTGAATCACTCTTTGTAGGAGGATCATCACAATTGTTATCATTTAAGCTCATGAAAGAGGAAAATAATAAATTTAACTCTTTATTCACTTCTTCATCAATTTTTCAATTCCATTGTCATCATCCAAGTTAATCATGACAGAAGATCTAATAATAATATCCATGGAAGGTTCTTGTTGTTGTTGTGTTCGAGGTTTAGGATTTTCTTGTTTTGGTGAAGGTGTAGAATCATCATGCATTGCTTGAGGTAAGTTTGGATTTTTATTTTGTATTTTATTATTTTCTTCTTTTGCTTGCAACAAATGAGAAATAGCACAATGTCTACAACTACACTCTCTATAATTTCAATTCCTTTTCATTTGATTTTCAAATTGTGATTTTGTAGGAGTGGGTTTATTAACCATAGGCTTCTTTTCTTCCCTTAAAGGAGGAAAGAAAGGAACAATGGGAGGTTTTTCAACCACTTTCTCTTTGTAAACTTGTTTGATTTTAGGAGGCACAATGGGACTTATTTGGTTATCTCATGGTCTCTTTTAGGAAATAGGTGGAGGATTTGCTACATTTTGATCTTGGTTACTTGGAAGGGGTTTTTGTTCAATCATGGTGTTGGCCTCCTCTAATGGCTCAATAACTAAGCCCTTAAATCTATAACTTAGAGATTGGATATCTGCACCAACTATTTATCTTTCTCATCATGAAGTTTCATTTTATTATCAACCTAGGGATGTGAACTTGAAATGGGTCAGCACTGTCTGTGCACTAGGAATCAATTATAGTCATCCTTATCCTATAACTAGAGAGAAAATAGTACTAGAAGTGAAATTCTTGAAAGGAATTAGCATAAGTACTGAGCATAAATCAACAACAAAAATGAACTGAAATGAATGATAGAAATAGAAGTCTTGGAAAACAAACAAGAAGTTACTCTATCTACCTTGGCTGCAGGAACAGACATAGAACAAAGTTCCAATGGCTACAGGAACAAATAGTTGCTAAGATTATAACTAATTGTTGAACAGAAAGTAACTACTGAATTGAATGGATGGAATTCTCACCAAGTGGGCCCCCTTGAATGATTCTCCCAAAAACTAAATCAAATGCAGAAAATTAAAGTATCATTTTATTCATTGAAAACATTGTTACATCATAACAAAAACATGACTGTATTCCATGAAACTAAAGATGAAAGTACAATATCAAAACCACCAATTTTTTTGAAGAGGAACATCTGATCATTATTTATAGAAGGAAAGCTTCTAACTAACTCTAACTAACTGGGCAGTCCACTCTAATAGACTAGGAGAATGCCATTTATTGAAAGCATGAAAAAGAGGAAGGGGTTATGCATGCACAAGATTTAGTCAAACCAGTCTTGCCTCAATGAGGATCTAGCATAGCAACACCTCCTAAATCTACTCAACTAATATACATGGTCATTTAAAGTTAATTTATTACTTCCACATGAGTTGGAAGTTTCCAACCATTGACCTCTCCAATGTCCATCTCTTTTTGACTCCTTCAGCAACTAGGCAGCTGGCATGAACTTATTCCACCTTGCAAGCTCCATTTATATCTTAATCTTAATCTTAACCTACATTATCACATTAGCATGCACAAGATAATTGTATATCCATAATCACCTTAGAATAACGTTCATTCAATCACATGTAAAATTAATATAGATATATCACATAGTAGGTTAATACCATAAAAAGTTACAGGGATAAGTTCATGTCCAAAGTTCATAAGTTTAGGGAAATAACATAGAAAGTATTAGTAACTAGGTGTTAAAACACCATAGTAACAACAATAAAAAAAATGATAAATCCTAACAAAAATGAGTCATTATTTGGACTCATCATCTCCCCCCAACCTAATGATCTATTGGTCCTGCAATAGAGGGAACTCAATTCCTTTGTCTTACTAAAGACCTGAAATCACCAATTTCCATCTACCCTTGATTAGTCCCTACAGTTTTTGAATGTGGATCCCAATAGAACCCCTACTTGCTTTCCAGTCTATCCCACCTTGGCCTCTCTACATCTACCTCATACCAATAGGTTATGTGATCTGGTACTGGTCACAACATAATAGATGGCTGAAATATTAATGAGAGCCAATATTGTTGCTTTGTTCTCTCGAGATGTATATACATGATGCTTCATTTGCAAGCTGCAGAATTTTGCAGGGAATGGGGTTCAACTAGTTTTAACTGATCTAGAAATTCATTCCATCTCTATGATAAATATCCCAATATTGTCTTCCCTACAGTGGCAACTACCTTTTCATATTCTAGGTATGCTTCCTCCATAGAAGGCATGATCCTCTTTTCGTACTCTGTATTGTAAATAAGTTTGTGCCATGTGTATTAGATAACTGTAGGATTGCTTGATTCAAATCTTAGAGATAGGGGTATGGAGCTCTTTTTCTCTATATATTTTGAATTGTTTCCCCTAACTAATTTCATTTTGAATCCATGACATTAATTCCCTCAAGTGAACATCCCCAATGTATAGAAATGGATTCCATTCATGTTCATTGTGAACAGCATAGTTGTGCAAATACAACTCACATAGTAAATTCTTAATTTCAGGAGGGGATTGGTAAGCTTGAAAAAAAATTTGTGGGGTTTCAATGGAAGAGTTTAGACTAGAAATGACCATTGAAAACTTAAAAGAGAGATTACACTCCCTTAAATGCAATGCATATACCCTTGGGGGAGTCCTACATTCCATAATTTGTGGTACTAGAGTCACCACGTTGTTTACCTTATCTTTTAATTAAGTAATCTTTACATTCTTCTCCTCAATTTCTTCATTTTTCTTATTGATCTCTTCCTATAATCTAAGTTTCTCTCTATTCCATTCATCTTCTTTCTCCTGCATTTCTTTCCATAAATCTAGGGCTACTGATGACCAAGAAAAAGTGGGAGTTATGTGCTTTCCTACTAGGATCTTCCCCTACATTGTTTCCTAATGTTCAACTTGTTCTACAATAGCAGCGAGTTTTTCCAATCCTATATTTTCCTACCCCCTAGGAGCTTCCGCCTTCTTTCCATGTTTACCTTTGATTCTATGGCTCCTTCTTGGAGGCACACCAGTAGCAAACTTAGGCAATTTTTATTTCCTTGGAGGACTTTTATTTTTCCCAACGGTTGTAGGATACTCAGTTTCTTCAATTTTTCGCTTCCTAGGGCTAGGATTTACCTTTTCTAGTTTTTGCTTCTTAGGCTTCCCTTTGCTAATTTCTACTTTTCTCATTTTTTCTTCCTCCTTTTGAATAGAATCCCTAGTGTGAAATGTGGTTTTAGGGGAAACATCAACATTGCGGTCCAAATATGAACTATCTTCATCTGTATGCTCGGATTCAGAGGAACTAGTTTATCTTGCAAGTTTTGATACAGGAGGGTTTTTGCTAGGAATTGCCCCAGAAGTTGAAGCTCCAGAAGTGAATTTAATAACCCCCTCATCCCCACTAACCCTATGAGTTAGGGGTTGACCTCTAGGACCCACATTTTCTAATCTGAACTTCTTAATGTTCAAAAATTCATCCCATGACATATTGGACACATCTTACAAAGACTTCTCTACTAGAAATTTAGTCAAAAAATTATGAGAAACAGAGTTTTCCCTACCTTTATATGCCTCATCATCCATGATTGCAAGAAAATAGTACAAGACATTTGGCACATTTATCCTCCTACCATGACTCATGTGATTCAAAAGCTTGAAATGCACATAATGAAAATAGGATTGGAGACCCTCGTAGGTAATGTATTTGACAATATAAACAGTAATTTTCTTCCATGTTTCCAGAAAATAAATTCTTCTTGATCCTTATTTTTCTATAACAAGTGGAGGATCGCAGGCTCGGTAAATTATTCTTTAGCTGATCTAGCATCCCTAGAAGCAGGGTAGGGTTCTCCTTCAGTGAGAAAACCTAACACTTCAACAATCCTTTCTTGGGTGGCTATAAATTTTAATCCTTTCACCATTGCCTCACCATTAGAAAATATTTATGCAAATTCTAAGGCAATGTCATTATTGAAACTATTTAGCTTCATAAATTAATCTAGCCAACCACAATTCCTGAATCTAGGCTCACAGAATGCATCTTGTAGGATTACCTAGTGTACTATTGGTTCAATTTTGATTAAGTGACCTCCCATTTCCTCCACTCACACTTTGGCAAACGCCTCTACAAAGACTTCTTTCTTGCAATCTTTCAGCTGAAAACCCGATTTCTCTTATGCTTCCTGCAATTCTCACCAATACTAACACCAATGTCATATGACCTCTCAACTTTACCTTTTTAGTGGTATTATGATTCTGACTAGGGCAATAAAAAAGACATAAAGGAGGGGTATTATCAAAGAAAATGGCAGCAACTTAATTTCATATCATGCATGCAGAACGTCACTTCAACTTCATCATTTCAAATTTATTGCCATGTTGGTGCATGAAATATGACTAATGAAATGTATGACACATAGGTTCACACTTCCCCCCCAACCTAAATAAAAGCATGTGTCTACACAGGATGGAATGGAAGTATGAAAAAAAATAGGGCATACTAATAGGATTTGCTATGTGAAATATCAATATTAAAGTACAGTAATCAAACAAATGCATGTAAGGTAATTAATATAAATTAAGCATTATGCACGTACCTGAAAAGTTGGAATGTCTTTTCTGAAAAGTGTGGAAAGAAGTACCGGTCATCAAAAAAGTATGGTTGAGTTTTTAAATGAAGTGATGGTGGAGTGATGTGGAAGAGAGAGAGGGGTTGGAGATGAATGGGCGAGTAATTTTATTGATAGAGAAATCAATTCCCACAAAAAGTGGAAATTTTTATTATGGTTGCATGTGTACCTTTGACTAGCCAGAAGGTTGAACACTAGGTCCACTTCCTTTGGCTATAGGAGCTTCAGAGTTCTAGTATTCAATAAATTGTTGCATGAACTCCTATTTTGAGGTAGACTTATGGTATAGCCTAAGATGATGACCATTGATCAGGAGCTTGAACCTGACAGAATCAATTGTTGTAAGTTGAACAACACCATTGGGAAAGACCTCTGCAATCTCATATGGTCTCAACCATCGGGTTTGAATTTCTCCAAATTTTTCTTTATACCTAGAATCATAAAGAAGTTCCCAGTCACCTGGTTGGAACTTCTTTTCTTTGATGTATTTATCATGCCATCTAATTCTCTTTTTCTACACCATCTCAGCATGGTAGCTAATTTCCTCATCTCATCTAAGGCATTTAGTTGCATAACCCTATCCTTTTGTGCCTCAAATATATCTATTTCAAGGTCTAGTGTTGTTCGAAGAGTTTTATGTTCAAACACTATAGGAATCATTGTTATTTTTCCATATAATAGTTCAAAGGGATTAAAACCAGTGGTGGTTTTCCAAGTGGTTCTATAGGCCCAGAAAACTTTTGGCAACCTATTTGCCCAATATTTTATGTGGATTGCTACTATTTTGGTCATAATAGATTCTATTTCCCTATTTGTTACCTCAGACCGGCCATTGGCTTGAGGGTGATAGGGTATAGATTTTCTATTCCTAACATTATACTCATTCACCAATGTTGTGAAAAGAGTGGATGTGAGTTGAGCACCTTGATCTATGACTATTTCTCTAGGAACTCCATAGCATGTGAAGATTTCTTCATAGAGTAATTCTGCAACTTTATTGTCCCTAGCATGTTTCATGGCTTTGACCTCAACCCATTTAGTCACATAATCAGTACAAACCAAGAAGTAAGATTTTCCATTTGATGGTGGATTAATTGGACCTACAAAATCAAATCCCTGTTTATCAAATGGTGTGATAACTACTTGAGGGTATAGAGGTATCTCATCTAATTTAGTTGGTCGGCCCATCCTTTGACACCTATCACATTTCCTAGTGTAATTGCCTACATCCTTATGAAGTGTAGGCTAGTAATACTTTGTATTGAGAATCTTCATGGTTGTTCTCTTAGATACAAAGTGTCCCCCATAGGGTTCATCATGGCATGCATGTAGTTTATCATGAGTTTCATCTTCTTTTATACATCTTTTCATCACATGATTTGGTCTAGTATAGAATAAACAACCTACCATCCATGAGAATGGAAAAGTTTTTTCAATAAGAACCCTTCGCTCTTTTGGAGAGAAATGAGGGGGAACTCTTCTTGTAACCAAATAATTGGCTATATCTTCATACCAAGGTGTGTGCACACTAATGGAGAAAAAAAATTCATCAAGAAAGGAGTCATCAATGACTTGAGTGTCCTTTGATGTGGTCAATCTAGAGAGAAAATCTGCCACAACATTTTCCTTACCTAGCTTGTCTATAATGAAGATATCAAATTCTTGCATTAACAACAACCACCTTGATAACCTTCCTATAATCAATGGCTTCTTCATAAGGTATTGTATAGCTACATGGTCTGTATGGACAAATATTTGGTATCTTGTGATATAACTCTTGAACTTGTTGAGAGCATAAATGACTACCAACATCTCCTTCCCTGCCACTTTGTAGTTAAACCCAACCCCTTGTAGGTTCTTGCTGACAAAGTAGATTGCATTCTCTATTGATCCCTCATTTTTTCCTAAGAGAACCCCTAAAGCATAATCAAATGCATCTATGTGAATATGGAAAGGGAGTCCCCAATTAGGGCCTTTGAGCACAGGAGCATGGGTTAATGCTATTTTTAAATCAGAGAATGCTTTATCACAATCCACTATCCATTAGAACTCAACATCTTTAGTTAAAATATTATAAAGTGGTGTTGCCATCTTACTGAAATATTTTATGAAGCACCTATAGTATCCCGCATGTCCCAAGAAACTTCTAACATCTTTTTTCTTGACAGGAATAGAAAGATTGGTAATTAACTCAATTTTGGTTGGGTCCACTTGAATTCCTTTCTGAGAGATATAATGGCCAAGGACCACTCCTTCATGCATCATCATAAATAATTTATCACTATTCAAGGATAGATTATGGTCCTCACATATTTGTAAAAACTTTCTTAGGTTTTCTAATGCTTCTACAAAATCAGTACCATAAGTAGTGAAATCATCCATGTAGATCTCCATACAATCATGTGAAATATCTAAGAATATACTAATAACTACTCTTTGGAATGTTGCAAGTGCATTGCATAGATCAAATGGGAGTACTGAATAGGCATAAGTCCCCCAAGGATAGGTGAAATTTATCTTGTCCTGATCTTCAAGTGCAATCTGTATCTAATTATAACCACTAAATCCATCTAAGAAGGAAAAATACTACTTACCTGCAAGTGAATCCAATACTTGGTCTATAAAAGGAAGGGGAAAGTGATCATTTTTTATGGTAGAGTTTAGTTCTCTATAATAAACACAAACTCTCCATTTACCTCCCTTTTTAGGCATAATTACCCAAGGGGACACCCATTGGCTATCTGAGATAGGGTAGATAAATCATGCATCCAATAACTTTTGTAGTTCTCCTTTCACAATCTCCCTCAATGCAGGGTTGATTCTCCTTTGTGGTTGCCTTACTGGTGTGCAATCATCTCTAATGTAGATCCTATGAGTATATATTTAAGTATCTAATCCTTTCATGTCATGGTAATCCCATGTAAATTCTTTCTTATGCAACTTTAACAGGTTTTTTAGAGACAACTGTTGCTCTTGACTAAGCTTGTTATTAATATTCAAATGTTTCCCCTCTAAAACTTGTACTTGTGTGATCAACTCAATTATTCACTAATGCTTAGAATTTTTAATTCATGTAGTAATAATGTATGAAGCATATATGTTGTTGCAATAAATTCAGGTGCAGGAGAAACTGGCAGAAGTATCTACAATGGACATGCAGAACTAGATTCATGAGTGGGTGGTTCTTCATGCACTTCACAATGGTTTTGAATTATATGGGATGACATTTCATCCTCTTCATAAAGCTTCATAAAAGGACTTATGCCTATCATCATGAGTAGTGCCACTAAATTGACCTCCTCGGCCTATTCTCCAACATGTGGCTAGATGGGGTGGTCCATATCATGGGATGGTTGAGCAAGAGGATAAAGGAAAATATTTTTAGTGCTTATCCCATCAGAAATAGTCATGTCCCATGACCAACGTCCAATGTAAGTATCTATTGTAGCTAACCACAACCATCCCATAATAATGGGATACCCTCCTAATGCAAATTTAGGGGAAAGGATCATGAAGTCTGCTAGATATTCCCAAGATTTTAAAATAACAACAAGGTCTTCTACTATACCATCTGGTTTGATAGTGGAATTTTCAGCAAGCTATAGGACAATAGAAGTAGGTCTCAAATTTGTAACATTCAATTGTTGCAAGATATCCTTATTCTTCACATTGATAGTTGCTTCCAAGTCTATTAGAGCATTATTTACTTGGATTCCATTTATAATGACTCCAAATATAGGACTACCTAGGTCAGTATATTTAGGAACAGTTACTTTCCCAAGCATGATATCTTCCAATTGTCCCACCACATGAACAATGGTGGGGCCCTTCTTTTTCCTCCCTGGATTTTTGAGACATGCTTCCTTAATTGCCTTACTATATATGGAGACATCTTTTATGGCTTGGAATAAAGGTATCTTGACACATATGTTTTTTAACTGATCCAAAATATCAAAGGTTGTTTCTTCCTTTTGTTTAACAACTTCTAACCTTTGAGAAAATGGTAGGTTTGGATTAGACTGCCAAATCGGTTCAGGATCCTTGGGCACACTTAATTGAGTAGGGATATGAGATAAATTTAGATGCTCCTCTTCTTCCATAGGAAGCTATGTTATAATAGGAGTGGAAGGAGATGACAAAGTGGTTCCTAAATTTAGATGAATATCACTCTCACTCACTCACAACACATGTAGGAAATTGGTTGGGATCTGTAGATTAAACTAGTTACTGTTGTGGTTTGTTATTTGGGTTGGGTGTGGGTTGAGTTGGTAACTGAATATATATAGGTGTGCTAGTGTTTGAGTTAGGAGGACGCATTAAAGCAATTTGTTGAGGCTGTGGAGGTGGTTACATGTAACCAGTTGCCTAGTTTGGCCATTATTGTCCTCCCCTCCATTGGGATGCCTATTGCCAGTTTCCCTGAGGTTGTTACCAATTCCCTTGGAGTTTTTTCCACTGAGGTGGAGTGTTTTGGTAATTGTGCCAAGTATTTGGAGGTTTTTTCCAAGGCTAGGTTGGATAGCCTCCAAATTTTGATGGGTATGGGGGTTACCATTGATTACTGGATGCATAAGAATTCAAATAAGGTCCACTAAAAGATAATGGGTCTGGTGGTATACCTTGTCTTGGAGCCCATGGCCTTCTTTGTGCAATGTAGAAAACTTCATCATCATCACCCTCAATTGGATTGAATTCTAGTGGAAATTGCTTGCTATTAATGTTGTCTACTATTTTACATTTGTAGTCCTTATTATTTTCCCTGCAATGAGGAAAATATTCTACCAACATTTCCTTTGCCTCCTCATGTTTCTTCTTTTCTTGAAGTGTATCTAGCTAAGTGGCCATATTGTTTATGATATCCTACTTGAAATCTAACAGCAAATGACTGATTTCCATCCTTGAAGCTCCATTAGTGGAGGATTTAGCCATAGAAGATTGGTAACCTCTTCCTTTCTTTATATCTGCCCTAGATTAATTCTGACATATCTTCTTAATATCATCCTAGGGAGCTTGGGTGATAATTAATACTCCTCCTATCAAGTCCAGAGCATCAGTGAAATTTTCATTGATCCCTCTAATGAAGAGAAACTTTTGAGACTCTTCATTGAGTGCATGATGTGGGGATTTCTGCAAATAAAATAGGAACCTTGAAACATAGTCCTCCAAACATTCATTCTCCTTCTCCTACATCCTAAAGATATCATCTCCTCTCATATCACTACCTCTACAGTATTCTTTATACTTCTCAAGAAACTTTTCTTTCATATTATACCAAGTATCTATAATATCCCTACCTAAGCCCATAAACCATCTTAATGCAGCTTCCTTCAAGGTAGTAGGAAAAAATTTAAGCTTATGAGAATCAGTAGTGTAATCAAAGCTTTTTTAGAGGATATCAAATTCAATAAATAAAGTGTTTGGGTCCTCTATTACAATCCCATAGAATTTAGGAAGAACTGAAGCAACGATTTTCTTGAGGTTATCAACCTCATTTTGGTGAGAGATAGGGAATGGAAAAGTTGGATGGTTAGGTCTATTTTGGTCAGCTATAATTGCTTGATGGATTATCAAAGAAAATGGATTCTCAATCAAGTTTTGGGTAGTTTTCTCTTCAGAGGAAGTTTTAGAACTAGTCAAATTGGAAAATGCATCAGCAAAATTATTTTTCTCTTCTTCTTCATCGCTTAGAAAATTTTGAGACTCAACTAGCTAGTTATCAGGATTAGGGTCATTAGGAATGACTCTCCCTAGAGCATCTCTTCTCTTGCCCCTATGCATGCGGTATTAACTCGATATCAGCCAACTGACACAAATAATTGGTTAAAGAATAGTGGATCATTACTTTACTCAAATGAATGGTATGCTAAAAACAAACTTCGCAGATACTAAAAACAAGAAATAAAATAGAAATGACTCCAAAGAACTTCCTGGTTTGATACCATCCCTAGAAATGGTGCCAAAAATGTTGGCCTCCTCAAATGGTTCAATAACTAATCCCTTAAAGCTATAACTTAGAGATTAGATATTTTCACCAAGTAGTTATCTTTCTCATCATGAAGTTTCATTTCATTATCAACCCAAGGATTTGAAATTGAAATGGGTCAGCATTGTCTATGCAATAGGTCTCAATTGTAGTCATTCTTATCCTATAACTAGAGAGGAAATAGTACACAAAGTGAAATGCTTGAAAGGAAGTAGCATAAGTACTGAGCATAAATCAACAAATAAATTGAATTGAAATGAATGACATAAACAAAAGTCTCAACAAACAGACAAGAAGTTACTTTGTCTGCCTTGGCTATAGGAACAGACACAAAATGAAGTTCCAATGGTTGTAGGAATAGACAAATGCTAAGATTGTAACTAATTGTTGAACAGAAAAGTAACTACTAAATTGAATGGATAGAATTCTCACCAATTGGGCCCCCTTGAATGAGTCTCCCCAGAACTAACTCAGATGTACCAAATTAAAGTATCATTTTATTCATTGAAAACATTTTTACATCATAATAGCAACATGATTGTATTCCTTGAAACTAAAGATTGAAGTACAATATTAGAACATCCAACTTTTTGAAGAGGAACATCTGATCATTATTTATAGAAGGAAATATTCTAACTAACTATAAATAATTGGGCAGTTGTCTCCAATAGACTAGGAGGATGCCATTTATTGAAAGCATGAAAAATAGGAAGGAGGTTATGCATGCACAAGATTTAGTCAAAACAGTCTTGCCTCAATGAGGATCCAACATAGCAACACCTCCTAAATCTACTCAACTAATAGGCATGGTCATTTAAAGTTAATTTATCACTTCCACATGAGCTGAAAGTTTCCAACCATTGACCTCTTCAATTTCCATCTCTTTTTTACTCCTTCAGGAACTAGGAAACTGGCATGAACTTCTTCCATCTTGCAAGCTCCATTTATATCTACATCTTAATCTAAACTTGTATTATGGCATTAGTGTGCACAATAAAATTGTATATCCATAATCACCTTAGAATAACATTCATTCAATCACATATAAAATTAATATAGATATATCACATAGCAGGTTAATACCATCAAAAGTTACAGGGATAAGTTCATATATAAATTTCATAAGTTTAGGGAAATAACATAGGAAGTATTAGTAACCAGGTGCTAAAACCCCATCGTAACAACAAAAAACATATGATAAATCCTAACAAAAATGAGTCATTATTTGGACTCATCATATGGTCTCATCAAGGATAGGAGGCTCAATCATGGGTTGAGGCATATTGGTAAGGGATAATTTTGTTATGTGTTTTGCCTTAAAATTTTGATAGGATTTGAAAAAGAAGTCCTCAGGAGGCCTAATAGGTTCCATAGATTCGGGCCAAAATAAATCCAATGATAAATTCCCACGAGAAGACATGAGATTAAAGCCACTATGATGCAAAGTAAAAATCTCATTGCCAAATGGAAACTTTAAGCATTTATGTACAACTGACAAGATGACATTCATGGAACAAAGTCATGGATAGTCTAACTTTACATGAAATTGGTCTGACCATTGGATGATGGAAAATAAGACACATAATTTTTTTTATCCAACTTTTAAAGGAAGAGTTATCGAACCTATCATAGGGCAAACAAAACCATTATGCATTTTGATCCATGCTTTTGGATTTTCATAAGTATCTTGATAAAGTTCATGCACAAATAAGAATTCTTTAGTGTTCACATTCTCTACACAAATGGGATCAATTAATATCCCATTAGTAGGTTTTTCATTTATTCTTCCAGCTATGTAAAGAGGACCGTCGGGTGCATGTCTAATTATGTCATGCTGTGAGAAAGCAATGTCAAGTTGTATCCCAGTTAGGCCCTTATGAGGTTGAATTTCAATGAAATTGACTGAATGATTTATAGTGTGCTTCTATTTATTTCTTATTTTATTTTGGATGATGTAACCAATGGTAAGGACCATTTCTATTCCTTGTTTAGTTTCAATAAATTCTCTTATGTTTTGTATCATAGGAACAACATTATTAGCGATGTGTTTAGAACTTACAAAGTTTTGCAATTGCTCTCACTCTTCATCCATTCTTCTAAGGTTCTCATGAGGTAAATTAGCAATCATTGCATCAATATTAGTCACATTAGGTGTAGGTAGGGAATTCATAGGAAATTAATTGTTAAGGGTATGATCCGTAGTGGGTTGACTAGTGTCAACACTATGAGTGAAAGAGTTATAAAACCCAAGATCCACGGTGAATGATGTACCGCAAGATGACATGAGTCTCAAACTAAATCTCATGACAGTAGTGGCAATAGGACACCAAGTTGTGAAGCTCATACAAGTTTCAAAAACCCAAGGTGTACCCAAAATAGATAAGAGGTCAAATGTAATTAAATGCCCTAGAATGCAAAGTGCAATGCAAGCAATTTTTCAAATTTAAAGCAAAATAACTTTTTTATTATGTTATGCAAAAATTTGAAGATGATGTCTTTTAGATGGAATTTAGAATTCAAATAATGCACTACTTTTGACCAATTATGCTTAATATGAACAATTTTCAATAAAAAAATGTTCAAAATTTTGAAATAAAAGACTAAATACTTAAACAAAGAATGCAAAAACAATGATTTTAACTAAGGTGGAGACTGCATTTATAAGCATAAAATTTATTGTGGACAAGAGATATACCAAATTATGGGTTGAAGGTGATTCTTTAAACATAGTTAATTATCTACATGGCACCCATATGTTGAGTTGGAATGTGGAGCAATTAATTAAATATAGTATAATGATGTTAAGTGCTTGTGAAGAGACCTGTGTATCTCACATCTTCTTAGAGGGCAACTCTTTGCCAGATTTTTTTGCCAATGAGGCTATCAGATTAAATGAGTTCCATGTGTCAGAGGAGGGATCGATCATTCTCGAGAGAGCTAGAAGTTTAATGAGAAATGATGGTGTGGGATGAGAATGTGTGGTGACAGCATTTAAGACTAAGTACTTTATTCCAACTCACACACTTTGTGGGTTTCTTTTGAATTGTTGGTATTCATTCAAGCAATTTTCACAAAGGTTTACCTCTTCTGGTGTCTGAAAAAATAGGTGGAGACAGAAGTAGAATTGAGCCACACTCTTGTGTGGGTCTAAGGAAGAAAAATAAACTATGAAATATTTTGTGTCGGGGGAATTTAACGCCATTTTTGGAATGATTGCATGCGCACGACCCACATGCTTTGGTGGAGTTTGTTTCTTGCTAGCATAATCGGAAACTTCATATAAAGGGTCTAGAAGTGGAGGTGAATGAGGAGTTGATTTCTTCTATGATGGGGATGTTGATGGTTGGTCATAAGTTTTACAAGGAAAAGAAGAGTAATGAGGATGCGATGACCCATTTTTTCAAAGACAACGAGAGGAAGAAGTTGATTAAGATGGAGAGTTGGGGCTATGAGTGCAAGTCTCTCAAGAATATTTGGGTGGAGGTGGTCGAGGTAATAATTTGCTATGTGACATTGGAAGGTAGGTTTGCTGCTATTCTGGTTCACCATTTCACTCTCTTAAATCACTTTAGACACGAATTATTTGTTTCTTTTCCATTTTTTCTGCTTTCGTCCATGGAGATTTCGGTGTATTCACATTTAAAAAATAGGAAGGCTTTGATCCTCCATGAGGGTCTCATTCTTTTAATCATGGAGCATGTTAAGTCCCTTCTCCCTACCCCTTATATTATGGGTATGGAGAAGAGTCTGAGTGATGGGTTTGATTCTTCTGGTTTGGATACCAGCAATGCCAAAGATGAAGAGTGGGAAGAAGAGGATGAGGAGGGTCCTCCATCCCTTGAGGCCACCTCCTCAAAAAAAAAAGGAAGAAGGGTTGCCTTAAAAATAGTCGTGCTCCTAAGCACCTTATTATCTCTGATACCGAGGATACAGAGGTGGGTCGGATGATTCCTCTCCCAGGAAGGTGGTGTTGGTTGTTGATCAGGGTAAAATTGATGATGGAGGAAAGGAGGATTTGTGATAGAATGTGCTAGGCTCAGAGGTCAAGAACTAGCCAAGGAGGTCATCCA
Organism: Sequoiadendron giganteum; assembly: GCA_007115665.2. NCBI lineage: Eukaryota > Viridiplantae > Streptophyta > Pinopsida > Cupressales > Cupressaceae > Sequoiadendron > Sequoiadendron giganteum. The sequence goes on from CM021109.1 coordinate 300,640,115, forward strand.
AATGCATTGCTAAGCTGAAAAACTAGGTCTCAAATGTTCTTGCTAAGGATGCCAAGGTGCTAGATGAGGAGATGGCTATTGCCGATGAGGCGATGAGTATTGAGGACTCACGGGTTCATAACTTAACCAATGATGCTCTATAGGATGAAAATAAGGTTCAAGGTGAGGAAGAATCTGAGAGGATGAATGCTAAATCAGAACCCCTAAAGGTAGATCCCCTCTCTGAGCACTTTTCATATTTAAATGATGAGTCTCCCTCAATGTTTGAGATACTAGACATGGAAAGGGTTGGGGCCACTAAAAATTTTTAATTAGCTAAGTGGACTCTTCAGGAGTTCAATAAAGTTAACATTAAAATTAGGGGTTTGAAGGAGAACTTGAGAATGTGTCAAAAATCTCAGTGTCAGACATTCTAATTGACAGAATTATGGACCTAGAGGGGTCATTCCAGGATTTCAAATCTTTATGTGATGAGTGGTTGGTTGGGTTGGACATCAAGGTTATGGGCACCAATGCAAACATTAAAATTTTTTTGCATGTGTGCCATATTTATGTTAAAAATAGTGTGAACTCCTTGAAAGTATTGTTCAAAAAGATCAGTGAATTAAGAGAGGATCACCTATACTTCTTTGAATTAATGGAGAAGGAGCATACGGCTAAGGGTAAGGGAAAGAAGGGAGCAAAAAATGACACCAAAGGCCCTACTGCTAAAGGTGCTGGTATCTTTAGGCCTATCTTCTTAGTAGCATTTTGTATCTCATGTTGTAAAGGGTTTCCGTCCCTTCAAAACCTATTTTTCCCATATAACCAAAATAATGATTTTAATGCTCAAAAATTTAGAGAAAACCTTGATCAAGGACTCATTCACCCATCAGTGAATGGGTCTCACTTCAGGAATTTTAAAAATTAATTTGCAATTTTATGAGATTCTTTGTATGGTTTTCATATTCTGGTTTCAAGCAGTGAGTTATAGTTTCAAATTTCTGTAAAATAAGGTCTAAATGTAAGTGAAAAATAGTGCCAAATGACAAGCAAAAATACCTAATTTGAGATTCAATTTTTAGATGTAAATGACTCATTATGTAATGCTATGTAAATACTATGCAAAATGACTAGTATTTTTTAATTTTCTAGATTTTAAAGAATTCAAAAATATAAACCTAAGACCTTAAATGAGATGCAAACTAATGCAAGTAAACAACCCTAAATGATATGAAAATCAATGCAATGCAATGCAAATTAATGCAAAACCTAGATCTAGGGATGAAAATGGACTCCAAATCAGCAAGATATGATATGCTAAAAAGTTAGGTTCACCAAAATGAAACACCGAAAAATAGGTTGGGGGGATTAAATATGATATGATATGATATGATAAGGGACCTATTTTCCTTTGTTTCACTAGGAACTGAGATCCACACAATAAATTGATTATCAAACCTTAGGTGAATCAAGTCAAAGTGAGAATCTTCAAATTTCCTTATGACTAAAGGACGGGGGTCAAGGTCAAACAACACTTTGGGGGGGAAAACAAAAATTAGAAAATTAACACCAAAATGCAATTTGACACTTGAAACTTGAAGATTAAACTCAATATTTGTAGAACTAGAAAATAGAATGCAGATTTGAGAAGGGCAGGGACTTGTGTACCAATCACCAAAAGTATTTTTTAAAAGCTGATTTGGGACTCATTCACCCATGGGTGAATGAATCCAAGTACAAGGGTTGCAAAAATATTTTGGGAGCCTCTGGTGTAGATCTGAAGCTTCTAATTTGTCCACGTTTTAGTGTCCAAAAGTTGAAAATCTAATTTGTAGGTGAGATTTTGTGATTTGATAACTTTGACAACTTTTGGAAATTTAGCAACTTTGTAAGTCTTTCTCTTCAAAATGTCTTCAAGTCTTCTTCAACCTAAATCTAAAATCACACATACAAGAGATAAAAAAAATTTTTTTTTGGGTGAATAGGGGTTTTCCTTGGTCAAACCCCATTTTGGTAATCAAACCTTGAATTAAAATAATGCATGAAAGAGGGAATGAAGAATGAAAAAATCTATGTTACCACTCAACAAACCCTTGTATGAAACCTTGATAATGGAGATCTTAGGAGGTATTCAACTTGCATGAGATGGTTGAATTGTATGTGGATCTTGACACTTGAATCTTGCTTGAAATGATACTTTGAATTATTGACTTGATCATGAAACCTACATCACAATGTTAGCTCCAAAAATATGCATGATGCAAGAAAAATTTGACAGGATGAATAGATCTTGAATGCTACAATAAATCTCTGATATACCTACTCTTTGTTGTGCCCTTGGTAACATGCCCCATTCAGAATGGGGACCCTCTCTTTCCTTCGCCTTGTCGGGTCATTTTGTCATTGCCTCATTTTGTGTGCCCCTATTTTGGTGCCCTAGATGGTCAACGTGCCTCCAAAGTCTCACCTGAAGTTGACCATGTTTCACCCCCTCAAAATATGCTAAGTCCTGAATCCTCATAGAGTTCTTTTGGCATTTTTCCTTTCCCAAGCAGCCTTGGGGCCTTCCGGGTCCGGCTTGCTAGGTTTCCCTTGCTAGATTTTTCAGTTGCATTTTCTCTTTCAAATGGCCATCGGCTCACATCCTTCCAACCTCCAAGGCCCACCTCCCTTCTCGTCATTTCATAACTTATGCTATGACAGATCATCCTTCACGTGCTCTGGGCCCGGTCCACCAGACTTCTCTTCCCAGGATTCCTTCATGCATTCGCCATTTGAAATGACCATCATCCCACGTCTTTCCAAACATTGGACCTCAGGCCCCTCTTTGTCGATGATTTTCCACTTGGCATTTCAGATGGACTTGAACCAATGTCCTTTCAGCCTCCAGGTTCCAGACCTCCCATCGTCATCCTAAAATTTGAACTCACCAACCTTTTGGCCCATCGAACATGCATTAATTAGGTGCATTAAATGCACTTAGGGGTATAAATAAACATGGTTGACCTATCATTTCCACATGTCAGGAAGTTCAGAATAGTTGTAGAGACCTCTAGAGCATTCATCAACCATCGCCTTCACGCCCATTGCCTCCCTTAGTTGTTCTTCGCAAATTCATCAGTTCTATTCACTGAGTTCTTAAGGTAAGTTCATCGTCTTACCTCCCATTATGATTTTGGTAATTCCCTGTTTAAATAATGGATGGTAATGGGTTAAAATGCATTCATTGGATAAAGGGAGGATTTTCCCAAAAAACCCATGTGGTAATATTCTTAGAAAATCCCTCGAGTCACCAAGTAACTGACTTCATAATTTCATCGCCCTGGTCCCGCTCTTCCTACAGAGTGATAGCGCCCTCCGGGCCCGAGCCTTCCCATCACTGCTTAACGAAACTTCAAACTTCAATAACTTTAAATGGTGAAGTGCCCTCTTAGATCCTCCATCTCGAATCTCCCTTACCTCTCCATCATTCGAACTTCATAAAACTTGATCACTAACAGCATCCATGCTCATTGGGCCCACTCCGGTAGGATTCCATCCCTTGGGACGTCATCTAGCATTCACTCTCCCAAACAGAATTTTGACTCCATCTATCTGGCCTTCAGACCCTATCTCTCTATTTGATGTTTCTCATGGAAGAACAAAACAACCTAGCTAAATGCCCTTCAGGTCCCAGTTCACGGACCTCCATACATAGACTATCGTCATAGCTTTGTCATTTATAATGGCCACCAGGAGACTGCCTTATGGCTCCTAGATCCCGAACTTCTCAGCATCACATAAGTTAAAACCAGAAAATCCAAGTCTTTTCCCTCGTCGAGTCCCGATCATCTAACTTCCACTATCGGGACTCTGTCCGGTCTCAACCTCACAAAAGGGAAATTCGAGATCATCCCTCCAGCCTCTAAGCCCTGATATACCAATCCCTGTCAGGACTCAATGAAGAAAACATGAGGGAAAATCCACGTCGGGGTCTGATCCATCGAGTTGCTCCCATCAGACTTTCACTCGTGGTTCATCATTCTAAATGGCCATCCTCCAACAGCTTCCCGACCTTCATGGTTCGAACACCCCAAATGATTAAGTTGTGTGGACCATCCTCCAGCATCTCAGGTTCTCAACCCTAGAACTCTGCCTCTGAAATGTCGTTTCACCAAAGCCATTCCAAATGGCAAATTATTGACGGCTTTCCCTCCTCATGACTTTGGGTGCCCCAATAATGATCCTAACACCTCCTAATTTGGAAACAAACCTTGACCCACATGCTCAAATTGGACCTTTCCTACATGAAAATTTCAAATCATCTAAATCTGAGGATGAGAGAAACCAGATGGATTGCCCTACCCTGTTCGCCCTTCAAAAATACATTCTGACCAGGGATGTCCTACCTGTAGGGCCCGGACCATCCAAACTCCCTCCAATAAACTACTGATGGCAATTTTCACTAAATGTTATATTTTTGAATGATGAATTATCCAATCTAACAATGTTTTGTAGGGATTTGGCTAGCCTTTTATGTTTTCATGCTTGATTATGCTCACCTTGCCTCTATGTGCAGAATATATGGAATTAGGTGCAGAAGCCTCGAGAGTGGTCGTAGAGAAGGACAAATGAAAATAGGCAAGGCCCCTCATGGGAAAGAAGACAAGGACCAAATGAAGTACCAGTTCCAAGAGGAACCATTGCAATCTAAGGTCACCACCAATTGTAAGGAGGTCTCTAATACCAACATTGGACATGTGAATATTGATGAATTCATAGAAAGGGTCAGGTTCAACCCTAAGATAGAAAATGCAAGACTGATCAAAAGTAGTGGGATAGCCAAAGCTATAGCTTTCCCTCCCTCTCTTGTTGCCCCCGAACTAGTGATGGCTTGTAGGGAGGCATACCAACCAAAAACTAGAACAATAGTAGACAGGGATGGGAATGTGTTGGCCAACATTTCACCCAAAGGAATAACGAAGACCTTTCATATCCCTACCTTTAAGGAGATGGAATTTCCAACCATAAAGGAGTGCAATGAAATGTGGGACGAAGACCCAATGAAATGTAAGAAGCTCATAAATCAACATTGGCTCAAGGAGAAGAGGGGTAGTGCTACAAAGGTTCCCCAGGAGCTCTTTCATAGTGACTTTTACGAAGACTATCGTGATCTGGTAACCCTACTAAGCAGAGTAATGGGCCTCCCTGCTGCAGCCTAATTTCAAGAATGGATGGTCTACTTTGTCAAATAGATTTTGCATGAAGAGGAGGATACCACATTTTATTGGGGTGGAATAATCAGCGATTGCTTCCACGAGTAATTCATGAATGTCAAGAAAACCTCCAAATTCTACATGACATCTTATCTGGTGTACTCATTGGTTGATCGGAGGCATTATAGTGGTTTGTTTAGAGCTCTGAATGAAGAGCGTGGAAGGGAGCTCAAAGTCTATGACAGGTACCCTCAGGTGCAATTCAAAATATTTAAAAAGGACTACGGCAGGGTAAATGATTCTTTCATAGGGTATATCATTAGGCTGCTCAAGGGTGACTTCGAGAGAAGATTCTCCCATAGTGTGTTGGATTTCCTCAAGCAATATGCCTTCCTATTCATTCAATATCCTAAATTTACAAACATTCGCTCCCAAGGGTTCTCAGAAAGACTAAACAAGCTGCCTCGGTATCCCAATGACTGGATAATTTTGTTGGAGCTTTCTTGGTAGCTGTGACATATTCACACCCTTTTAAGCATCAAGCATCTAGTAGGGATTCCTTATCCCCTTTCTTTTGGCCAAGGGATGTACGAGCTCTATACCTCCCAGTGTGCCCAAAACTCAAAGAAGGAATTGGTCGAATATCATTTCAGACTCCACACGGCTCGGCCATGGATGGACCCCTATGGCCACATCAGAAAGGCACTTGGACAAGAATACACCCATCTCCATAGTATTGAATAATTTTGGGCTAATTGTAAGGATGACTATGAGGTGTGAATAAGGCACTATATGCGGATGACCGCATACTTTGTAAAAAGAGTAAACCTATTCCCAGTGCTTGATCAAATGGAAGAAGATGAGAGCACTATGATAGACCCCAAGTATAATGCAATTTCCAATATACCACTACCACTAATTGATTGGAATGAGCAAGAGTTTGATGACCTTGATATTCTGACCAAGCCCATAGAGGCTCACACAAAATAATGGATTGATGGGCAAGTTGCTCGATTGAAGCAACAAGGGGTCATCCTAACTTATAAGGGGCTCAAAAGTGAGCCAAGTGGATCTTATGGTGGGGTAGTTGCTACATCAATAGGAGAAACATCGAAGTCCCCTCCACTCACTCACTCTAGGAAGAGAAAAGAGACTAACGATCAATAGTCTATCCCAAAGGTGTATGCTAGAAATGCCTCTGAAGGTGAACCTTCTAAGAAACATAAGAAATTAGGTAGCATCAACAAAATGCCCATAATTCAAGAAGATCCACTCCATGAGGGAGACAAAATGGAGGCTGATCAATCGCAATCTCCACCTATCTCATTTTCTGCTGCAACCACTATTGTTGTTGCTACCACCCTGCCTATCCCACATGCAGCAATTGCTACCTCTCCACCCGTGATGGATATCTTTGTCCACCTTGTCTCTACCTCTCCCACAACACAAGTCATATCAGTAAATTCCTCCTTGGCTACCACCTCACCACTTTCCTCATCATCCATGTCCTCGTTATTTTCTCTTTTGATTACCACCGTCGCAACTACAATGCCTGCCCTCACCCTTTTGGAGTTCTTTCTTAAATATATGCAAAGTGTGCCATCTAAACTCTCTAGGATTTTCACAAACCCAGCGGTGCAGGCTCCCATTTCCCAAGCAATAACCAATCTCCCAGTTCCTCCTCCTCCTACTGAACCACCCATAATGGAGGCCACCATGCAAATTTCTTAGGAGTTGGACAAACAACAACAAAGGGAGGCAGCTAAAGGGTTAGAAGAAGAGGCGGACGATTACCATGAGCACCCTATATATGAGCATCAAGTAATTGATGAGGTCATCTATAAGTCCTTTGGTGATGATGGCGAGGATTTGGATGCAAATATTATTGAAGAGACCTCTGAACCTGAGCTTGATGAGGAGCTAGCCAAGCAGCTCAGGGAGATTGAAGGGAAGGAGGCTGCAAGATAGCCTATTATCGAGGAAAGGACCACCAACATGGAGATAGAGGGCAATAAACCTCCAATAGAGGAACGTGACCACAACCCTAAGCATAATGAGGAGGTGTTCCCTCATGGTGAACAAGAAGAAAAAGAAGAAGATAAGCCTGAAGAAGAGGCTGAAACTCATGAGAATCCAAAGACTGAATAGCCCGAGGAGCATGGGCATGAGGAAGATATCCCCAAGGAATTCCTGCCCATTAAATTTCCCATCAAATGCACAGTGTTCATCCAGGACTCCGATGAGGAAAAGGAGGATACGAGTATGGAGCAAGAAGTTCTTATTGATAAAGATATTGAAGTCGGGAAAGATGAAAATGAAGGTGACCAGGAATCACCCAAAGAAAAGTCCTCAATGCCCGATTGGTTGGAAAGGCACCTGGAGAAGAAAAATCCTAGTCTGAAAGATCCAAAAACAAGATTGGATGCTATACTGGCCCTAGCTCAGATCAACACCAAGAAGGAGAAGAAGCCTAAAATCATATCAAGGGTAATGATGGATGCCTCTAGATCTAGAAAAGTTTAGGTAGCTACGCCAGTGGTGGGAGAACAAGGAATAAGTTACAACATTTCCACCATCGACTTGGGGATGGTCACTAGGGAACATAAAGTAGATCACCTTCAGGAGTCTGTCGCCACAGTTGTGCATTTGATACAACAAGATAATATTTCAAAGGAAGAACTCAAGGCACAAGTGGTTTATTTAACAACCTACATCCAACAATGGTTGTCAATAGAAGATAAGCCTATCACATCTTTGGCCCCGCCACAATTATTGTCCAAGGAACAAATATACAAGCTTGAAAGGAGAAAGAACTTGGATAAGACCACGGAGATTTGGTTCTGCCAAGTCTTATATACTAGAAACATGGGCATCAATCACTCTGTCAGGACAGCAAACAAGTTCCTAGATTTATAGAAGTCTCTTGAGGGATCAAAGAAGTTTTGTACACATTTCCCAAGGATATATGAGTCTACCTATCCAAAGATTGAGGCTATCCTCAAACTGCTAAGCGTGACTTGGGAAAAGGGACTTGCATTCAAGAAGGATGAAAATTGGCTAATGGATGTATGGAAATGGGATTTTGACAATTGAAAGGAAAGGTTGGAACAGGTGCTTGATAAGGTTGATCCAGATATTGATTGGGCCAAGGATATTTGGGTAGATTGCAACTAGTACTTAAAGCTAATGACAAAGTATGACATGCCTTTCATACAGGTTCATCCAGAGAAAATAAAACCTCATTTCTAGAACAGGATGGAGGATGGAATGTCGGATGATATCACCATCGATTTCATGAGTTTTTCTGCCAATCCTTTGCCCAGTCTGAGTTGTTCAGGGACCGGACTGCCAAGTATGATGAAGAAAGGGAAAATCTCTTTGACAGGTCCAAAGAATGGAGTTACCAAGTGTTGTGATCTGAGATCATAGAGATTGATAAACTCCAGTCAGTGATTCTAAAACTCATGGAGTATGTTGCTTTGAAGAAGCAAGAAGGAAACCCTATTATTGGTGAAGAGTTCCCTACATAATAGCTGCAGCAAAAGAGCAATCAGCAAAAGGACAAAATGCTACAATGCTGCCACTAGAAGACAAAATAGGGAAAAGGACATAAATGTATTTTAAAATGTAATATATTGTGGGGGTAGGTAGAACCCTAGTTTTTAGTGAATCTTGGCCACACAAATGTAAATCAATCTTGGCCATTCATTCTACTTTTTGGACACTATAAATAGGGGGTCTCCTCTCATTTTCAAGACAGAGTTGAGTTGTTGTAATGACATGCTGCAGAAATTTTAATAGAAATACATTGACTTTGGTGCATTTTTGAGTTTCTTTGCATGTTTCATGGTTCATCTCTCATAGTTAGTTGATTTAGTTAGATTTACTTTGTTTTTCCAGTTACTTTCAGTTTACTTTGATAGATTTAGCAATGTTGTTCTATGGTTGTGAAGATTGTTGTTGTGTAGATGCCTTCCTAGTCCATACTTTTGGTTGTTTGTTGCTGGTAGATGGTTGTGTAAAGTTAGTCAGGGCTTAAATTCAAAGCTGCCTCAAAATTTTATCTTTGTTCATACATGTACATGGTGAATGAATGGTAAAATATCTACAATCCTTAGAAGATAGCACAGATTTCATGACACTGTGAAATTTTTGGTTAAATAAAATTTATGGTTAAGTGAAATTTTGTTTCAAGGAAGTTGTCCATAGTAGAAACCTCCATGATCATTGTTCATTCGTAGTTGTAGGTCCAGGAACCTCCTCTCTTCCCTGCCCTTTTTTATTTTTTTTAATTAGTAACCTATGCTAAGGTTCATTGCACATTGTAAAGCCAAATCTCAAGTCAAAACATGAATTCAAGATCGTTGTCCGAACCTACAACAAAGTACACATCAACTTCCCACTTCAAGAACTCCATCTAAAGACTCAACTTTCTTCCATCCTAACTTCTATAAGTCTGCCTCGTGATTAATAGAAAGATCACATCAAAAATCAACTGAGATATTCGATGCAAGTCATGACCTAACACCCGAGAGACCTTGGGGTAATTTTCAGCAACTTGTGTTGGAGATTTCCTTTCAAGAGAGGTGATGCACCTATGCATTACCTGTGTTGAGAAAGTGTGCAAAACATGCATCAACACTCTTGAATTCCCTTGATCATAAAACTTAGCTCTTGTGAAGTCACATAAAAATTCTAGGGGAAACTTAGTGAAATGACCTTGTATTTATAAGTATGTATCCTTAATTTCTAAAAATTCAAATATCACAAGCCAACATTGAATTACATATTTGAAATCATTAAAATACTGCCAAAAACATAGTTTAAATTTAGGTCCAAAGGTTTAGGGAGGACCCATTCGCCCATGTTCCATAAACTCAGAACACACATTGCTCAATGTAAAGTGTTATGTTTAGGCATTAATTAATTTCAAGTTTCCCCTTTGGAAAATGCAATTAATTAGGCTTGTGCATGAATTAAAGGGCCAATTAAGGCATAATTAAGCTCAATTTAATTAATATGGCCCAAATAAGTGTGTAAATGTAAATGGGTACATTTAACAACACTAAATTAAGGCAATATTAATTCCATTTTAAATTAGGAGGTCCCAAAAAAGTGAGAAAATGTAAAGGGTTATATTTTTCTACACTAAAGCCATAAAAGCTTACAACAAATCCATATGGACATACAATGTCACATATATGAAATACAAAATATATGTTCAAAAATTCCATATAGGCATACAATAAAGGACTCTAATATAGTAATTTCCCTTTGGGTGAAGGAAATAGATCATGAGATTCCTTTGACTATTGAGAGGATGGAGATGCATACAATGGTGGTCTCTTGTGAACTCATTCACTCGACCTCCTGTTTAAAGTTTCCTAGACCCCCACCTAATACAATAAAAATTATATACATTAACATATATAAGTTAAATTATAGAATGACATAACAAAATAATCACTTATCGCATACAAATAATCACTATGTTCATCCACAACAAGGGCACACTCACAATTTGGATTTGTGAAGCCCTGTGGCAACCATCCAAATAGCAATTAAACTATAAATGAATATAATTTAATTTTTCAATAATAGATAGATAAAACAACAAATATAATGTTAAATTTACTAATCTATCTCATAACTCTGTCAAAGGCATCAAACTCGCTACTGTAGAAGCAACACCATGCTCCATTATTGTATGAATATCAGGAGGATTATCTACTTGCATCATCTAAAAATAGAACAACAATATTTAATTACCAAAACTCCCTAAGTGAAAGTTATTTGTATTACCTGATATTAATTTTTTACATAAATATTTAAAGGGTTTAAACCATCTAATAGTGATAAAGACACAACTTAAGCATTAACAATGCCTTTACATGGAATATAGATTCCATCCCAAGAAATTTGCAAGCATGATAGTTCTCATAAAATCATTTAATATGACTTACAAAGGTTGCTCATAGAATGGTGTGACAAAACCATAACCTCAAATCCTTATATATGTGTGTGTGTGTGTGTGTGTGTGTGTGTGTGTGTGTGTTCAAGTATTGCCATGTCAAGTATATCAAGTGGCCTAAATTTGAAGGATTACTCATGGCTTTCAAGAATAAATACTTCCAATCATCAAATTTTCATAATGTGAAATCAAATATTCTTGTTAAAATGATTAGAGTATTGTGAGCATATCCATGTAAGACAAGAAGTCAAATAAAGCAATGAAGTAAATCTAGATATAAGACTCCTCAAACTAATATCATTTCAAAACCTATCAAGTAAATGATAAAACATAAAATTAACCACAAATAAAACATAGCATAGCATAGGAAGGCACCTAGAATGTGTAAGTCAACTAGGACCCATGAAGATCAAATCAACTAACCAACCAAGATCTATGTCATCCAGAGAAGAAGAAAAATTGAAAGATGGTAGAAACTCACTCAAAATATCAAGCTAAAAAGGGGGTCTCTCTTTTGATGATAATATAAGGCGAAAATCATCACCAAAATAAGATAAAAAACCAAGAATAAATAATAAAATAAGTGGCTTAAAATCCTTGTATGTATAACTAAATTTTCTTAAAGGATACAAATACACATTTAGGAATCTATATTTCCTTTCTATATTTGTCTATTAGTTTAACTTTAATGCAACCGACTATTTAGAGGATACAATTTTGTAGATCCACACATGTGAGATTCTTAGGAAGATTTTTTAGTTTGATAAAGACTTTAAAATCATGAAAAGAGGTATGTAACGATGAATAAGACTAGTAGACACAATACCTAAAAACCTCTTAAGACCTAAGCATCATCCCAAAAAGGGTTTCTAAGCACCTCTTAGGACCTAGTTAAACTTGATTGGGATCAAACCAAGCTCATTAGACTAAGGAATCTATGGTTCTAAGTGAAAGGAACAATCAAGTGAGCAACCAAGATGAAGGCCTTAAAAATAAAAGTGATTTTTTTTATCATGGGTAGATTGGAAATGAACTAAGATAGCCTAAAAGAGTTGGATATTCACTCCAACACTCAAATAAAAATATTCTCTTTGATTCAAAAATATAAAATTCTCTACTAACAACACCAACCATAAGAAGGTGAAAAATTAATTGACACCACTAGCCTATAATTTTACAAGTCAATAACATGATCAAACTAAATTCATAGATTATGAAGTACATATAAACCTAGAATAAAACTAAGTAAAAATTTTAAATAACACTTAAAATCTATGTACAACCTTTGATTCATTAACCATTATTCAATTACATTCAAAAAAAAATTAACTTTCCCGCTTCCACAAGTTTTAATCTCCTTCGATCATGGTACCTACTTGTGGGGGGATTAACCTGTCCCCCCAAATTGTGTGCCTAATATTTGTCGAACACCCAGAATACTGAGAGGGGGGAGTGAATCCGTATTCTATATGACCAATTACTCACAAACCATCCAATTAACAAAGTGTATCTAACAACAGCAATAAATGAAAGCATGAAAGGAATCACAAGATCATATAACACATGAACACCAAGAATTTTATGTGGAAAACCCAAAGAGGGAAAAAGCATGGTGAGGATTAGCTCACAATATATTATAATTGGTTATAAGATATTACAGGGGCTCACTACCAAGACACACTATCCTTATAAGGCTCACAGCCAGGGATAGATACAAAAAAAAATGGCTTCACAGCTAAAGTTTTAACAGATACAAAGTGCACCTTCCTTGTGTTGAATTTAGTTTTGATGAAGCTCTGAACACAAAACATTGCTTATCTTAGCAGTCGCTCAATATTCACAACAATTTTGTACTTATTCTAAATTCGCATGTTCCCACAATATCAAATCTCTTGCACATCATATAAAAAACCATATGTGTTCTACCACTCAGAAACCTTATGACTATAGGATTTAGGTAGAGTTTGAGTAGTACCTTCTTTACCACCTCATCATCTTCAATATTTCCACCAAGACCTCTGATGCATTTGACAACTTCATCCACTTTCTACATGTAGCTTGTAATGTTTTCATCCCTTGACATCCACATATTTTCAAACATGATCTTTAGATTCTACATCTTAGCTTGTTTGACCTTATCATCTCCTTCATAAATGCTTTCCAACTTTTTCCAAATCTCATTAGCAGTTTTTAGATTCATAAATTTCACAAGTTTAGTATTAGAGAGACCACTTGAAAGAGCATACCTTACTTTCACATTGTTCTCATAGGCCTTGATCTCAATATTAGTGTTCATACCATTTGTAGGCATAGTGTATCCAGTCACAATGGACTTCCAAACTCCATATCTGAGAGATACCAAGAAACCTTCAATCCTTATCCTCCAAAATTCATAATTTGATCCATCAAACAAAGGAGCATCCCTCTTGTACACCATCCCAGATCTACCTTAAGTGGTTGAGCTTTCTTCCAAGGAATCTTTCTCTGATACCAATTGTTGAATTCACAAGACAACTGAGAGGGGGGTGAATGAATTGCACATTAAAACTTCAAAGATCTCATCAACATTCAAATCCATAACTTAATTAACCCTTAATCTATAAGAATGATTTAGCATGAAAGAAAATATCAAAAATTGAGACACATCAACACCATTTACAATAGAACATCAAATTTGCATGAAAAACCTAAGAAGGTAAAAACCATAGAGAGGATTAGCTCACAATATAAAGTAATTGCAACATCGAATAAAATAGGCTCACTATTAGAGGGCTTACTATCTAAAAAGAAGAAGTGCTCACTACCAAAGGGTCACTTCCATATTATAGAAAAGAAGAATGTTATAGTGAGAAATCCATCTCAATGCAACAAAAAATTCCACCACAACATCACCAAGACATTCACAACCTTTTTGAAAGTTGTAGTCACCTTCTCACTACTTCTAGTGGCCTAACTCATTAAACCTCACACTACACTTCACAAATTTGTACTTCAAAACTTTGCACTTTGTATCACACACTCTACTCTCAATCCTCCATCAACACAAAAATTATTTATACCTTCTTCAACATTGAAAACATTCTCCAAGGTTAGGTATGCACCTCAACCATGCAACTTCACATTAGGTCAACACTAAGTATTCTCACAGTGGAAAGGAATGAAAGTGGACCACACCACATCTTAACTAGGACCTAAATCCACTCATACACACCACACCACACTTCCAAAATCACAAAAACAAATCCATAATTAGTGTAAACACAAAAGGTTAATTCAACCTATGTAAACACCATTAAACATTTAAGTACACACTTCCTCAAATCCAAAGATGACTCAAACACCACACACAATGCTTAAAGACAATCTAAAAAATTCCACAAACACCTTGAAATCCAATAAAATCCTTCACAACAACTTTCTCTTGAAGAACAAACTCAGCCTATACACCCAGATAAACTTCCATACACTATAACTCAAGTAATCATCTTGTGGAGCACCAAATCACAAACAACTTTGACTGAAGGTAGATACAAACCTTATTATCACACTTCCAAAACTACAAGACCAGAAACTAAATTGTAGAGAAATGTGGAGCAAGACCATTTCTCCCAGACACCACTACAACACAATTCACACACTGGTGAACACAACTTCTTCTACACAACTATCCATACCAATAAATTCTATATTTAACACCTATGAACACCTTTGACCAAAATATCTAAACCACACAAGAAGATCTTCAACACAAAAGAAATGTGGAGCAAAACCAGAACACCACTTTGTATGCCAAAACACCTCTACAACATAGTTTCCTATTTTATTTTATTTTTTTCAAAAGCACTTGGAAACCAAGCACCAGAAACACATTCTCATCATATTCACTACTTCCTCATCATCACCAAACCAACTCAACCAAACAACATCCACAAACAAAATCTTATCAAAGGAACACTAGAGGTTGACACTAGTAGTACTTATTAATGACAACATAATGAAACTATTTGAAGCATCATCACAACTTCTCAACCATCACTAGTTGACATCAATGACAACACACAAAAAAAGTCTATTGACATAAATGACAACACCAACTACTCATACTTGCAACATTTTAACCATTACCCATTATTCCCCTAAGTCATAATTAAATTTTAATATTCTTTGTATTTTTTGTAAATCTTGATCTTTTGAGTTTATTTAAGAGTTATAGTATAAAAATAGTTCTCAATTTTGGTTTAAAGAACTCCCTTTGTTTTTGTTTAATAAAGCTTTTATTTTTGCAAGTAAATATAATTTTTTTAGCTTAATTGAAGTAGAATAAGAATTTTGGTTATTATAATAAGTTATTTTAATTAAACCAAGATTTCCCTAGTATACATGTTGTGCATAATAATACACCACAAATATGATGTCAAGAAAATGAATATACTTAATAATCTATCTCCAAAGTATATAAATTCATATGTAATAAGGAAAAACCATTACAAATCTTGTAATAAATTAGAATTCTATATCCATCCATCTAATCATCATTGCATTCAATTCATATATAATAAGGAAAAACCCATTACAAAGTGTGTAATAAATTAGAATGCTATATCATTCACCTAGTCATCATTACTTTCAAACAAACACATGTTCAATAGGAAACCTAAAGTTAGAATTTCCCTACAGATCTACAAATGGAGCCATGGAGACATCAAGCTACATGAATCATTTATAATATTAACCCCCTTGTGATTTATAAGAGATGCTACTCTAATGGAAACCTATATTTGTATGAGTTGAAAAACTAGACAGACTTTCACACTTGAAATTGAATGGAAAAGAGAAATTCCCAACCATCTTTTTGGAAAATAAACTATTATATATAGTGCTTCATTGGTTACCATGTTTCTTCAAGAATTGTGAAAGAATTTTAAGTCATAAATGTGACAAGAAAGGAAATATTGATCCCAAAAAATTTACGATTAATAGCTTGAATAGGAAAGAGGACCATCATGAGTTGGAACTCAACCACCACACTAATGATTGCATTGTCAACCTCATCCTCCATCATTGAAAGTACATTTCAATCACCACCCTTAGGATTAAATAATATTTTTTAAGGTGGGAAAATCCTCTTGGAGTAGTTGTGGCATCAAATATGGTTGTTAATGGTGCTCTATTTGTGTAGGGAGGTAGGTGTAGATGAAAACTGAAAATGTAGGAGTTTTGGGGTTTCAAGCATATTGAGGATTAAGGATACTCTATAACTCATTCCTACAAAAAATAAATTAAGGTACCCCTACATTATTGACTCCAAAAATGCATATGAAGGGAAGTAATGGGAGTTAGGGATACCACAAAAACCTTACGCAAGGCAACTAAATAAGGATAGGTTTGATCTCATGAACCCAATGAATACACAATGTGAAATGTCAAGGATTAGAAGTTGAGAATAATTTATAACCCATGGAAAAAGTATCATGTTAAAGGAATTCCCATATCTCTAACTTTGAAAAATAATACGAAAGGGAAATGTCAAAAGTTAAGGATAAGGGATTGTAACGAACTCAAGCCATGAAGGATGTAGGTAAAGGAATGACCGAAATTAATACTTTGAAAGATAGCTTAGTGAAAAACATCAAAACATGAGGGTTACAGGAGAAGAATTTTGGGATGGGAAAGTCTAAAACTCTAAAAATCAAAGGGAAAAGATGGGGGTTGGAGGAGAGGGATGCAAGTATGGGAAACAGAAAACATCTAAAGATCAAAAGGAAAAGGTGGGGGTTGGAGGAAAGAGACATCATGATGGGAACTATTGAACTTTAAAATTCCACCTAGTCTTTAGAAATTGAACTAAATACCTCCATACACCAAGATTTTTTTGGATTTTGGAAACTTCTAACACATGATAAGCACACGAGCAATGATGAAGAGAAAAATTTATGCAAAATTTAACTAAGGGAGATCTATTAGGAAAAATTCTTTGATTAAGTATGAATGATGGGTTAAATAAGGCTGAGATACACAAGGTGACTATGGATCAAGAAAAATGGACATAGTCAAATCAGGTGCAAACAAATCTCAAGCCCTAACCACCTATGTACACACCTCACATGAGTGGGCATACAAATAGATAAGATTTGAATTATCACTATAATACCACCTAAAAATGATATGAACCAATTCAAATTAATCTTGGGCCTAGGGTAGGACCTAGCAGACAACCTAATTACATGGATTCAATTAGGTTATGGTTTGTGTGTATGATAGAGATGAGAGTAAAAGTATGCATAGTGTAAGAGAATGAGGAAAATATAGAAGATAATTGATAACTGAATTATAACTATAACAATATTTTTTTATTATGCTACTTTTGTACATTATATGTGAGAACAAATGTGTGTTATCTTCTCATCTAACCATAATTTTACAAAGAAGGGTGATCCATCATCTTATAAATTAGGACATTGAAATCAACATTTTTCACTAAAATTTCACTTTTTGACAACTATAGCAACTAAACCATTAAGAATTTGATGACATGGAGTAGTATTTTTGAGATTTTTTCCATAGATTATAAATATATTTTTAAAAAGTGATGTTACTTTGGTATGGCATAAATTTATTTATATAAAGGATAAAATTATAAAATTTTAAACATGATTCATAACACTAATATCTAGGGCACACATATTTTTCCATAATTTTTGTTGCATAATTTATTTTAATTTTTGAAATGAGATTAACTATAATACATAGGTTACTTTGGTATTGCATAACTTTTTTTGTATTCATCCAAAATAACATTTTTTTGGTTGAAATAAGAACAACAATACCTAGAGCATAGTTATTTTTCAAAAAAATAATCTATTTTACTATTTTTTCATGTGTGTGGAATAAATACCTTCACAATTGTTGAAAAACCTATCTTCACTAGAAAATAAAAATTAACTATAACAACCAAATTCAATAATTTCAATATTATATTCGTTGAAAAGCTTACTTTGAGTGCTAAATTCTTGCAAATTATCTTTCTGTATTCATTCCATTTGCTAGTCCAATCCAAAGTTGGAAACATAAAATTTTGAGGAAAATCAAAGGCCTAAGGTGGAAAGGTTATTTTTAGGGCCTTCATTTGAGGGTATGTCATTTCCACAAAATTAAAAAAAATTGAATGAAGGTGATTTCCATTTTGTCATTTGGAGGTTTTTTACATTTTAAACCTTTGAATGAAGTTAGTTTTTGACTTACCTTTGAATGAGGTTTTTTCAACTTTTCACCTCCATCTGATTTCAAAAATGTGATGTCCTACAAGTGGGACTCACTATTGTGGGTTCACCCAAAATAGATGTGTATATTAAAGGTGAAGCATCAATTCAAATCATGATATTTCATATTCTACTTCAACTATCATGACCACTTGTAATTTCTAGAGACTAATCAAGTCATGTGGCACCACATAATTCAAGTTAGGACTTGTAATTTGGAATAGAAATGCTAAGTAGGATGAGAATCTTGTTGAAAAATTATAAATGATGACATGGAACGATTGAGATTTATCTTTTTCTAGGAATCCAAATCTTCTTGGATCATTAGTATGATATAAGTGACTTTGAACATGTGTTATGTTGTTCAAATTATTTATTCCTTGCACTTTCTATCATTTCTAATTTCTATTTTTGTTTACATGTGGTGCTCCCCCTTTCCTATTCATCCATTTATCACCTCATATATTCTTAAACTTTGGCCCCTTTGATTTTTCCATGTTTTTTGCACCTGCTATTCTAATTTCACCTTATGTGTTATGGTTTATGATCTATTTCTCCACTTGGGGGAATATTTCTTAAGTTAATCATATATTTCCTTTCTATGCTTGCTTACATGTTGTATTTGACTCATATGTCATATTGTGTTCTATGTTTAAACTAGCTTGATTTTTTAACATCATATGCTCATGATCGTTGTCATATTTTGACATACTTATGATGCTTATAATTTATGCCTACTAGCCTTATCATGCTATCAATAATTTCTCAATTCATTTTGATATATTATCCTCACATGATCTTATACTTTCTTAACTTTCTTCTAGAGTTATCTTATCATATTTTCCATATTGGGTGCAATCATATTTACAAGGAATTTTATGATCACATCCTACTTATTTGTCCTTACATGCTTATATATTGATACAATTACCTTTTCTTTATTTTCACATGAATTTTTAAGTCATTGAGGGCCATATTTACCCTACTATTAGGGAAAATACAATGTCATTATTTTATCATAGCATTCTTCAATCCCATATCACAATCATATTACTTTAGGGACAATATGGATACTATAGACACTTAAAATTGTCTTAATTAATATCATGCATTCGAACGCGATTATTAACATTATTTTCATCATCATTTGACCCCTTTCAATTATTTAATTAAATAATCCTGATTGTTTAATTAAATTCATCATATTCTTTTGTTAATCAAATAATAAATATTATCGGGGTTGGGGCCCTAGCTTGGTTGGCTAAATATTTCCTGTTGTAGGAGGTTGGTCATGAGGTATAGTCTCCCCCAGTCCTGTGGTACCGGAGGGTGTGTCGCGCCAACGCCGTCAGTCATGTTAAAAAGTTTACCAGGCGCATTGTAGTTTATAGGGGGTTGTGCTACCCGATTCCTGCAGACTAATAAAAAAAGAAGAAATATTATTAGACTAATTCACCCCTTCCATACTAATTTTCATCCTATTTGAAATTAAATAATGTGAATTATTTAATTAAATTCCATAAGTCCTCTCATTTGATTAAATAATCTAAATTATTTAATTAAATATCACTAATTCCCTTTTTTAATTAAATGATTTAATTGTTTAATTAAATGATTTAACTATTTAATTAAATCTTTAAATTCCTTCATCTTGTACAATTAGATAATATTCTAATTATTTAATTGACTATTTTTTCTATTTCCTCCAATTTCTCCCACTTGCAAAGGAATATTCCCATGGAACATTCCTCCAATTCAAATTGAAACTATTTTCCTCCAACATGAAAATATCTTGCATGTTCCTCCTAAAATTAAAGATTTGTGTTTGTTTGAATCAATTTCAACCCTTGATTAATTACATCAATCCATTTGATTATTTAATCTCCTCCATGGATTTGAATCCTTGATCCATGCCAATTCTTCTCATCAATTTGCATCCATTGATTAATCAAATTGATCCTAGCCAGTGATTCACCTAGAATTCCTATAAATAGCCTCCATTTCATGAGCAATTCATCCACAAGCATTGAGAGCAATCAAACTATAGTCAATTTTAGAGCAATCGTTGAGAGCATTTCATCATTTTGCATCAATTTTAGTTATTCCTCCATTAGAGCATCACTTAAAAACTTGTTTCATCAATAGGATTTGAAAAAAGGGCTGATCATTTTGCATCAATTCAGGACCAATCCCCCAATGGGATCAATTTTAAAAGTGTTTAATTAGTTTCCTTTATCAATTTGAGTTTATTTCATGTTTTCATGGCTTCTAATTAGTTCATTTCAAATATTTCATTAGAAATATGGTTGAGTTAGTCTAATGATTGGTTAATTGTTCATTTCAATTGTATTTACTCTTATTCATAATCATGTTCATATATTTAGCACGCCTAGTGGGACCCAATCCATCATTTTAATCATTGCAAGTTCTCGAGGTAGGCCAATGCACTTGTTTCAAGTAAGAGCCATGCATTTGTAGAATTGGCACAAACTTGATGCATTGGCATGCATTTGTTTCTGATAGAGCAACGCATTTATTTCCTAACGCATTTGATTTTTATAGTTTTTTTGCAAGTTTTGACAGAGCAGTGCTCTTATAGACCAATGCACTTCTCCTATGATAGACAGGCACACCTATGAAACTCCAATGCACTTGTTGTGAAACTCTAGTGCACTTGTCTGACAGACCAGCACACTGGTAGGTAATCCAGAGAGGTAAAATTTCAAGTTTAATCTGAATTTTCAATTTTAATTGATTTCTAACCCTAATTATTTTTTGATCGATATTACTGGTTTTAGTACTAACAGCTTGTAGGTTTAAATTGGAACATGAAAGCATGGAGTGAAGTAAAAGTATTCATCAACACTTATCTTGTCTAATTTTTTTTAAGTATTTTTAAATACTTTTGAAAAGGATGATTTAAGAGCCTTTTATGTTCATAATTTAGTTAAATCACACTTTATTTTGGGTTTAAAATCGATCGCACACTTCAATTTGGACTTAAGAATGAAAAATTTATCTTACATTTTCAAGTTGGATTAAAATTGAACCAAACAACCTCATTTTCCCTTGGGTTCTAAAATTGAACAAGACAATTTCACACTCAGTTTGGTGCTTAAAATTAACCTCATATTTATCTTTAGTGCACTAAAATGAACAACTGTCTACTTTTTTTTCTTTGATTGGTAAACTTCTAGTGCATATCATCTCCCTTTTCACTTCATGTGATCTTGGGTGAAGAGAAACACTCTTAGTTTACACTTTTTGCCTCACCCAAGGCTTGCTATGTATCCTCTCCCTTTGTGCTTCATGCGATCTTGGGTGAAGAGAAATAGCATTCCTTTTTATTTTATTAGAGAGGGCCTCCCTTGGGATACATCCTATAATGGAGAACTCAAGGTGACCTTCAAGCACATTTATAGGCAGTGGTAGGTTGTCGTTAGGTCGTAAAACTTTAGTTAAAGATACATCAATTATGTCGATCGAACAGTGTTCAAAGGTTGTATGCAATAGCAGAAATTTTGGCCATCTCACTCTTAGCAAGATTTTTTGAAATTTTAAAATGGTGGAAACAAAAATTTGAACTAGAAAGCACAAAATTGTTTAAACTAAAAAGCATAAAAAAAATTAAACTAGAAAATGTGAAATTGTTTAAACTATAAAGCATGAAATTGTTAAACTAGAAAGTATGAAATTGCCTAAGAATTAACTCTTGCAGTTAAACTGTGAAATTTAAATGAAGGCAACTAACAAATAATGACTAACTACTAACTAAAAGAACAAAAAACTTGTAATTAACAATAGGAGTGGGTGCTCTGAAATTTCAAAGTAAATGGAACTTAAAGGTTGTAAACTCAAAACCACAACTTGCAAGAACATATGATAGAGCTCGACATAAAATAACATTCATCTAAATTTAATATTTACATAATGGAGATAACTATTAGAGTAATTGGGTATTTACTTTATTAATTAAACAATATTTGTTTAATTACGTAAAGTTCCCTTTTACCTCTTTTCACTTAAGCTAACATTAGGTGCATAATAATTAATTACTTTATTAATTATTATTGTACAAGCCTAGGGTTTTCCTTTTTAGGGTTTTCATCTATATGTAGTTGAAAACTATCTTTTGTATCATAATTCATTTTTACATTTTCAGGTGAATACATTGCTCCACATTCTTGAGCATTTCTTTTGTTGTTTCTCTTTGTTTCTCCTTGTAACAGGTTATTTGCTTGCAAAGATCTTTTGGGCTTCTGTGCTGTTGTATCTTCTCAACTCCAACATGGTATCAGAGCTTCAGATCTGCAACTGCTTGTTCTTGTTTTGAAGATTTTTGGAGCTACAAGGGTTTGTTGCAAACCATTTTTTATTGGAGCCGTCATCATTTTTCACTCATTTGCAGGAAAAACAATTTATAGGTTCTGTAGCCAGCATCAAAATTTGAACTGGGTATCTTTTAGATGTTGCATATCTTGCATAGATCTAGAGAAAATCACTATTGAAAAAATGGCGCGCATCATTTTTAACTTGGCTGAAAGTAAAAAAAAAATCATTTTCTCATATTCTACTTGTTGGATCAAGAAACGATTTCTAGATTTTGTTTCTAGCATCAAAATATTTCTGGGTTTTTATTTTTGTTTACAAACAGTGAGTAGATTTTCCAGAAATCAAGTTAGAAATAGACGTTTTTTGCTAGAAAATTCATTTCCTGCAAGCTAAATTCAGTTTTTGAAAAATTCATAACTTTTGGCCACGGTGTCCATTTTGCACAAACGAATAGGCATTGGAAAGGTGTTACAGTGCTCTTTCCAGATCTATAGTCTATTTTATCAAAATATTTACCAGGTATTTTTTATTCAGCTTTGTGTGTTTTTACACTTTGCTCAATTACTTGGTCATTCTGGCTCTTTCATGGGTTTTGTTTGCGTGGAATGGGTTATATTAATTTGATCTAAATGTTGTAAGGTCAGATTTCTCAATTTTTTTTCATTTGAAGAGTTATCATGGGTTTTTCTACTCACCTTTCAGTTGTAATTCTGGAACGGGGTAATTATGAGTCATGGGCAAAGGGTATACTTACACATTGTAGGTGGCTTAATATATTGCCTTATTTGTATGATCTCATACCTGAACTAGCAACTTTAGAGGGCAGATTAGCATGGGATATTATTAGAAATCACATTGCAGGAGTTATATTGTCTAGTGTTGATCATGACACTGTGTTGGTTATATCAGACATTGATTGTCCTCACCCACTTTTGACACGTCTTTGGGAGATCTATGGAGACCCTATTCTATCTCCACTCCTAGAGGATCCTGCTTTAGATTGTCTCATACCCATTGCTTGGAGAGAGAATACACCAATTGATCATGATACTTTAGAGGAGCTTAAGTATTTAGACACCCTTACTTATTCTGATGGATCAGAGGTTTGTCTCACAGTTCCTACTCTTCAGACTGAGACTTCATCAGCATCTCTTGTTGTTCTTGATTCAGTGCAGTAGGGAATCATACATCCTCCAGACATAACCACTTTGGACTCTTATGTTGCATACATATCTTTCTTATTTGTTGAGTCCTATATTGTAGATTTGGAGGATTATTTTGAGGACATTCATCTCCTCTACCTTGATAGTCAGGTTATCACTGTTTGCCCACCATTATCCATGCATTCAGAGGTTGCATTTTAGTATTCTCCGCATCAGTTTGGATTTGGCATTATTTGTTTCAGTTCAGACAGTGAGACTCTTCAACATCCTATCATGGCACACATCTTGAGACATATTGGTCCATCATTCTTCACAAGGTTTCTTCGATACAGGTCCATGGATCCATTTCTTCCCAAGGGGAGGAATATTATTTTCCACTTCAGGATCTCCTTTTGGATTCTACATCAGGCATCTACCATTATGACAGGAGTTTCTTCATTGTGGGGGGGCATTCTTCTCTCTTTCTATCTCTCCTATGGAGACCATTGTACATGTACTTATATGATAGAAGCTGTCTATGGGGGGTATTATGTTATCCACCTCCTATCCTTCTTTCATTAGTGCATTGCATTCCTTCCTTGCATTCTATTTTGGGGAGGAGTTTTGTTCCCACTGGGTTTTCTCCTTTACCCCATTTCATTTAGTTTGCATTGATTTTGTACATGGGTACCTGATCTGGCCTTGTTGCCGGGACCCATTGCTTTTGCTTTCAGTAGCTTCTTCTAGGTTTTAGCTTCTCCCTATGTCTATCTTAAGGGGGGGTGTTAGAGTAATTGGGTATTTACTTTATTAATTAAACAATATTTGTTTAATTACTAAAGTTCCCTTTTACCTCTTTTCACTTAAGCTAACATTAGGTGCATAATAATTAATTACTTTATTAATTATTATTGTGCAAGCCTAGGGTTTTCCTTTTTAGGGTTTTCATCTATATGTAGTTGAAAACTATCTTTTGTATCATAATTCATTTTTATATTTTCAGGTGAATACATTGCTCCACATTCTTGAGCATTTCCTTTGTTGTTTCTCTTTGTTTCTCCTTGTAACAGGTTATTTGCTTGCAAAGATCTTTTGGGCTTCTATGGTGTTGTATCTTCTCAACTCCAACAATAACAATATCAATAGGAAAAATACTTATCTATTCCACATGATCCCTTGAGTGGCCAGCTCTCAGGTGTTCCTACGATCAATTCAGATCACACGTACTTTTGCATCTTCAAAATAAATCCCTCCATGGTACTTTCATTACTCAGATCTATTGACTCAAAATAAGACTGGAAACATTTTTTTATTCATATCAAATAAGTGTAACACATAGAACATGATTGAACAGTATTCAAAGCATATCATAAGAGCATGCATTGCTTTTGGCAGTTACACACATATATACTACTTAAAAAATCCTAAATTTCAGATGGTGATAAATCACCATTGAAAACATCTTTTAACAGAATTAAAACTAGCCAACTAACTGAGGTTCATAACATAAAACATAATAAAGGCTCGAAGTGGAGCCATAAAGTCTTAAACAAAAAAACAAACAGAAAGCTTTAAAAAGTCTTCCACTTTGCATGCCTAAATTTTTGGCACCCAAACTTTCAGTGCTCTAACTTCAACCACTTGAAGTTCACTCCACTCATAGGTCATGCATAATTTTTGTATATTGAGTTAAATTTTATACCATTAGATCAACATTAGCCAACTAATTTCAATCAATTTAAGAAAAAATATTTATACATCATTTTACAAAAAGTAAACAATTATTGCTCATAAAAATAAACTCATTGGCATGGTTGAGGTGGTTAACAAGACACGGAAGGGTATTTAGCTTGTCAAAGTCATGAGGTTATTTATACCTCATCACTCTCCCCTTCCTAAGATTGAGCAGGTCCTCCTACTCTCTGATGAGTTCTCAGCCTCTTTGCATCTCTTTTCATGTTTAGCTCATCATATTTAGAACCGAGATCATACATATCCCCTACTTCCTCATCCCATCAATCAATTTTTTTAAGAAAACCCTTGTTGAACTTAACCCTCATCTTCCATACATGTAAGTTTTTAGGATATTGTTATATTGTGATAAAAACTGTAGGAGGTGGTTGAAGGAGTAATGGGGGTCTATACTACATCCCAACCCACTTAGTCTTAAGCTGCTATAGTATTTATGCCAATGCCTAAGTCCTTCTGTAGGACCACCTAAGATTAGTGGGTGAGATCACCTCTCTTCTTTTAAGATACATAGGCACAAGATTATATCATTCCTCACAAGCACTCCATGCCTTTTCTATCAACTGTGGCCCATAAACTTTGAAATTCTCAAAAAAAAATTGGCGATTGTCATCATACTTGTCCTTTACATGGTTGTAGCTTTTAATCCCTCAGAATTGGGCTTTAAAGAAAAATGGCTTTCGATTGGGATATCTCATTTGAAGTCCCACAGTTCTTTCTACTTGTAAATATTCTTTAGTTCTCTCCTACCACTAAATCTGATTCTGCATAGTGGACATGAATGCTCTGAGCTATAACTCTCCAACAAAAATATTGACAAAGAAATCAATGTGTTTTTTCTAAAAATGGATTATGGATGAAAAATTCACACAGCAAATTTTGTTGAACAGGAGTTCCCTCTTTGAAAGCTTCTAAAAATTGTTTATCATCAGGATCATGTGGTAAATTACAAGAAATCCTCAGAAGTTTCCATCTTAACAATTGTTCATTTAAAAACATGGAATATAATTTGGATGGTTTCTTATATGCTAGTAATAATTCTCCAATTTGGAATACATATATTTTAGCTAGATAAAGTCTATCATATGATTCTTTCAACAATATTATTTCCTTCTTAAGTCTGGAATTTTGTATTCCTGCTTGTCTCAAGAAATAGCATCTCTCCATCCATTTAGTCAAAATTGGAGGAATATGGACTTGAAACCATTCCATTTTGGTTGCCTCAGTCTGTATTTCTTTTGATTCCATTCTTGGCTTCATCTTGATTTCTTTTAAATCTTGTTCTAGTTCAACAATTTTACTCAAAGTTGCATTAAGTTCATCTTTTTATCTCTTTTTTTTTTGTAAATGCTTGAAGAGATTGCACTAGATTATTAATTAAACCTTTAATCCATTTGTCTTTTTCAAACAAACTTTCCAAATACTATTTATCTTTATCATTAATTTTTTGCACTTGAAATTGCAACTCTTCAATCATTTTATCTTTTTGCTCCAATTGAGCCTTCAAAGCTGTGATTTCTTGATCTCTTTTCTTCAAAATTTTAGTTTGTATATCTATTTCCTGCTATTACTAATTTATTTGTTCTTCATTTTTCTGCAGGCTAAATCTTAATTGAACAATTTTTGTTTTTAACTCACCTAATATTGGTTTTATGTTATCATAACTTTCAATTTGTACATTAAAGCAAAGAGGAGAAATGGAAACTTCTACATTTTTATCAATCACATTTTCTTCATTATGTACCTCTAGTGTGTCTAGTTCTACATCACTCGCAATTGGGAAAGGAAAATTTACACTTGGGTGGATCATATCACTCTCCTATGTTTCCATTGGCTAGTGAAAAGGAGAAAATGAAACCATGGGCTCATCCTCGATAAGTACAAAATTTGGTAGTTGCTTTCTTATTTCTTCATGTCTTGTCTCAAGTGAGACATCTTCTCTTCCAAATTCATCTAACTAGGTTGTTTCTACACATGGTTGGGTCACATTTTCACATGATTATGCTATAGTTTCATGGGGTTTCCTATCTTTTCATTTCTTCTTATGAATATGCAGTTGATCACAAGTCGTGGTACAACTAATCTCAGAAGACAATCATTTTCTTCTTCTCATAGGGGAAGGTCTATGCACTTCTATTTTAGGTCTCCTTCCCTTTTTATGGGGACGAGCATTCTCATCTTCTAAATTTTTTAGGTCCACATTTCCTTGTTTTTTTGGAGCCTCTAAGACATTTTTGTGGACTCGGTCCTTCCTTAGGGTCTGAAGTGTTTGCTAGATTTAATGGTGCCTCGTCATTAGGAGATATTTTAGCATTTTGAGGTTCGGGAGAAGGTTCTTTCAAATTTTGAGCCACCAGACCAGATGGCTCTCCCTCCTCTAAATGTCTTATGGG
This sequence comes from Sequoiadendron giganteum, assembly GCA_007115665.2. Classification (NCBI taxonomy): domain Eukaryota; kingdom Viridiplantae; phylum Streptophyta; class Pinopsida; order Cupressales; family Cupressaceae; genus Sequoiadendron; species Sequoiadendron giganteum. The sequence goes on from CM021109.1 coordinate 300,668,138, forward strand.
CTCAGGGTTTTCAATTTTTTGCAGAAATCTCTGTCATTTTTCTTTCGTCCTTCTTTTCTTCAGGAAATGATATTTACTAATTAAATTAATTAGGTTGTGATGTTTTAGTGCTCTAGACCTAATTTTAAACCTTTCAATCATATTGAAATTAGAATCACTAAGAAAGGCAGGAAGGTTAACTCTGAATTTAGGGTTTTTAGCGTCATGGGATAAATGAGTCAATAATCAGAAGGGGGGACCAACAATTATGGCATGTTGCCCTTCACATGTGAAATATTTGATTATATAGGCAACTTCCATTCCATGACTCTGGGATAAACATTCTTTGAAACCCTTTTTTTTTCTCACAGGTGCTTACAACTAACAAAGGTTGAGGTTCCCCTTTCCTACTAAAAAGTTCTACCATTCTTTGATAGGAAATATTTGTAGTTTCAGATAAATTTAGACCCTTATTTCTAATACCAGATAAATGAGAAATGACTCAAGAGCTTACCTTGAATTTCTTCCCACACACTATTGACTATCCATTTGAGAAGTTTTCTATAAATTCTTTGACCAGCTGCTCGTTATGCCCTTCAAACTTCTTCATAAACTCAAGCAACCCTATCTTTTGAAACAACTCTGAAATATTACCCAATGCCAACAACTTATCTGGGGAAGTTGGATTTGATTTTTGTTTAGCTCCACCCATGTTGTCTATTACAATCAATTATGCTCAATGTTTGTTGAATGTTGTGGTGCTCAAAAGGTGAAAAACTGTTTAAATAGACTATGATGAAAATTAGAGAAAATGTAGGCTTTTCAACCACTCGTACTTTGAAACTATTGATGTGACTTTAATTAATTGTTGCATTTGGATTCTTTGTACTAGAATCATTACTTTGCATGGAAAGAGTGCATGAACTACCACATCTTAAGTGTACGTACAATCCACACAATTTACTAAGTTTGGAAAGGGTGGTGGAATGTGTCAATTTATTTATTTTTATTCACAATAATTACCTACTTAAAATAAAAGTTGTACATACCTTACACCTTATCATCAATTTGAAAGTCGCTTACCTTTTATGAAGTAATAGCATCATTGGGTGGGATGGCGAAGGGGTGTAATAAATTTATTACGGATGAAAATGGGATGGCTAATAAATGTTACAATTATTATGACAAAAAGTAGTCACAATAATTTTTATTTATTATGAAAAGGGATGGTAGTGTAGGGTGTGAATTTCAAAGGTGATGGAAAAATTTAATGATGATCATGTGTATGTCATGTCAGAACTGTCAAAGCATTTGGAGAGGAAGGGAATTTATAAAATTTTGGAGCATCGTTGGGAGATGTAGTCGAAATGAAGAAGTGGATTTCTGGAGCATCGCTAAAATATGCAGTCAGAGTGAAGTGGAAAAATTCCAGAGCATCATTGAAACATGTCATCGGACAACAAGAACAAGGTTCTAGAGCATTGCTGGAAGATGTCGTTGGAATACAAGAACAAAGTTCCAAAGAAACATTAAAAGATGCCGCTAGAATGTGGAAGCAAAGTTCTAGAGCATCACTAAAAGATGTTGCCAGAATGCGAAAGCAAAGTTTCAGAGCATCAGTGAAAGATGCCACTAGAATGCAGGAACAAAGTTTAGGAGCTTCATTGAAAATTGCCACTGAAATATGAAAGAAAAGTTTCAGAGCATCGTTGAAATATGTCATCAAAATGCAGAAACAAAGTTTTGGAGCATCGTTGAAAGATGTAGCTGGAATGCAAGAAGGAATAGCATGAAGCACTTTGGACTTCACACATTTAGGAGTATTGTTGATCGTTGTGTTAGACTACAGGAACAAACTAGGGAATGGAACTCATCGAACAAACAAGTTTTGGAGCATCGATGCAACAAGTTTCAGAGAATTGGTGCAAGATGCGTCAAAATTTGTGTTTGATAAATTTTTGTAAGGCAGATACAAAATTTAGCCAAGTCCAAAGGATTGAAGATACAATAAAAAATGCCCTAAAGTGACTATGAATACATACACATGCCACACTTTTTTTTAAAATAAGATAGTAAACTGAAAACTATATTGGCCATGTTGTAGCAAAGTCAATACATTAGATTTCTCCTTGCATTTCTACCATTCTTGTAAACTCCTCTTTGTTGATAGGTTTGTGGTAGATTCATAATTGATGACCATTGACTAAGAGGGCTCGAGTTTCACCATCAATAGGTTTGAGTTGTATTGTTTTGTTTGGAAATACTTCAGAAATTTCATATGGCCCCAACCAATGAGTCATCAGTTTCCCCTTGTGATCTTTATATCAAGAATCAAATAACAATTCTCAATCCCCATTCTGGAACTCTCTTTCGTTTATGTGTTTATCATGCCAGGCCTTTTGTTGTTGCTTGACAAGCTTAGTTTTGTGGATAGCTTCTAACTGGAGTTCATCCAATTCACTGAGCTGTAAAACTCTCTCAACCTAGGCCATTTGAGGTCTAAACCTAACTCCATTTCCGTTCTAAGAGTTTGAAGTTCAAATTTGATGGGTAGGAGAGGTTTCTTCCCAAAAACTAACTCGTAAGGATTAAATCTAGTGGTTGTTTTCCAAGTTGTATTATAGGCCCAAATGGCTTCGGGTAATTTTTTGGCCTAGTCTCTTCTCCTTGATGAAACTATTTTTCTTAAGATGTTCTCAAGTTCCCTATCGGTGACCTCTACCTAACCATTTGCTTGTGGGTGATAAGGTGGCGAATTTTTATGGATTACTTGGAAATGATCAGTAAAAGCTAGCAGAACTTTCAACGTAAACTAGGGTCCTTGATCTATGACAATTGTTTTAGGGGCTCCAAATCTGAGAAAAATCATGTTATACAGGAAGTCAACTACTTGTTCTTCCCTAGCTACTCTTAGTTCTTAGACTTTTTCCCACTTATTCAGATAGTCAATACAAACTAGAGTATATTCTTTACCTTGTGAAGAAGTGTCTATAAGACTAATAAATTCCAATCCCCACTTTTCAAATGGTTTAAGGACTACTTGTAGTTGGAGAGGCATTTCAGTAGATGCAGTGGGTCTTCCTACTCACTGGAATTCATCACAATGGAAAACATAGCTCTTCACATCTTTATGCATAGAGGGCCAGTAATATCTAGTACCCAAGATTTTATGGGATGTTCTATTGGCAGAGTAATGACCTCCGGAGGGGTCATCATGACAAGCTCTAAGGATGTTGTATGTTTCATCTAACCTAACACAATATCGTAAAACCATATCAGGACCACAATGAAATAGCATTGCTTTAATCCATTTGAATTGAGCACTTTCTCAAACTAGCTTTTCTTTTGTTTGGACATAAAGTCTGGTGGGAAATCTGAAGTAGCTAGATAGTTGGAAATATTAGTGAACCAAGGGGTTTTAACGGAGATGGAAAACATATTTTCATCTGAGAATACATCTTGCACAGAAGCACAACCTCCATCATCTTGTTTCATTTAGGATAAGAAATCCATAACTATTTTGAAATTCCCAGGTTTGTCAATAATTGTCACGTTAAATTCTTGTAGAAGCAATAACGACTTGATTATTCTTCTATTTACTACAGGTTTGTTCATTAGGTACTTGGTAGTTGAATGGTCTGTGAACACAATCACTTTGTAACCTATGATGTAATGTCAAAATTTATTGATTGCATGCACTACAGCTAAGAATTATTTCTCCATAGTGGTGTAGTTTTATTCAGTGGGAGTCAAATTCTTACTGTTTGTATGAAATATGTGAGTGCATAAGCAAGTAATATAATACACCAATGAAACATTATATTAGAGAATTCAAATGACAATCAAATCAGAATAAACAAAATCTCTAATGGCATCTCATTATCCTCTATCTCTAAGGATGCTTCAAGTCATTTTTTCTCTCAAATTGTGTATGCACATGACTTTCTGAATGACAACCTGAAGAACGAGATGTTGGAAATGCAAGAAATAATTTCCTACATGATTGATTGCTAAATGATATGTTAAGATTAAGATTATGCTATGTTGTTGATAATGAAATGATATAATGAAAATACAGTGATTAAGATGCAACTAATAGTAATGCCATGATTAATCTAAATGATGCCAATACTAGAATACTAAAGATATAATGCTAATGTTAATGCTCTCTAAAATTCTGCAGAGTTTAATTACTAATGCTCTCTCTATATGAGATTTTGTAAATGAGGGTTGTATTTATAGATTTTTCCAAGGCATCAACCTATGTGGTAGGATTCAACGGTTTGGATTCGATCTGGAGAGATGGACGGTTGAGGATGAAGAGGTTAGAGAGAATCAAGGAGAGTGTTCCCTTTAGAAGAACAAATTTCCAAGTGTGGAGAGGAATCAAAGGGAGGTGAAAGCCAAGTGTCTCAAATTGGTTATAATTTGTTGAAGATAAATGCCAATTAAATATTAAGAATATTTAATTTCATGAGACACATGATGAGGTGGAAGATGAGAAGTTAGTAGAAATGTGACTAAATTCAAATTTAGAATTCGAATTTAATAAAAAGGAGTTAATTAAATAAAACAAACTAATTAAAGTTTCTCATTTAATTAAAACATGAAGAAATTGATTTAAGATAAGAAGAACTTAATAAAGTGAATTATATAAATAAATTTTTCAATTTATTTATAAGTAGAAGAATTTAAGATTTATTAATTAAATAACCTGTATTTAATTAATTTCTCCAAACCAATTTTAAGCATATACATTTTGCCCCTCTTTGAAGTGATGTGTTTGTGATGCATTGCTTCAAAGAAAAAAAATGATAGTGCTAATTAAAAAAAATCAATATGCCCCAGACGCTGATTTCAAGTGATGACGCGAGTATGCCCCCTCAGGAGATAAATCGGGAATTTTTTGAATTTTTAGGATTTTTGAATTTTTTCTGAAATTTTCATGATTTTCTGATGATTTCCAAATTTGATGATGTTGAAACGATTTATCTCCCGATAAATAATACTAATCTTGTCATTTGATTAGTTGATTAATTGATGCTCTTTTGAAAAAATAAAATAAATCCCACTTAATTATCACTTAATTACCACTTAAAAAGGTAAAAAGGAGGAAAAGAAGCTCATTTGATTTCATTTGCACTTGGAGATTGATATGATTGACAGATTGGAGCAAAATGGTGATCGCCTACCAAACCCACCAATTCAGGCGAGTTCATTGTCACAATTGCCTGGTCGCATATGGACCTATAGTACGTACCCCAAGAAACCTTTTGTTGAATTTTGAAGAAAAAAAAATTCCCACGTTTTTGATGTTTTAAATTTTGTTGTTCGTATTTTAGCGCATTAAGTACCAAATATAGTGCATAGGGTTACTTTTTAAGCACATATAATAGGTTAGCGCATAGAGTGAATGATTTAGTGCATTAGGCTTTTTTAAGTGCATATAGATAATAGAATGGTGCATAGGTTGATTTGTTTAGCGCATTGATGCTCTGAAATAGTGCATTGATGGAATTTTCTAGTGCATATAGATACTTAGTGCATTTGGGTGTTGATTTAGCGCATCTATGATATGTTTTAGCGCAACTAGGTTTTTAGTGCATAGGTGTTGTAAAATGGTGCATTTGTTGTTTGTTTTAGCACATAAAAATATTTAGCACTTTGAGACCCTGTTTTGGTGCATTGATGAAATTTTATGGTGCATCCAATGTTTTAGTGCATAGAAAGATTGTTCTAGCACATAGACACCAAAATTGAAATTTTGTTGATTGTTCTCCTTGTTTTGATGTTTGATGATCACGTCAACCAATGTTTTGAGGATGTTTGATGATTTTTGGTGATATTTTATGATTGGTCTCATGATAGGTGAGAATCAATGATAAGATAGATAATAATTGACCTCATGATAGGTGAGGGTCAATGATAGACATTCAACGAGATTTGATCAAAATCTCATTAGATCTGATTAGATTGATCAATAGGTTGCTTGATAAGATATTGATTTGCGATATTTTATGATTATAGGAGGATTTTAGAGTTCTTCAATCTTGAGAGTGTTTCCCAAAGACCTAGGACATGATTCCACAATTGGTGCAGGCTGATTTAGATATCATTGTGCAATGTGGATTGACTTCTCTGATTGATATGCCCCAATATAGGATCAACAGGGGACTTTTGACTGCTTTAGCTGAGAGGTGGAAAAGTAACCACAACACCTTTCATTTGGCCATTGGTGAGATGATAGTCACGCCAGAGGATGTATATCGTATCTTGGGGATTCTCTTTGTTGGTGACTTGGTTTTTTATGATCACACGAAGCAGGGAGGGACTGATGCACTAAGGAATTTTTTTCATGATGATGAGATTAGTGGGTATGAGATCCCATGGCAGGAGATGGTTGCTTTATATCAGCCATTACCTTTTGTTCTAGCTGGTTTCATTGGAAGTTTTCTATGTCCCGACCATAGGTCGTAGGGACTCTCAGTTGGTTGGGCTTGGATATTAGAGAGCATGATTACACAGGGGATTAGATACGCATGGGGCTCCTACATGCTAGCACGCTTGTATCATGATATACATCAAGTGGTCTACCTTGGAGTTGTGATTCTATCAGCCAGGGTGACATTGCTACAGATTTGGGCTTGGGAGCACATAGATGTTATGCGACCTGTGGCGGATAGAGATCATCTTGTTGGGAGGCCATATGTTTTTGGATATATAGGTCTAGTTGTCCAACATAAGTTGGGAAAATTGGGGTACTGGTGGCGTATTCTGGATTATTTAGATACAGTGACATGGCGGCCATACTTGGATTGCAAGCAGTGGTTGATGTTGAGATGCCTTATGTTTTCACTTCCAAATACTTGATTGGTTAGACATCATATGTGATTGAGAGATTCCTACTTATGAGAGTGCTTCTCCAATATGGTAGAGTTTAGGTTATGCCCCAGGGAGTGGCACTATATGCGTGGAGGTGACAGGATATTCCAGAGTAGGGGCCCACCTTATCCTATGATGTAGCTTGTCAAGATTGTTTTGGGTTACAGCCACGGATATGGGAGTACCATCCAAATATTACCGATACATTGATGACAAATGATTATGTGCAGTATTTCTTTACATATCCTTTCCCAAGGATATCCAACCCAGATGAGCCAGTACCAACTTTGGATGATGATGAGAGAGCACCACCTCATGCACCGAGATGGAGGAGGGATGGGGGATATTGAGATGAGGAGGGATATGATGGGGATGGAGGGGATGGAGATGATGGAGATGGGGGAGATGCAGTTGGAGATGGGGGAGATGCAGGTGGAGGTGGACCGATACTGGATGTCAGAGTATCTCAGAGGAGGAGATCTATGGTACCCTCTGGACAACAACAAATAGAGCCCTCACATATTCATATTTGTGTTCCCTCCCTTTAGCAGCAAGTACAGATAGCCACCTTACAAGCACAGGTACAGAGCTTACAGGGATAGTTAGCACATGCACAGGCACAGATCGCCACCCTGATAGTGGGGAGAGATACTATGAGGTAGAGGTGTGAGCAGGTAGAGACCTTAGCTGAGAGGATGCAGAGAGTGTCCAAGGGGACCACTATAGGAGATATGTTCAGAGAGGTGTGACATTCAGCCAGAGAGGTTGAGTACTATAGATCTCATTATTATCAGGCACTTTTGGTAGAGCGGCATGTCCCTAGTTATGCTCAGTCTCTCAGTTCCAGATCAGATCAAAGCCAGTCATGGACCACGAGCATGGGTGTGACTCGGCCACCTACTAGAGATCCATCAGGCAGGGATCCTGGTGTAGGTCCATCAAGTGGTGCAACAAGAGGTTCATAGAGGTTTAGATTTGAGTTTATTGCATTAGTATTGCTTAATATTTCTTTTGTTTTCCTTAGCGCTACATTGGTGAATCCGATGTGAAGACATCATCTTCAAAAAAATCCATAGAAATTTTGAGTTTTGTAGGTATAGGTACGATGAAATGCATTTGTTGCACGAAACGATGCAATTGATACTGTAAGCTACATATGAATTTTCATGATACATCTGACATTATGCAATGCATCTGTGCCTCCCTACGACGCATTTGATTGGTAAAAAAAAAAAATATATTCGAAATTCTAAGTTTGAATTTCTAAATTGCAATTTTATTATGACTAATTCATAGTTTGCAGTGTGTGTTCTTGAGGAGTTAACATAGTGTTTATAGGATGTTTCATAAAAGACAAGTATTCAAACCTTTTTTGCAAGCCAATTGATGAAGTAAAAGATCAAACTACTAATGAGTTGTTTTAAAGAACACTTGTCGAAGATAATTTTGAAACAGATTGTTTGAGTAGATTAGAAAATTTTCATTTGGGCTTAAAATTAATCAATGTCTACTGTGTTTGGTGCGTTTGCAAATTTTTTTAGATTAGAAACCTGATTCAAGAATAAAAGTATCATCTCCCCTTGAGCATTCATGTGATCTTGGGTGCAAGAGAAACTATTATTAACTCTAGATTTGAGCCTGATTTTGTGGGAAAAGTAATCACCCCAAAGCGACTTAAAACCGGTGATGAGCTAAAGCCAAGCTACTCCCGATCAATAAGAAAATTTTAATGTTGAGGAAAACTCAGCATTATAGAACTTCCTATAGACAAGCAAGTGATAGTGATTCCCTCAATACCCTTGTGGTGTGTCAAAACCTATAGAGCGTAACCGCTACAGGCTAGGAAGCCTTCTTATCAGAGCTAATCTTGCCTCTTACGTGGCCTTCTGAACGGGAGTCCTTACTAAAAATCCAAATTGTTTATAGATTAACCAACCATCCACTTGTATGGGGAAAGCTTCTCATCTTTAGTTTCGTATTCATCATTAACTTGTTGGACTACCAGTTGAGATTCTCCATAAACTTGTAAATGTTTAATCTTCCATTTGATTGCCATCTGTAATCTTGTCACAAGAGCCTCATATTCTACTATGTTATTGGTGCATGGAAAAGAAATTTTTAATGACTTAGGAATAGTGTCGCCTTGTGATGTGATGAATAATATGCCATCCCCTAAGCCATCATTAGTATGGGACCCATCAAAGTATAACTTCCATGTCGTTCTTGTATCAATGGTGAAGATGAACTCATCAGGAAAATCTGCTACTAGAGGATGATCTACCTTAATTCATGTGCCTTCCAGCTGATCAACAATAACTTATCCCTTTATAGCTTTTATTTCTACATACTGGATGTCATATTCACTGAGTATCATTACCCATTTGGCCAATCTCCATGTTAATGTTGCTTTACTTAAGAGATACTTGAAAGGATCTCTTTGCAACCAACATGGTTTTGTGGTTTAACATGTAGTGCCTAAGTTTTTGAGTAGCAAAAACTACTGCAAGACAAGAATGTTCTATGTGACTATAGTTTAGCTCATATCCCACCAAAGTATGGATGATATAGTACACTACTCTTTCATGACCTTCATTATCATTTTGTGCAAGTAAGGCTCCTAGCACTGATGTGGTTGCTAAAATGTAGAGTATCAAAGGTTGTGCATCTGTAGGTGGCATTAACACGGGTGGTGTAAGCATGCAATCCTTGATCTTTTGAAAAGCTTCTTGGCATTTTTCTGTTCATACAAATGGTATGGTACCCCTTTTTTGATTAAATGTTGGAATAGATGTTATGAATCATCTGATAGATTGCAATCTCCCTTGTAATGTCCTTAGTTGACTTATGTTGGCTGGTGGAGGCATGTCCATTATAGCTTTTACTTTTGTTGGGTCCACTTCAATGCCTCATCTAGAAATAATGTATCCTACAAGTTTTCTTGATTGAACGCCAAATACACATTTTATTGGATTTAGCCTTACTTTGTATTCTTCTAGTCCTTAAAATATCTTATCTAGGACTTGTAAGTGATCAGACCTTGTCAATGATTTGGCTATCAGATCATCCACATAGTCTTCCATGAGAGTGTGTACAAGATCATGGAATATGGTTGTCATGGCATGTTGGTATGTAGCTCCAACATTTTGAGCCCAAAAGGCATGACATTCCAATAATATGTTCCCATGGACATGTAAAATTTGTCTTGTGCTGGTCCTCAAGTGCGATTTTGATTTGATTATATCCCAAGAAACCATCCATGAGGGATAGCATCTCATATCCTGTTGTTAGGTCTATAATCATTTCTATGTTAAGTAGAGGAAAGTCATCCTTAGGACATGCTTTGTTTATATCTTTGAAGTCTGTACAGATGTGGATGCCCCTAGATGGTTTTTTTACTAGCACAAGATTAGAAATCCATTCTGCATAGTCTATTGATCTAATAAATCTAGCATCCAACAGTTTATTTAACTCGGCTTTGACTAATAAAGAAATATGTGTGTGCATTTTCCTTAACTTCTACTTCATGGGCTTAACACCTAGTTGTAATGTAAGATGATGTAATATAAGGTCAGGATCTAGTCCAGCCATGTCGGCATATGACCATGCAAATTTTATTTGTCTTTTTGTAAAGAATTCATGAAACTTCAGTTGCTCTGTCTCTGTCAAAGATGTCGCAAAATAAATTACCCGAGGATTATCTTTAGTGTTTATGTTGATCTCCTCATATTCCTCAATTAACATTGGTGACTTTTCTTTATAAATTGGAAGAATGTTCAACCCTCCATCCTTGGGTGCCTCAAAGAGGTTTTCACCCTTGAATGCATCCTTTATTTTTTCTTTTTCATTGTCCAAAGGCGCCTTTCGGTTTCCACCTAGGGACTTGTCATTTTCATTTTTTTAATTGTTTTTTATTTTTGTTTTCACTTTTGCGACTAGAGGGGTGAACAGACTCCCCAAAATAGGCCTAGTTATCCAAATCTATGGTAAATCCAACCTCATGGTCACCACTAGGTATGTCATCTCGCAGTCCCATGAACTCAGCTATTGCTTCATTGTTCTCAAATATGTCTAAGATGCGGGTGTCTTGTTGATCCCAATTGATAAGTTGGGGATATACGAGGGGCATTTCATCATTAAAATTATCAAAGGTGGAGGTTGAAAGGGTGAGGATAGATCTATTGACATGGTCACAAAATTTCCTTACCAACTCCTTCTTATTCTATTTACTAGGGATAGGTAGACTCTAAGGTGGGCCCACATTAAGGCTTGGTCATCAGAAGTGGGTTCATCAGGTTCCCATGAGGCACGATCAAGGGTTTCCCAATAGTAAAGATTGATCCATTCTTCTTTTGTTAAGGATGCTTGAGGACAGGAATCAGTTGAGTTTGGTGAGGGATTAAGCATTTGGTCAAGTTCCCCAAATAGTTTATCTAGGTCCATTAAGCTGGTGGAGGAAAGGGAATCCCATTCATATTCATTTGAGTCAAGGTAGTCATAGTGGAATAGGTCATATGGTTCGTTGGATGTCTCGATATCTTCATAAGCACTTACTTCCTCTTGTGATGGTGTCAAGGTACTAGGAATGCCAATCTTAATCAGTTGAAACCCTATCCCTAGGCCTTTTGGTTGTTGAGAGACAATGATTGGTTCAGTCTTTCCATGCTGATGTAGTCCTAACCCACTATGTTTGTCATATCCTTTTCTTTGCACTATCATGAAGACTTTTTGATATTGATCTATAGGTATTTGAATAGACAAAAGAGGGTCTTCATTGTCCTCTTTATATAACCAAGAGGTCACATCTTCTTGATCCATAGCTTCTTTACTTAACTCTCCCCATATTGTAAAATTCATTGTAGGAGGGACATGTATTGTGACAATGGATTGTCTCCTATCTGTTGTGGGTAGACCATATGACTTAGGAGGACCCAACTAGCTAACACAATAAGATGCTTTCATGTGATACTCTCCACAACCCTTGTCTTGGATCTCAACCTTAGGAGTGGAATATGGTTTTTGGGATGTAGATGATTTGGAAAGAGTTGATGGATCAACATAATGGATAAGTTGGAGGATGAAGCCTTGTGATTAATAGGCACCTGTCATTGTGGTATTCCATGTAGGCTAGTGCAATATTGGAAAGGATTAGGATCACCATCTATCATGATCTTGGTGCCATCGTACAGTAATTTAAAATATTAATGGTAAGTGGAATGGATGGCCTTCATAGCATGTATGCATGGTCTACCTAGTAAAATATTGTATGAAAGGATGAGATCTAAGACTTGGAAGCTAGTATCCATAACCACAAGGCCAATTATAATGGGGAGTGTCACAAATCTCTTAGATGATATGTCCTTGTCATCATATGCCTTAATGACTATGCTCTTAGTAGTTTCCACACATCCTTGTGAGAAACCTAATGCCTTAACCAATTTCAAGGTGCAAAGATTCAACCTTGCTCCTTTGTCTACCAAAACTCGTCTAACTTTCATTTGATGAACAAGAACTTCAAGGTGTAATGGGTCATTATGGTTTGTCTTCTTAGTTGAGTAGTCTTGTTTAGAGAAGGTAGCATGATGAGAATTGGTTAAGTATCCTACCATCTCTTGGAAACAATTGACATCTAAGTTGGTAATGACAATTGTGCTTTGCAAGGATTTTTCCAAATTGGCTCAATGATCAAGTGATATGGTCAATGGTTCCAAGATGGATATTTGTGTTGGGGTCTTCCCCAACTGGTCAAGTAAATTATACTGAGGCTTGGAGGACTATGGTTTTTGTTGCAATGAAGGACCTAGAATGGTTATATTAGTTCATTGAGTGTTGACCACACATTCGAGGGTTTTCTTTATGGTAATAGTATTGTCATTTTCATCAACAGCTTGAATATGATGTATGATTGTACCTTGGTTATAGTCATACTTGGCATTGGCATAGTTGGCTGAGGTATTGGACTTATTTCTTGAACTGGAGCATTTTTCTTTCCCATGGTCATGTAATGGATCTGTGAAGACCTTGTGGTCATTGTTTGTGGTATTTTTTTTCCCATTGACTTCTATGGTTTCATTTTCAACAAAATCTTGTATAATGTTTTTCAGTTGTCGGCATTGTTGTAGACTCTATCGCTTAGTTTGGTGGTAACCACAAAAAGCATTGTCATCCCACCAAGAGGTTTTAATCTGTCCAGGATCATACTATTTTAGCTCTTAAGGCTATATGAGTTTATGTTTTATCAGTTCTTTGAAGACTGACTTGATCAGTTCCCCTAAGGGGGTGAACTCACATTTTGGAAACATCCTTTGCGGTTGTGGTTGTTGTGTATTTTAGAAAAAAAATATTGTTTGATCGGCACTGTTGGGTATGTCATGAGAGGGATTGTGTCCTCTAAATGTAATGCCTGGTCCTACGTGTAGGGTCTTAGCATCGACAATACCATCATTAGTTACATTTTTTGTTTCGGGACCAAAATTGTTTCTATCATTGGCGGTGTTTTGGTGTTGAACAATTGGATTCCTATTTGGTGTCTTAATGTCATATTTGTCTATGAGGGCCTTCTCAAGTATAATTCCTTTTTGTACTAGATCCACAAAAGATGTACAACAATGTACTCTTAAGTCACTTCTCAATTTTGGATTAAGATTTTTGAGGAATATTGTGACCTTTTGTTTCTCTGGTATTTCAACATGGCATCAACTAGTTAGACTCCTCCATCTCTGGAAGAAGGTGATGAATTTTTCTCCTTCTTCTTGTGTGGTGTGACATAAGGAAGCTATCGTGATTTCATTGTCAATGTTAAAGGAAAATTGTTCAACAAATTTTTCAGCCAATTCACCCCATGACTTTATGTCGTATGGAAGTTTAGAGAACCATTCCAATGCTATCCCAATGAGGGTTCGCGAAAAAAGTCTCATAAGGTACATGGGGTCATATGTGATGTCCATGCATGTTGTGGAAAATTCCCTTATATGTTCTAGAGGATTACGCTTCCCTTTATACTTAGGAAAATTTGGTATAACATATCCATGTGGGAAGGGTGTCATGTATAAAACTTTGTCGAAGGGACATGGACATAAATCTTGTGCTGAAAAAGTTCATTTTCCAGACATTTCCATGTTGTCCATTTGTTGTTGAAGGGCTTGCATTTGTGTTTTTAGAACATCTACCTATGTCAAAGACGTGTTGGTTGTGTTGCTGGGGTCTATGTAGGTGTTCCAAAAACCAATGTTTTATGATAATTTCTGATTTAGTGTAGGTATGTGTCTTATTTGTATAACCCCTATTTGTGGAATGGCACTAGTGGCGTTGATCTGTGGTATAGCCTGTGTCATTTTTATGCTAATTCTAGGACTTTTACTTTTGGTATTAGTGCTAAAGGGATTTGACGATGATTCTCCTATAGCAAAACTAAGGCCTTGTGTCATGCTCGATATACCAAATGGTGTTTTGTGTATTGTTGTGCTGGATTGGGTAGGTATTCCAGATGGTATAGCCATAGTTATTTGAGTAATAAAGACACTAGATGTCATGGTTTTTTTCCCTTGAGTAGATGAAGTTTTAAATGTGTGGATGTCAAATCCTGGAGGTAATGTGGCACCTTCTACTAATAAATTTTCTAGATATCTTTGAGGATCATTTTCCAAACACTCATCTACAAAAGATGCAAATTCACGATCTTGGATAGCAGTGTCTATGTCTTCTACAAAAAATTGTCCTTGTGGGTCTCTAGTGACAAATTTTTCGAGCAAGGCTTTGTGAGGTCCTGATCTCCTTGATGGTATGTTTGAGAAGGGATTGATGTAGTCTTGTGGATCATCCATTTCTCTTTGTTTCTTTTTGGACCTTGTTTCAACCATGAAAGATATTCCTCACAAATGGGATGATGCAAAAGTATGTCTATGATATGATTTAGTCTATGTTTTTGGATTTTTCGGATATAAGGAATGTCTAAAATGATGTTATGCTAGGATGAAAGTGTCTAAGTATGCAAAAGTCTAAGAAAAATTCTAAGGTAATCAATTTTGGAAGATTCTAAAAGGAGGTTACCTACCACCTATAGTTTAACCAAGGCTACAATTTAGTTTCATCAAGGAACCTTTGTAGGACTAGGACCAAAAGATAAGGTGAGCTCCCAAACTAGACTGATGAGTTGGAAGAACTCACATGTAAAACAAAAGATATGTTGAAAAGTGACTAGGTTCAATGACAATGTTCGTTGAAGCAAGGGTTGGTCCAAAGCATGGAAAGGTGGCCTATTCTAAGTTTTGCATAGTGATTTTCCTAAAAAATTTATCTATCTGAAATTAATAAAGACTCCTAAGATGCAACTAATTTTTGTAACTAGAATGCCTATCACTAAAGCTAAATGATAGCTAGAAATGAAATCATGCAAAGTATGAGCAAACTTTCTAGTTTTTGTCCAAGGATCATTGTGAAAAGAGAAATCAGAGACTGGTATGACTATTTGGTTTCTGACTGTGATAGTGAATTTTGGTTTTCTGGTTATCAAGAAAATATGGTTCAGTTTTACAGATGCATCACAGAATTTAACAGATGCAGTTCTCAATGTCATATGCGGTTTTCTGGTAAACTATGTCTTAGGTCTATGACATGCAAGTGCATCATTCTAGACTGCAAATGCGACTCATAAAGTCAAGTGCATCACAAAGTTTGATAGTTGTGGTTTTCAGACTCAAAGATTGTACTGGTAAAATATGGCTCGGGTCTATGACAAAGCATATGCATCATTCAAGACTGCAAATGTGACTCATCAAATCAGATGCATCATAGAGGATTTCAAATGTAGTTTCCCAATATTAGAGGTATTAACAGACTTGACATATACAACTTAGGATATCAAATGCGGCTTTCAAATTGATAGATGCGACTCATTGTGACAGATGCGGCTTACTGATAAACAAATACGACTCAATTTTCTCATAAATGATAGATTGGACATAGGTTTGATAGATGCAAGTTTCTAGTTAACAATTGCAATTTTTTGGTTAATTACAGGTTTGACTGACTCCATTTATGATCAAATTTTGGCAAATACAGACAATCAGAAAACAAAGTTTTTTATGTTTGATGAACATGAATGTGTATAATTCCAGAAGACAAGTACAATCCTAAGGCTGGAAATGATAATATTTGTTGAGTTCTCACTTGGGTTTCCCCAGTTGTGCTTATTCAGAGCAAATGATTAGAAGTTTGACCACACTTGCTCCCCCTACATGGCACACAATTCTCAGGTCAGCCAAGCTTCAATTCTCATGAATCTCCCAAGATGAACTTTTCATCTCTACTAAGAATCGCATGAATGTGAGACGGATTCATAGGTTTGACCTCTTACACCAACAAATAGGGGTTTCTGGTTAATCTATAAACAATTTGGCTTTTTAGTAAGGACACCCATTCAAAATGCCATGCAAGAGGCAAGATTAGCTCCGATAAGGAGGCTTCCTATCCTATAGAGGTTACACTCTACAGGTTTTGACGCACCACAAGGGTACTGAGGGAATCACTATCACTTGCTTTTCGGCAAGAAGTTATGTAATATTGGGTTTTCCTCAACATTAAAATTTGTATACCAGTCGAGAGTAGCTTGGCTTTAGCTCATCCCTAGTTTTGAGTCACTTTGGGGTGAGTACTTTTTTCCACCAAAGCAGACCCAGATCTAGAGTCAATAATAGATTCTCTTGCACCTAGGATCGCACAAATGCGCAAGGGGAGAAGATACTTTTGTTATTGAATTGGGTTTCTAATCTAAACAAATATGAAAACACACAAAACATAGTAGACAGTGATTAATTTTAAGCCCAAATGATAATTTTCTAATCTACTCAAATAATATGTTTCAAAATTATCTTTGACAAGCATTCTACAAAATAACTCATTAGTAGTTTGATCTTTATCTTCATCAATCGGCCTGCAAAAAAGGTTTGAATACTTGTCTTCTATGAAACATCCTGCAAACACTATGTTAACTCCTCAAAAACACACATTGCAAACTCCAAATTAGTCGTAATAAAATTACAATTTAAAAAATCAAACTCAAAATTTCAGACAACAAAAAATTATTTTACCAATCAAATGTGTCCCAGGGAGGCATAGATGTGTCGCATAATTTCAGATGTGTCATTTCAACTTGCACATGTGTTGCATAACCATAAATGTGTCATTTAACCATGTAGATACGTTATTAGAATGTAAATGTGTCAAACGAAAAAGCACACCCAACCAATCAGACATATGCATCACACTTTCATAAATGTGGTGCACAATCAAACATGTTGGCCATTATGCAAATACGAAACGAAATAACAAATGTGGTGCATAATTCTATATGCAACACTGTTTTCAACACATGCGATGCAAAACTACATATGCGGTGCAGAAAAAAGAAAATGTGTACATCTAAACTAAAGGCCTAAATCAACCTAGACATTTTTTCACATGTGCCTCATTTCGCGAGCAGATATGTCGCACACAAATGCATATGCATTGATCTACAAATGACGCATTTGAAAACTTAAATTTGAAGGCCTAAAAATGTGTGAAATTTTAAAATTTAAAAGACGGTTTAGGGGTACATATCGGGGGTCCTACATCGGCTGGTCATCTGAATGTTTGAATGCAATATCTGTGGTGCTCTGTGTAGGGAATGGGCGACATCTTTTCTTGAGAGCTCTAGAGCACAATCAAGGTTTTCAAAAATTTTTGGGTGCAAATGAATTGCTTTTCCACCCAAATCCTATTTATATCTAGGGTTTTTGGACGGTTTTTGGAGGGTTTTTCTCATAACTTTTGTACTAGGTGCACTATTTACCAACTTTTGACATTCATTTCACATACCAGACCTCAAAATTGATTTATTTTACCACCATCAAACTTCTAGCTTTCAAATTACCTAATCAGGACAATTTCCAAATTTTTTTGAATTTTTTCAAAAAATTGTCATTTTTCTCTAAGGGGCATACCCTTACCTATTTCACACCAAGGTACGACAGGGGCTTGTTTTGACTGATTTTCTTTGACACAATGCTGAAATGACATTGTATCAAAGAGGGGCAAACTGTAGACACTGAAAATTGGTCTAGGTCTGCGACTTCAATTTTTGACATAATTCTCATCTTCTTGGTCATGATTAAATAATGTTAATTATTTAATTATTTTCTAAATTCACCTATCCTTTATTAATTAAATAACTATAATTATTTAATTAATTCATTGTTACCTTTATTCTTCTTTGATTAATTAAATAAATATTATTTATTTAATTACGTCGCTACTTAATCTATCCTCTCTCTAAAATTAAATAAACTATTATTTAATTTATCCTCATCACATTTTCGACTATAATTAAATAATCATTTTAAATTATTTAATTATTCTTTAACCTTTTCTCCAGTCAATTAAAGATTTATTTAATTTAATCCCCAAATTTTGAATGTTGAATTAAATAACTATTTATTTCATAAAAAGAATTATTCTTAGCATATTCTTCTATAGTTAGATAATCACTTAGTTATCTAATTAGTCATTTGTCACTTAAGTCGATATTTAATTAAATCAGTTAGTTATCTCCTGATTTAATATCTGATTATTTCTAACGAATAGACTTTCTGTTATAATCAATCAGTTATCTAGTTTTAATTCTTCTGCATGCAAACTTTTATTAATTAAATAACTTTATTTATTTAATTAATTCATTCATGTGTTCAAACAAACCATTTCCTCTTTATCTTTTGCATACAATCATTATTCTTCTGAATTTTGAACAATCTCAACTAAAGATTAAATTATTATTTAATTTAATCTCCACCAGTTATGTTTTTTCCACTCGTGTTATTACTGACACTAATCTCTATCGCATGTCATCCTTTAATCTCAGTCGTCGATTTATCTTTGAATCTGAGCCGGTCATTCAAAAATCATTTTTTAATAAATTGGCTTGACCTTCATCATTATTACTCTCCTGAAATTTGTATACTTTTACGAAGCGACTTTAAGAATCTTCGATATTTTGCTAAATCATTATCAATAGGCCATATTTACATACTTAAGAGAAATCTGAGGGAAATTATCATACAACAACAAAATGAAGAGGTGCAATGAAGGTGATTCATGGAATGGATGAAGACTTTGGTGAGATTGTTCTTGTATTTATGCATTTTATATTTATTTTTTTCTTTGTTGTTAGTGTAGGTTTAGATTTGAGTTTATTGCAATAGTATTTCTTAATCTTTCTTTTGTTTTCCTTAGCATTACAAACACTATTGATCTATATGTTGTCTACATGCTTTTATAAATGCTTATGGTGAATGAATTTGATTTCTATTCTATATGCTATGTGATCTTTATATGATTATGCCATGGTTATGTGTATGGATGCAATATGAATTATGATGATGATTATGCAATGATGGTTGTATATGGATCATGATGCTATATGTGTTATGGATGATGTTTTATGCTATATGGGATGAATTCGATTTTGCAAATGAGATGTAATGCACTTTATTATTTTTTGTTATTTTTCTAATGCGAAATATGTGATCTAATGCATGGATGGATGACTGATGATATGATAATGCTTTCTAATGTATGTATGAGATGATAATGCTTATGCAACTATATGTGAATGATCTTGTTTTTGTTAAAATCAAATGTACTCAATATTCTATTGAGAGAGATAGAATCATTTTGAAATTTCGGCCTTGGAAAGTCTAAAATGCAGATGCAAAACTAATATGGATGCAATCTATCTTAACCATGCAAATCTAAATATGCACTATTGTCATTTTTGTTAGCCAATTTTTTGTGCTCGGTATCATCATTGAGATTTTTAATATGTTGAAAGTTAGTAAAAACATCGATGGTATAATTAGACCATGATGGTCTGAGTACAACTTCCATTGATTTTTGATATTGCAAGGTAATACAAGCATCTAGGCATAATTGAACCGATATGACCTGAGTATTTCTTGTGTAAAAAAAACAAGAGTTAATATTTTTCCTATGCAAATCTAGAATGTCATCAATGATACTTTGTAGAGCATGTCCCATGACAAATTTGCATAGTAATAATGATCAACTCACAAACAACAAGCAAAGAAAAAACATACTCCTTCCTAGCTTCTCTAGTCCATGACATCCTTGAGTTGCTCTAGAGAAATGATAACAAAATCAAGATACAACAATTGAACTTTCATGCTAAAATGATTAAACCATGCTTTAGAAGAACATCATCCAGTGAGATTTAAGCTTTGTTTTACTGGTATTGTTGTTGATTTGGATGGTTTGTTTTCTAAGATTTTGTGATTAATGTTCAATGTTGAGTTTTGTTGTGATTTCTATGCTTTCTATGTTGTCTGACTATTGTTTGTATTTTGGTTTAAGCTCAAAGTAGGTTTCCCCCCTAGTGAGTTCAAGATTTTTCCCCCAGTGAGAAATAACCAATTATTATGAATATGCACAATGATAACCAAGCCAGGATGATACACAACCATGACGCCCAAATATGTACATGAGGTTCGTATGATGATCAAGCATAGTGATGGCAAAAATCGGATGATCGACACACGTTCCAATAGATGGAAAATTTAATCTATCACAAATATTATCTTTTTCTAGGTTTTCACTACTTGTTTTTATTGCACTTTTTCAGATTTTATGATTTTTTTGGCTTTTTCTCTTTTTTGCTTTTTTATATTTTTTCCTTTTTTGTTTTTTTTGTATATTTCTACTTTTTTTATTTTTTTAGTATTTTTCTCCTTTTTGAACCATGCACTGGATGAGTCATGTGTAAAAATTATTGAGATGAAGTTTTTTGATAGGTTCGTCAAATAGGTCCCCCTCAGGTGTAGATAACTAATATGCTCCATATCCATATACTGAGACAATGACAAAAGGACCTAGCCAATTTGGTTCAAATTTTTCTTTCTTTTCTCGATCGTGTTGATTGTGAGGATTCTCTTTTAGGACCAAGTCACCCACCTGAAATTTTCTTTGTTTGACCTTGTGATTATAGCTTCTTGATATTCTTTTTTGGTAGGCTTTCAGGTGATCAACATCATGCTAACAGTGTTCATCTAACAATTCCAACTCCTGTAGCCTAGATACCTGATAATATTCCTTTGAAATGATTACTTTCAATGACACCTAGAGTGAAGGTAACCCAACCTCAATAGAAAATATGGACTCTAATCCATACATAAGAGAATATGGTGTTGATTTTGTAGGGGTGCGGATGCTAGTACGATATGCCCACAAAGTAGGGTTTAGTTGAACATGCCAATCATGTCCAACGTCATTAACATTTTTCTTCAAGATTTTCAAAATGGTCTTGTTTGAGGCTTCTAATTGGTTGTCCCCTTAAGGGTAGTAAGGTGTGGAAAATCAATGCTAGATATGGAATCTTTCACAAAGCTCTTATACATCTTGATTTTTGAAAGGTCTACCATTCTCATTGACAATGAAACTAGAGATACCGTACCGACAGATAATGTAGTTCAGGATGAAAGAGGCAATTTGTTTAATATTGATGGTGGTTAATGGGATGGCTTCAATCCACTTTGAGAAATACTCTGTTGTTGTGATTATTAATTTATGTCCATTAGAGGAAGATGGATGAATCTTACCCACAAGATCAAGTCTCCATTGAAGAAAATGCTAGGTTGATGTGAATGGTTTTAGCTCCTACACTGGTGTGTGTATGAGGTTTCCATGGACTTGACACTTCTTACACTTCTTAAAAAAATGAAAAGATTATTTCTCCATTTTCGACCAATAATATCCCAAGCGTAGGAGTTTCTTAGCTAGAGTAAGACCACTTGAATGAGTACCCAAAATACCCTCATGAACTTATCATAAGGCTATCTCAGATTCATCATGTTCAATACATTGAAGGAGAGTACCATCGAGACCTCGTTGATAAAGTGTATCAGCTATGAGGGTGTATCGGGTTGCTTGATAGATAAAGTTGTGTTTTTGGTTTCAGGATAGATCAGGTAGAAGGTTATTGTCTCTTAGATAGTTATAAATCTTCCCATAGATTGAGGAAGAAATGTCGACTAGATAGTACACGAATTTGGATTCAAGGTTATCATAGGCATGAGTAAATAATTATTGCACCATGAATTCATAATGACTACACTTTTCTAGTATTTTTAAAAGAGAAGCGATGGTTTTCATGGCATCTGTAGCTTTGTTGTCCACCCTTGGAATTTGTTCAAACTTGATCTCAACAAAGTATTTCTTGAAGTCGTCTATCATTCTCTTGTATGGCATCAAATTTTCATCTTTTGTTTGATAGTCATCATTAACCTGATTAATGACTAATTATGAGTCTCCATAAACTTGTAGTTATGTGATTTTCATTCCACTGCTAGCTTGATACCAATTATTAATACTTCATATTCATCCATGTTGTTCGTGCAAGGGAACATCAGCGTGTAATATTTTTGGATAGTGTTTCCTTGAGGATTAACAGATAGGATTCCAACACCAGATCCATGTTGAGTGTAAGACCCATCAAAGTGTAATATCCAATGTTGTGGATTTACTGTGAGGACATTGGCATCTAGAAATTCAATGTGCATAGGATTTTAATCTTGTACTAGAGCTTCAGCTAACTGATTAGCTATTTCTTAGCCCTCGATTGCTCTTCTATCTACATATTGGATGTCAAATTCACTCAATATCATCACCCACTTTGCTAGTCTTCCTGTTAGATTGGCCTTTGCTGAGTAGATATTTTAATAGGTCTATCTTAGCTATTAGCTTGATGGTATAGGTTAACATATAGTGTCACAATTTTTGAGTAGCAAACACCACTGCCAAACAAGATTTTTTAATGAATGTGTAGTTAATTTCATAGCCATTCAATATTTTGTTGATGTAGTAGATGGCCTTTTCTTTTCCTATAGAATCTTCTTGTGCTCGCAAATCTCCCAAAGATACCTCAATAGATGCTATGTAGAGTAGAATTGGTTTTCCCTCTATTGGTTGTACCAATACAGGTGGGGTCATCAGATATTGTTTCAATTGGTTAAAGGAAACTTCACAATTTTCATCCCATCTAAAAGAAACATTCTTGTGTAGCAAATGAGTAGAAGGATGAGACTTGTCCGTCAGTTGTGTGATGAACCTTCTGATGGATTAGAATCTCCCTTGTAGAGATCTTAGCTAGCTAATGTTCTTAGGAGGTGGAATTTCCATGATGGCTTTGACTTTAACGAGATCTAGTTTGATGCCTTTGGTTGAGACTATGTATCCTAAGAGTTTTGTTGATGTTACTTTGAATACACACTTCTTTGGATTTAAATGCACATTGAACTTTTCCAATCAAGTAAATATTTTATCCAATATTTCTAGATGTCCTTCCTTGGTGAATGGTTTTTCTAGCAAGTCATCCACATAGTCCTCCATGAATGTATGCATCATGTCATGAAAGGTTGTTGTCATTGCACACTGATAAGTGGCTCCTACGTTCTTTAATCCAAAAGGCATGATGTTCCAACAAAATGTACCCCATGGGCATGTGAAATTTTTTTTGTCTTGATCTTCTGGTGCAATTTTGATCCGATTATAGCCTGAAAAACCATCCATGAGTGATAGAATAGCATGCTCAGTTGTTAAATCCATAATGATGTCTATGTTGGGCAAAGGAAAGTCATCCTTTGGATAAGCCTTGTTAAGATCCCTGAAATCTATGCATATTTTGATATTGTTGTCTGGTTTGGAAACCGGTGCAATGTTTGAAATCCATTTTTCATAGTCAATTGGACGGATAAACCGCACATCTAATAATTTCTTCCTTTCTACCTTCACTAGTAGGGCGATGTGTGGATGCATTTTTCTTAGTTTCTGCTTTACTAGATTCACTCCTGCTGCGATGGATAAATGATGCATTATTAAATCTGGATCTATCCTTGGCATGTTAGCATAAGACCAAGAAAAATTGATTTGTCTTTCTTCAAAGAATTTGATGAAGTATGGCTTTTCTTGCTCTGTCATTGATGTCACTACATGTATGGTCTTTGTTGTTTCTGCATTACTAATGTTTATGGATTGTGTAGGCTCAACCAATATTGAAAATATTTCTTGATAATGCTCAACAAGAGTGTTAAATCTCCCATCTTTCAATTCCTCAGAGAGGTTTTCACCATTGGATACACTCTTTCTTTTTACTTTTTCATGATCTCATATTGCCATTGCATGGTTTTCACCATTAGATTGATCTTTTGTATTATTTATTTTGCAGCTAAGATATTTTGCACTCCCTTGGTTTGAAGCTCTGTTATGAAATTCATTGGTGGAACTTGTTTCTATATTTTCAGCATAAAGGAAATTGACAATGGAATTATCATCTAAAAAGATAGGGATATCAAGAGGCTCGATTTGTTCCTAGTCAATAAGTTCGGGATGTATTAAAGGTAAGGGATCATCGCGTTGGTCAAGATCCAGGATGGTGAGAGTCAGGAAGGAGATGTCAAGGTGTTCAATAGCAATATCAAGGTCTATAATGTTACTCTCCTTCAAATCATCTATCTTGCTCGATGTTTCATCATCCTCACTAGAGCCATCGATATGTTGTGATCCAAATTCAAATTGTCTATAGACCCTGAACTTTGTCCCTCTATACGTATGGCCGTGTACCTCTTTATCACATCAATCTCCTTGTCTTGAAAAGATTCTTCAGATAGTGAATCCCATTCATATACATTTGAGTCTGTTTTGGAGCTAGCTTGCAGCTAGAGGATTTGTCTTTTGTATCTTCTTTGTATCCTAATCATGTCTTGTCTTTTTCATTGAGTTTGATAGGTTTAATTGGTTCCACAATACCTTCTTTTCGTTTACCAATAGGACCTTTTCCTTCATATCCCATCTTTTCCAAGATCTTAGATCCTTTACCATATTGCTTTGTTTGTATACTGGAAGTTGATGCTTGGAATTCTTCATCTTTGTAAAGCCAATTTAAAATTTCTTTATCCTCAGATTCATCAGCTAGGGTACCTTCTTTTACAAATTTACCATCAAATACAGTGACGAGTTGTGAAGATCATTGTTTAGATGTTGTTGGTTGTTCATATGATTTTGGAGAAGGTAGTAGTTGTGATAGACATAAGGATTGCTCAATATTATATTCACCCATGCCTTTATCTTTCAACTATATCTTTTTCTCAAACTATTTTTTTAAAGAATTTAATTGACTTTTGTTGCTTGAGGAAACAAGATCGCCAATGCCTTTATCTTTCGACTGAACATTTTTCTCAGACTAATTTGATAAATAATTTAATTGGCTTTCATTTCTTGAGGAAATGGGAGTGTGAGCTTCTCTATTGTATGGTGCAAAAACATCTTGGACCATCTTGAGAGTGTTGCAATATTGAGGATTATTGGAATCGGCTGAAATGGTGATCTCTTGTCCATTGTAGGGAATTTCAAACATTGATAGTATGTTGATGGTACTGCTTGAATTTTATGGATCCAAGGTCAACCCAAGAGTATGTTGTATGTCAAATATTTGTCTAACACTTGGCAGATTATGTCTTTTTGAACTGGTCCCACTTGAATTGACAATACAATCAATCCTTGAGAGGATCTTTCTTCTTCATCATAAGCTTTTATGGTGATCTTTCTTCTGGAATCTATGGCATTTTCTAAAAATCCCAATGCATGGATAATATTTAAGGTGCATATATTTAGACTATCTCCTCCATCTATTAAAACGCATTTGACCCGATGTTTATTTATTAGAATCTCAATATGGAGTGTAGTGTTGTGTGAATGAGTGAGGAATACATCATTGTTTTCTAAGAATGATAAACAATGGGGTGCAGTCAAATGTCCCACCATGGGTTAGAATTGGAAAAATTCCAAATTGGTTGGTACTATGGTGTCCACTAAAGCCTTTTCCAGAATATCCTTATGGGCTGGTGAAATTTGAGAAGTTCTAATATGGATATATGTGCTAGGATCTTTTGTAATTGGTCTAAAATATTGTATTGATTTGAAGGGGCAACAGGTGTTTTAGATGTACTTCCTTTCAATACAAACTTGGACTACGCTCTTGTGGTCACATTGAATGGTAGATTGTTTTGTTTATCATTGATTTTAATGACATTGATTTGATTATCAGTTGTAGCAATGTTTTTTTTGTCATTGATTTTGATGTCCTTGATTTGATTATCAGTTGCATAAATGTGATGGATGGTAGTATCATAGACGTAATTCACATTTTTCCCTTTGTTTGTAGAAGAGGATTCTCCTTTTTCATAGTTGGGTAAAGGATTTTTAAATGCTACGTGGTCAGCATTTGCTTGAGGTCCTTTTATCAATATTTCACGTCTATCTATCAAATCTTGCACCAAGTGTTTTAGTTGCATAACAATCATTTCTTTTATGACCTTTGTTTCTATGAAAATTACAATAATATGCATCGTTCCACCATAATGGTTTAACTCTTGGTTCCCAATCTCGTGCCTCTGGTAATGTTATCAGTTTGTCCGCAAGAAGCTCTTTTAATTCTAATTCAAGTGGTTGCCCCAAAGGTGTGAATTTTTTTGGATTTGATGGTGTTTGATATGGTGGTGGAGCTAGTTTAGATTCAGTGTTGTTTTGATTGTTGTTTTGATTAGTATTTTTATTGGTCTTGGGTGTAATTCCTAGTAGATTAAATATTGGTTTTGCATTATGTGTATCAGCTACACCATCATTACCAGCATTCTTGTATCTTGTCCAAAATTTAGATTTCTCATTTTTGTTATGATGATTGGCATTATTTGTTCCTTCATTATAGATTTTCAATACTCCTCTTTTAACCAAGGCTTCTTCAATTTTAATTCCATTTTCAATCATTTTCAAAGTTGGGTGGACATTGCAATTCCATCCTATAACTAATCTCATTGTTAAGATTGTAAATAAAAATCTCCATCTTTTCCTTCTCAGGTATAGGATGAGCATATCTAGCAAACAATCTTCTCCATCTTTGCAAAAATGTGAGAAATGATTCACCATTTTTTTGTTTTGTGTTGCAAAGATCTTTCATGGTTATTTCATGTTGAATGTTGTAGGAATATTGAGTGATGAATTTATTTACCAGCTCTTCAAATGATCTAATACCTAGTTGAAGTTTTGAAAACCATTCCATGCATTGGCCACCCAAACTTCATGGAAACAATCTCATTAAATAAGTTTCTTCATGTGCAAATTCCAAGCTTATGGTGCGAAATTCTCTTACATGATCTATAGGATCAGATTTTCCATTGTATTTGTCATATTTTGGAAAATCATAGTTTGGTGGAAATGGTATCATGTTCAAATTTCTATCAGAAGGATTAGGACAGATATCTTAAAGCAAGTATCTTTTGGTGGTTCCTCTTTGCATGTCTTGGATTTGTTGTTGGATATTTTTCATTTGTTGGGTTAAAGAATCCATTGGATATGTGTTTCGTGAATCAACTTATATCCTCATGGGAGTTCGTTTCAATTGGTTTACATTAAATTCATTGGGAAAATTCACACCTTGGTTTTCCAACATCAAAAATTATTTCTCTCCATCGTTTTCCATAATTTTCTTCATGGATTTGTGAAATTTAGGGTCTTGTTGAGCTTGTTGAATGTCCTCATTCGTTATTTCATTCGTTTCACATTCGTGAAATCTGTGAAAGGGATTTTCTTCACCTTCAGCCATGATGGTATGTGTTTCAATTTCTTTTTCTCTGAGTTTTTGTTTTTGGGCTCTCATTAAAATGGGCATGCAAATGATAAAGGTTTTTTATACTTTGATCTTTGTTTAGGAGTACCAATGAGACACCTAAGTCAAATAGAATGATGGATTCTCTTGATGATACTAAGGTGATAAGTCTGGTGTATAGTGTGTTGTTTCATGATGAAGGATGATTGATCCTGATGATGAAACTTAGCTAAACAATCAGAGATAGGTTTGATGATTAGGCACTTTAAGATGTTTGATCCAAGTTTAGTTAAGGGAATTTTACTTGAAAAATCCAATTTCTTCAAATTTAACCTAAGGGTGTGATGAGGAATGATCTATGCTCTGGAAGGGATCCCTAAATCTAGTTTTTATTATCTAACAGACGTTCAAATTATCTCTTTATTTGTAAATCAGATGGATGCACTAAAACAGGTTATAGATGTAGTAAAATAAAGCCTATATACGTTGGATTGTCCCCTAGATGTGCTAGAATAGAGGACGTATGTGCTAAAAGATCTAATGAATGTGTTAGAAAAGATACTATATTCACTGGAAGATGAGCTAAACGTGCTAGAACAAGCCAAAGATGTGCTAGACTGCCCCTAAATATAATTCAAGTTATCTAATAGACTTTCAACTTAGGTCTCTATTGGAGTATTAGGTAAATGCACTAAACAGATTTGCAAATGCATTGGAAGATGGGACAAATGTGCCAGAATATGGCCTAAATGAGCTAAAAGGTGCGATGAATAGAAAGCTTATGCGCTAACAAATGAGGCAAATGTGCTAGAATAGAAACCAAATGCACTAGAATATGAGTTATATATGCTAAAAAATAAGGCAAAAGCACTTGAACATAAAGATTATGTGTTGAACTAGAAATGGCCACTGTTTTGAAAGTTTCCTTGGTTTTTTCTTGTTTTCAACTTAGTGAATCAAGTTTTTTTAATGGATAATCTTTTGAATAATAAGTTTTCTTGATTTTCTTGTTTTTGAATCATATGAATTAAGTGTTTTCAATGGATAATCTCTTCAAAAATTATTTCAAACACAATAGCAAGTAGGACAACAGTTTGTTTCATCCTATGATTTAAACATTAAGTGTATGTTTAAGGATTTGGTTTGATCCCTTTGATTTCCACTGCTATTAAACAATAGAAAATAGATCAGTCACTCTTCTAGTGTTAAGGGTCATTATAACATCACAGCCCACATCTTAGAAGTACGTCAGCTCACACAGTCATGTCACCCCCTAGAGGTCACTCATGTTTTTTCCTTTTTCGGGTCTTAACCAAAAGTCAATTCCTTCACTTTTGGCTGGAAATCCCTGGTAGTTATATGGTGAGTATC
This sequence comes from Sequoiadendron giganteum, assembly GCA_007115665.2. Classification (NCBI taxonomy): domain Eukaryota; kingdom Viridiplantae; phylum Streptophyta; class Pinopsida; order Cupressales; family Cupressaceae; genus Sequoiadendron; species Sequoiadendron giganteum. The sequence continues at coordinate 300,697,071 of CM021109.1, forward strand.
TTGGGGGCAGATTCCTCCCTCCCCTTGCACTGTGAATATTATAATGTTTAGGAAATGACTCAACTAGCTACTACACTTAAAGGTTTTAGTAAGGGCTTTTGTTCAGTGTGGCAAATGATAAACTCCCTCGGGATACCTCCCAACCTTTAGAACGAAGTATTTGGGGATGGTTATCAATGAACACTACCATTGAATGTGACTTTCATGAAAATCACGTTTGATTATAGTGGGTTGGAATGCTTGGCTTTAGTTGTTCCCACTTAGGTCATTCCCGTAGGGTGAGTACTTTTTCCCACTACGACAGGCCTTCTAAAGGTGGTATTGCAATAAATGAAAGAGTGAGTCTCGCATTTTGGTCACCCAGTGAAGGGGAGAGCATAGGCCATTCACTTTATAAGTGCAACATACATGGTGTTCATTAACCTCTTAATTAAACTAGATGCCTAATTTAATCAAAGGAAAACAAATATAACTCCAGCCCCTACAAACACCATTAGTAGTTTTAGATAATGTCTTTCATAGCATTTAAATTACTTGCAAAACAAAAAAGAATCGATCAGTTTCCATAATTTTGAGTTTCTGTAAATAGAGCTAAATTTGCTAAAACAGAGACCATATGCGCTACAAAATGCAGTATATGTGCTAGAAAACACCCTGAATGCGCTATTCTGGAAAGTAGAAAATGAAAAACCAAATCATATAATGCATCGAAAGAAGGGATAGATGCGCTGAAAGATCAAGTATATGTGCTAAAACGAAGATTGAATGCACCAAAAGAGCAAGCAGATGCGCTAGAAGAGAGACTGAATGCGCCAAAAGAACATATAGATGCGTTGAAAGAAGCTTTGGGTGTGCTACATTGAAATCCATGATCAAACCTGCAAATGAAAACTTGCCATAAAATGTTAAAAACAGGGTTAGGCCCCATGATGGGCGCCAAATTTATGTGTATGAAATATGTGATTACATAAGCAAATAATACAACACACCAATGAAACATTATATTAAAGAATTCAAATGATAATCAAATCAGAATAAACAATATCTCTAATGGCATCTCATTGTCCTCTATCTCCAAGGATTTTTCAAGTCATTTTTGCTCTCAGATTGTGTATACACGTGACTTTCCAAATGACAACCTGAAGAATGAGATGTTGGAAATGCAAGAAATGCTTTCCTACATGATTGATTGATAACTGATATGCTAAGATTAAGATTATGCTATGCTATTTGATAATGAAATGATATAATGAAAATACAATGATTAAGATGTAGCTAATAGTAATGCCATGATTAATCTAAATGATGCTAAGATGCCAATACTAGAATGCTAATGACAATGCTCTCTAAAATTTTGGAGAGTTTAATTAATAATGCTCTCTCTATATAAAATTTTGTAAATGAGGGTGTATTTATAGATTTTTCCAAGCCATCAACCTATGTGGCAGGATTCAACGGTCTGGATTCGATCTAGAGAGATGGACGGTTGAGGATGAAGAGGTTAGAGAGAATCAAGGAGAGTGTTCCCTTTAGAAGAAAAAATTTCCAAGTGTGGAGAGGAATCAAAGGGAGGTGAAAGCTAAGTGTCTCAAATTGGTTATAATGAGTTGAAGATAAATGCCAATTAAATATTAAGAATATTTTAATTTCATGAGACACATGATGAGGTGGAAGATGAGAAGTTAGTAGAAATGTGACTAAATTCAAATTTAGAATTTGAATATAATAAAAGGGAGTTAATTAAATAAAACAAACTAATTAAAGTTTCTCATTTAATTAAAACATGAAGAAACTGATTTAAGATAAGAAGAACTTAAGAAAGTGAACTATATAAATAAATCTATTGATCTATTTATAAGTAGAAGAATTTAAGATTTATTAATTAAATAACTTGTATTTAATTAATTTATCTAGACCAATTTTAAGCGTATACACTTCCTAATAAAATAAATGGCATATTTCCCTCCATTCTTGTCTTCTTGACCTAATACTGCTCCAATAGCATCATTGGAAGCATCTGCATAAATATGGAATGGAAGGTTCTAATTGGGTCCACATAGGATAGGAGCAAAGATGAGTTTCTCCTTAATATTTTGAAATGATGTTTGACATTCTACCATCCAGGAAAAATCTACATCCTTTTGGAGGAGCAAAAATATGGTGGTTGCAATCTTGCTGAAATTTTCTATGGATCTCTGATAGTATCCAGCATGTCCTAAGAAACTTCTGACATCATTTTGGGTCTTCGATGTCTCTAATTGTTATATTACCTCAATTTTATTAGGATCCACTTTTATTCCCTTAGCAGAAATGTGGTGTCCCAACACTATCCCTTGTTCTATCATTATTAGACATTTTTTGTGGCTCAGGAATAGATGATGGTCTTCACATCGTTGCAATACCTTGTCCAAATTTTTAAGTCCTTCATCAAAATTGGAACCATACACGATGAATTCATCCATGTAGACTTCCTCATAATCATTTACTAGCTCATCAAATATGGCCAAGATAGCTCTTTGAAATGTTGCAAGAGCATTGCAAAGCCCAAAGAGAAGGATGTGATATGCAAATTTTCCCTAGGGGCAAGTAAAATATTTCTTTTCCTGGTCTTGAGCTACGACTTATATTTGGTTATATCCACTAAATCCATCCAAGAATGAGAAACACTTCTTGCTAAATTTTCCAAGACTTGGTCTATGAAAGGCAAAGGGAAGTAATCTCTATGGGTAGCTTTGTTGAGCTCCCTATAATCAATGCACACTCTCCACTTCTCATTTTTCTTTGGAACAAATACCAGTGGTCAAACCCATTTTCTGTCAAAGATGGGATAGATAAATCCCACTTGCAAGAGTTTCTCAATTTCTATTTTTACAATGTCTTTGAGAGTAGGGTTGAGTCTTCGTTGTGGTTGAAGAATAGGTCTAACATCTTCAATATAGATGTGATGGGTACAAACACTTGGGTGAATTCCTCTCATGTCTGTATAATCCCAAGCAAAAGCTTTAGATCTCTTTACCAAAAAATCAAACAATTTGAGCTCTTCTGATTTTTTCAACTAGTTGTTGATATTTAAAGTTTTTCCTAGTAGTAACATGATGGTTTTCACTCCCAAGCGGTTGGAGGTGACAGTATGCACTTCTCTAGTTAAGGTGTTGAGAGGACAACTATGTGGTATAGTCTTGTGGAGTGTGGCAATATCTTCGAAGAAATGATCCATTTTTGGAATGATATTAGCCAAAGGACAAGGTAACCCTATGAAGTTGGTATGATCAAATTTGGTGTGATCACACAACAGCACAACAGGCAATTAGCGCTAACTTTTGCGCTAGATTTTAGTGTATTTGAGTTCATGAATTGGACAATTTGGTTGGTGCTCAACCCGGTGCAAATAGGCATGGTAAGTTCAGTGTCAATTTTTTTGCCGACATTGTCATCGAATTTAGCGTCAACTTTAGCGGCGGAAAATTACAACGCCCACGTTAGTACCTAAAATAGCACCAGGAAGAAATGTCAGAAATTGCACCAAAATAGGCACCCAATTTGGCTTCTAGTTTTGCTTCCAGTTTTTCTTTCGATTTTGCTTCTAGGTTTGCTTCCAGGTTTGCTTCCAGATTTGCTTCCAGATTTGCTTCTGATTTTATTTCCAGTTTTGCTTCTAGTTTTGCTTCCGGTTTTTCTTCTATGTCTACTCCCATTTTTTCTTCTAGTTTTACTTCCAATTTTGCTTCCGATTTTGCTTCCAATTTTGCTTCCAAGTTTTCTTCCAGGTTTGCTTCCAGATTTGCTTCTGGTTTTCCTTCCAGTTTTTCTTCCGGTTTTTCTTATGGTTTTGCTTCCAAGTTTGCTTCTAATTTTTCTTCTGGTTTTGCTTCTAGTTTTGCTTTTGGTTTCGCTACCAAGTTTGCTTTCAGTTTTGCTTCCAGTTTTGCTTCCAGTTTTGCTTCCGATTTTGCTTCCAAGTTTGCTTCCAGTTTTGCTTCTAGTTTTTCTTCTAGTTTTGCTTCCAATTTTTCTTCTAGTTTTGCTTCTGATTTTGCTTCCAGTTTTGCTTCCAGTTTTGCTTTCAATTTTGCTTCCAGTTGTGCTTCGGTTTTGCTTCCAAATTTACTTCCAATTTTACTTATGGTTTTTCTTCCAAGATTGCTTCTGGTTTGCTTCTAGTTTGACTTCCATCGTTGCTTCCCTTTTTGCTTCTAAAAATGCTTCTTGTTTTTCTTCCATTTATTAATTTAATATGTTTTATTTTAATTTAATTAGTTAAATATACCGTGCCTCTTAAATAACTCATGATTATAGAGTAAGTAATTTAATTATTTAACTCATATGATTAAATAACAATATAATTATTGTAACATGATCATCATCTATAATTAAAACAAGTGAGTCAAATCTCTATAATTTAATTGAATTTGACAACATCCATCCTGAGAAGTAAATTAAAATCATCATACTTAATAAATATCCATCCAAAAATCATCGACCACTTTTAATATATATAAATTGACAAGTCAATACTGATTAGATCATCATCATATATAACTAAAACAAGTGAAAGTCAAATATGCCAATACATCAAAAACATGTCAAAATGATACATGTCCAATAGTCGACATAAGTGAAAATGATACATGTACAAATGATATAAATAAAATTGATAAATTATGTAACTCAAATTGTTACAAGTCAAGATGATACATGTCCAAATGATATAGTGAAATGATATAAATAAAATTTTTAAATTATGTAACTCAAATTGTTACAAGTCAAGATGATACATTTCCAAATGATATAGTGAAAATGATACATGTCAATATGATACAATTCAACAATATAGTACTGTAGGCCGTGAAAATGATACATATGATAGCAACCATGAAAAGAGTCATCATAACTATATATCAGCAATGATCCATGATGTAGACTATATGATCATGAATTTCACTGGTTATTATCACCAACTACCTCATCATCATGATCACCATCATCATCATCATCATCGTCGTCATCGTCGTCGTCGTCGTCGTCGTCGTCATCGTCGTCATCGTCATCATCATCATCATTGTTATCGGCCTGCGTCTTTTGTATCTATGTCATCATCATCCTCTGCCATGTGATCTGTACTAGCAGAACCAATATTTTGTGGATCTATATCATGTTGAGGATCATCTTGATCTTCTACAAGACCAGTGTTCTGCAAAAAAAATTATTTAAAATGAAAATTTATTATTTATTTCATGTAATAATTTATTTTTCTATTATATATCTAATATTACAATATATGGAGGGATGGGGGCCCTAGATCAGTTGGCTAAACCTTTCTTGTTGCAGGAGGTTTATCATGAGGTCTAGTCTCCCCCACCCCTGCGGTACTGGAGGTTGTGTCATGCCAATGCCGCCAGTCACATTAAAAATTTTACCAGGTGCACTACAGTTTATAGGGGGTCATGCTACTCGATTCCTACAGTCTAATAATATATATATATATTAAAATATATGAGATGAAACCATAATCATATTACATCATATCAAAGTGCACATACCATAATAAAATTTCAAAAAAATTACAGCTAATACCAGTGAGTCAAGAGAAACTTCAGCTTTCAAAAATAAAGCCTATTAGGCTGGCACACTTGTAGATCAGGCCAGCATTTGGTAGAAGAGGAAGAAAGATGACTGGAACTCTAGAGGCCCACCATAATGGATTTCAGTGTTCAACCATGAGATCAGAAGAGAGAGCTGATATCAAGTATCAAAACATTAAGCATGCATTCTTCCAACCAGCGAAGAAGGAGATGATTACTTTGCTTCATCTTCATTTGCATAACCATATTAGGGTGTGGGAACCAAGAAGACCAAGGATGTCTAGTTTTATGTGGAGGTAATGGATGTGGTCCAAACTTTAGGAGGGGAAAGAAGGTCAATGTATGATCTTGATGAAATCAAGGAATAACAGCAAGAGAGGGACAGGAAAAATAAAATCAATACAGAGTTTCAAAGATTTGTCAAGCAAGTAAGAGAGCTATGGGAGCAGCCTCATCTAAAATATTTTGAACTAGAGTTTGATATACCATTTAGAGAGCTTAGTTTTCATGGAGTTCCTTTCAAATCCTCTGCTTTTATTGTTCCTACAGTAAACTATTTGGTAGAGTCAGTGGAATTACCTTAGAAGTAATCACTATTAGTGAGATTTAGATTGTTAACCTTGAGAGAGTAGGACTTGGGAAAGGCATTTTATATAATGGCTATTATTTTCAAATACTTCACATGGTATGTACTCTGCATTGACATCATTCCTCAATCTTCACTTGATGGCATCAAGGAATGGTTGAACTCCATGGATATAAAGTATTATGAAAGTAGAATGAACTTGAGCTGGCGGCAAATTTTGAAGACTATTACTGATGATCCAGATAAATTTATTGAAGATGATGGTTGGGAATTTTTGAATATGGAAGCTAGTGATTTTGATTCTGATAATTCAAAAGAGTCAAGTTAAGGATATGAAGTATGAACCCTCTGATGTAGAATAGGAATTAGAATCATATTTCATGTAGCCACAATCAAGAGTGTTACAAGCCAACAATATGGAGGGAATTCTTATATAAGGATAATTTTCAATGTTGCAGGTACCGGATTTAATGCCAACCACAATGGCAACATTGAAATTCCCTAGCAATATTTATGTTAAGGAAATTTCCTTTAGATGCAAGGATTCAAAGTACATCAACCATGTGGTACAAATGATTAAATCCCAGAGATGATCTGTAGCAATGAAAGAGTCTGAAAAGGTAGAGAGAGCTACATTGGTGACTCAAGAGAAACTTCAGCTTTAAAAAAAGAAGCCAATTAGGTTGGAAAACATGTGGATCAGGCCAGCATTTGGTGGAAGAGGATGAAAGATGATTGGAACTCTGGAGGCCCACCATAATGGATTTCGGTATTCAACCATGAGAGTGGAAAAGAGATTTTATATCATGTATCAGAACATTAAGCATGCATTATTCCAGCTAGCGAAGAAGGAGATGATTACTTTGATTCATTTTCATTTGCATAACCATATCATGGCATGGGAACCAAGAATACCAAAAATGTCCAGTTTTATGTGGAGGTAATTGATGTGGTCCAAAATTTAGGAGGGGAGATCTTGATGTCTGCCAAGAGGCATAAAGTTAGATGAATTAAGTTCACCTACATGTCTACCAAAGTTTACTTCTAATTTTTATGACTATTTTTCTTGAATGTCAGAGTTTACTTATAAATTTAAATTTTTTTCTGGTCATTTTGATGAGGATATATTCAGCCAATGTGTAAGCACCTTTTGTTTGTATCACAAGCATATGTGCATTGCAAGAATTCAGTTTATCTATGGTCTACAGCTATGTCATCTCACATATTGGATCTTCTATTTCAATGTTTTTTATGGCCTTCTCTATTTGAGGTAGCACCTAACAATCCTACCTCCTTTCTCTAGCTGAGAAGTGGATTTGAATTTGGAAATAATGCACTTCAAAACTAGCTATAGTTTAAGGAGAGATATTCTAGCTTTATTGTTGACACCCTCAATCTTCAACAAGGACTTAGATGCATGGACTGAAATGCAAGCTTTCAAACTTAGATTTGAATGTGCATAATTTGATTTATTATGGTTTTCACAGGCAGTTGTCTTTACATGACTATTCTGGATTGTCAATACATATAATAGTGACTAGATCCTTATCAAGTTTGGCTACCCTTATTCAGAATGCCTTGGTCTTTGGACTCAATACAAATTTGTGCATTGTTATTCCATATTTGTAACATGTAGGACATTTACGGGGTACAAAATATATAAATTCAGTACTATCATCCAAGGAAAACTTGTAGATGGTGTATCAAGAACAACAGAAAATGCTTTTATTAGGTTTAATGCTTTCTTCCCCCACGTTGCTAATATTTTCCCCAAAACATGTTTTTTTTTATTATTTCAATGCATCTCAAAATTAAATGTATTGATTAACATTTGTTACACATTTCAGTTGTTTATGCAAATGATGCATATATGTTAACTCCATCAGTGTTGTTACTTCGAGAGTTTGACTTCTATGACAACCAGTCATTAGGCCATTATGTGCTGGAGCACGTTTGTGTTTTTAGTTAACTTTTTTTGATAGCTCTGCTAGGTGTTGAGGATATTCCAATTATCTTTTGAATGTTAAGAAGTTAAAGTTTCAAGGATTTGTCAAGCGAGTAAGAGAGCTATGGGAGGAGCCTCATCTAAAATATTTTGAACTAGAGTTTGATATACCATTTAGAGAGCTTGGTTTTCATGGAGTTACTTTCAAAGCCTTTGCTTTTATTGTTCCTATGGTAAACTATTTGGTGGAGTTGGTGGAATTACCTTTCTTAGTAATCGCTATTAGTGAGATTGAGAATTGTTAACCTTGAGAGAGTAGGACTTGGGAAAAAGGCATTTTATATGGCTATTGTTTTCAAATACTTCAAGTGGGATGTACTCCGCATGTACGCCATTCATCAGTCTTCACTTGATGGCATCAGGGAATGGTTGAACTCCATGGATATAAAGTATTATAAAATCAAAATGAACTTGAACTGGTGACCAATTTTGAAGACTATTATTGATTATCTAGATAAATTTATTGAAGACGATGGTTGGGAATTTTTGAATATGAAAGCTAGTGATTCTGATTCTAATAATTCAGAAGAGTCAGATCAAGGATACAGTGATGTAGAAGAGGAATCAAAATCAGATGAGGAAGGTTCGGAAGATGAATCTCTTGTGGAGTCAGAGGAGGACAAAGAAGAAGAGGAGGAGGAGGAGGAGGAGGAAGAGGAGGAAGGTAAAACATGGGATGAATTCTGACAGTGAAGATCAGGAAAGGTGGCAATGAAAGGTAAAAGCTATAGGGAAGTCTCAGGCACCTGATATTAGAGATTCAAGAGGAATGCCTACCAAGAGGCATAAATTCAAATGAATTGAGTTCATCTAAATCCTTCTACTATGTATTCATGCACATAAATGTTCATCTTGTAATCATAAGATTTGAGCTCTATTTACTCATCCTACGCATCAATAAACAACTCAACACAAGAGATGCAAATTGAAATATTAACACAACAATATCCAACTAAGTTATTGAAACTCAACTATTGATACCTCATTCTCCATCTAGATTATAAAATGGTTCCATTTTTTTTTTGTAACATATTCTTTTCAATTTGTATTGGATGGCGGCCATATTTCTCCTCTTGTCAAAACATGGCACATGGACTAGTTAAACTAATTAATATGCAATCATTTACTTTTTCCAAGGAAATAAAAAATATATATCATTTAAATTTTAACATATTAAATATACTTACAAATGTACAGATCAAGGCCTGTAAACCTTTCTAGCCACTGCGATGCGCGGCACGAAGTTTCTCAAGCCTGGCCTTGGAGGCCTTGTCCTGAAACATATACTAATTCAATTTAACTATGTACAAATAAAATTTAAATATTGTTTAATAAATTTGATATAAGCTTATGAGAAAATTCAAATACCTACGTACTCTCCTCACCGAACTTCCTCCGTGCATCGAAATTCTCATATGCTTTTACAAGTTCTTTCCATACTTTCACACTTACATTAATTGGCCTTCTTTTTTGCCTTAGCTCGAGAGGGATTTTTTGTATATTCTTTGTTTTGTTGCACCGAAATCTCTTGCAGTTTTGAGACATTTGTAGTGTTATCTTCTTTACAGACCAACCTATGCCAAATTCAGTCTCCATGTCATGGATAACTGCTTTTTTCAGTTGCATGGGTATCTATGAGAATGGAAAATTTAGATGTTATTTGAACTATTGAAGGCATGATTCCTTCAACCTATTCACAAATGTTTTCCCAAAATCCATCATTTGGACTTCCCCTGAAACCACCTTGTATTCTATCTTTGTATTGTAGCTACCAATGCAAGATTGATAACATGGCATGGTGGAAGAAGTTTGTATCCCAGGAGTGGCTGGGACATTGGAAGTCTCTCTTCCCTATTCCACATTCTTAGATTTTATTGTCACTAATTTCCTCCTGGATCTTTTGCTTGATCCAGGACTGGTTGGGGAATCAATTGATTCCCTTTCACACAATTTATTTGTTTGCAATGTTTGAGGGGTGTTACCAGATTGTTTTTCTATGTATCTGGCAAGCGTTCTCCAATCCACATTAACCAATTTGTTCACTGCCTCTACCCCCAATATGGAAGCCAATTCCTCTTTATCTTTGTTAGTCTCATGTCCCTATATATATATATTTAAATTATATTTCTTCTTTTAAATTTAGAAATAAAAAACTAAAAACTACGATTCCTCTTTATCTTTGCCAGTCTCATGTCCCTATATATATATATTATTATATTTCTTCTTTTAAATTTAAAAAGTAAAAAGTAAAAAGTAAAATTCAAAGAAACAATGGAAAAATTTACCAGTCTATAAAGTGACAATGAATTACCTCATTGTGGCCAGAGTCTGTTGACAATGCTCGCTTCCTTCTATTGCTTGAAATTTTGAGGCGGCCTACAGAAAAAAAAAAAAAAAAATTGTCCAATTTGTGGAGGCAAACGAAGTACACACTGTCAGGTATGAAAGTTTTCATCCAGTTTGTGGTATGAAATTTTTGTTTTGTGGGCAAATATGTTCGTTGGGTTTGCTTAGTGTTGATAACCTAGGGAAAATATTTTCATTGGGTTTGCTTAGTGTTGATAACCTTATCATGAAAACTCTTTCATAATGCAATCTTGCATGAATTTGACATGGCATCGGTGACTATGGCACGACTGGGAAAAACCAAGTGGTTTTTGCATTTATTTTCAGCAGTTGCTCAGCAATGACAGGCCCAATTCCCATATTTTCCAAGCAGTTCACTATTTCCTTGATACCCAGGTTAGGGAAAGAATATGGAGGCATCCTAGCTTCGTGCTATAATATTTTGAGCCAAAGCTCAAATGGGTAGGGTAAAAAAATTTATTGGTTTCTCAAAGGTTTTACAATTTATAATGATGGGACAATTTAGAGGTTGCCTTGATATATTAGGCTACTAACCAGTAAAAAATCATGAATTTAAATACAAAACAAAGAGTAGTAAACAATCATGAATTCAACCAAGAAAAAAAAAATTGTAACCTTACCTATGGTGTCGCAAACTAAATCTAATTTCTCATCAGTTGCTGGTAGCACCCTGCTCTCTTCCTTTGTGCGGCATTCTTCCCTTTTTTCTCATCTGATTTCTTCCTTCACGTGGGAAATTTTTTAATTTTTTATTTTAATTCAATAGTCAGCACTCTAGTAGGTGTTAGTTAATACCAATTTTAGCATCAAACTTTGGTCATTAATGTAATCTATTTGGGGTGCCTCAGGTGGTGCCAAGTGCACCTAATTGAGCGCCTATCATTGTTGTATAGTGACTATTTTCATTGTTGTGTATCACAGGATCTAGAGTGTTAGAAATAATTCCAACTCCTACCTTGTTTTTGTGACCATCATTCTCTTGTGGCTCCTTTATCATCTCAGTGCAACAAAGTAGTTTTTACCGCTGTCCCGCAAGGTGCTTCATCCTTCTCGACGGTAGTTCGGTGAAATCTTATGTGGCGACACGTGAGTCTTCCTTTTGTTCCCGACAGTGTTGCGGTGAGTTCCGCAAGTCTTCTACCAAAAGGCATGTGGTAGTACGGTGACCACTACTATCCTGTGGCTACTTCATCAGCTCGGTGTGGTAGAGTTGTTTTTACCACGGTCCCACAAGTTGCTTCTTCCTTCTTGGTGGTAGTGTGGTGAAAGCTTATGTGGTAGCATTTTTATTCACAGAGGAGGCCATGGAGAGAGGATGTGCACAACGTAGAAATACTAAATCGCTGAGAGGAAAGTGGGTGGAAATAGATGAGACAACAGAATCTGTAGATACAATAGAGGTAAGATGAGAAAGCAACCTCAACCAAAGGAGGAAGGTGTTTATGAATTCACAAATGTTACAACATAGAGGAGATATCAATATGTCAAATATATGACTAAAATGAGGTTTTGTGTTGGATATAATACTCGTTGAAATGATATAATTGGTGTACTAAACATTATTTACTATGTTGTGTATTATAGGGGTAAAATGAGGCCATGGCAACAAATCGTGTCATATCAAATGAGGACACAACAGATGAAGAGGGACATCGGGTACTCAAATTTTGACTTAACTTAGGAAAAAATGATCTGATGGAATTTTGTGATACGTCCATTTTTTTTCACAGTATTATTGAAATTTATAATGTATTATCCAATCTTGACATAAATTCATGCATGTTGTTGATTATTTTAGATGGAGATTGAAGCAAATGCAGAGCCTAAGCCTTCAACTAGCAAAAGAAGAAGATATGTATGTGGACATGGACCTAAAACTGTTAAATCACGTAGACGACATTGGGTGGAAGAGGATATGACAATGGATACTACAGACACAACAAATGATTGCACTGAAGAAGAGGTAGGTTAGGACTATAGTACATGGGATGAATACTTTGAGAAAATTGTTGTTTGTGGATGTTTTGTATGTCATGGAAAGAAAAAATTCAAACAAGTGATTGTACAAAGATATTAAATTTATGATGAGCTTCCAGTTGGTAGTATGCCTCATACAATCGATTAAAACCAAAGAATAATAAATGAGCGTGGACTGATGTTTTATAAGCTATGTTGTCAAAGTTGTGTTTTATTTAAATTATTGTATAAAAAAGGTAGTCTATAAAATAATGTTCCATTATTCAATTGATGTATATATGTTCATACAATTTTTTATTTTTTAAGCCATATTTGATTATATTTCTTTGAAATTGATACATTTATGATCTATCCAATTGTTGCTAAACATTAAATAATGCTTGCGTTTGTTGATAGATAGAAGATTTTGATGAAACACATACTAATACCCAAGATTGAATTGGGTTATTAAGATTTGGACGAGATGATCCAAACCATCCTTTAAACCACACTAGGGCAAGAAGAGCAAGATTGAAGATAACACTACTACCTAAGAAATTTGAAGAGTTGATGAGAGTCGTATACACTGATGACATGCCACCTAGCCTTAATGATGATGATCATGATAGTGAAAATGCAATGCATGAAGAAGGATTGAATGAAATTCTTACAAGTTTCTTTGGGGATGGAAAAAATGATGACAATAATGATGATATGGTTGACAATAATGATGATAGTAGGGGTAATTACCACCAACATAATGTTGATGATAACAACATCAAAGACTCCATCAAGCAAGCAACGAAGACACCCGTGTTCAAATCGGGTGCAAGTAGAACCTCAAAACTGGCATGCACATTAATATTATTAGAAATCAAGTCACTATTTGGTTGGTGAGACAAAGGATTCACTACCCTACTGAAGTGAGTTGAAATTTATCTTACTTTTCATTTTCAATTGGTGTACATAATTCATAAACATTCATCAACTTCGTTTATATTTCTTTAAGGGGATTTTAAAACCATATATTGTATATAGACAGACCTAGTATAGATTGACATATCAAAAATGTTCATCATAAGTCAAAAATTCAATTGATTTAATCTCTGGCAATATTACAAGGCACTAAAAACTAAAATATTCCCTGAAGAGAATGTGTTTCCATCAACTTGCAGAGAGGCGCGTCTGTTGTTGGTTGAGTTGGGGATTGAATATAAGAAAATTCATTCATGTAAAAATGATTGAATTTTATACAGAGATGAATATCAAAACAAGGTAGAATGTCATGTATGCAAAGAGAAGAGATATCGTATAGATGTACAAGGTCCTACAATTCCAAAGAATGTTTTATGTCACATGCCAATTATACCTAAACTTTAACGAATGTTTCGTTGCAATTCACTAGCACAATTGATGGACTGGCATGCAAAGAACAAGATTAAAGATGGATTCATGCAAATTTCAGTCGACTCCAAAGCAATGAAACACATAGAAGAAAAATGGCCAAGAAAATTCAAAGATGAACCCCGTAGTATCAAGTTTGGTCTTGCAATTGATGGAGTGTTCCCATTCTCTTTCTTGAGCTCAAATTATAGTGTTTGGCTAGTCGGATTGATAGTATACAATATTCTCCCATGGATGAGTGTTAGAAAGGAGCACCATATGCTGACTCTCATTGTTCTAGGAAAACATCAAGTTAAAAACATGGATGTTTATCTTGTGCCTTTTATTGATGAGATGAAACTGATATGGAAAGGCATAAGAATGTATTCCATATCACATTCTCCATCAAATAGGTCCTTCATGTTGTATGGTGTTCTATGTTGGACTATTCATGATTTCCCAAGACTTGGTTTTTGTTCTGGTAAGATAAAATATTTACATATTTACACTCATAATTTATTTTCATCCCAACTTTCATACTTAGTTTTATACTATTTTTTTTTATGTTATTAACATTACTTATTGAATTGAAGGGCTTCAAACAAAGGGGATATTTTCATGTCCAAGATGTGTAGAACAATTTGAAGGGTGGTATTCTAAAGATCTACATAAATTTATTTACGCAAACAACAGGGTTTTTCTACCAGTAGATCATAGGTTTAGAAATCGCCTGAAGAATCACTATGATGGAAAAGTTGAAAATAGAGGCCCTCCCATGATTATGGGTCCAGGTGATTGGCTTAAGAAGTATGAAGATGTTGAATTGAAATCTTGGGAGGATTTTTTTGATCGGGGTGATTCAATTGAAGAGCCAGAACACATTGTAGTTAATATGCCAAAAGGAATGAAAAGGAAATTCATATTCTATGAACTCCCTTACTGGAAGGATCTATTAATATCTCACCTATTAAACCCTATGCACATCTTCAAAAATGTCCCAGATTCTATATTTCGGCATATATCAGGAAAAGAGAAGGAAACCTTGTCTTCGAGGAGAGATATTTCTCTTTCACATACCAAATTTGATAGAAAACATTTGTGGCCAAAAAGGGAAAATGAAACATATGCAAAAGCTCCATGGATTTTGAAAAAAAAAAGAGGTAGACCAACTAAAAAATTCCATCCGTTCAATAAGGACACCTACTAGCTATGGTTCATCATTGGCTAAATCTTTTACAGTTGATGGACATATCATAGGATTTAAAACACATGATTTTCATAATTTAATGAAGGTATCATATATCAACATTTAACATTTACTGGTAACATTGATTAAGCACTAAATTTATTTTGATATTTTGTTGTGTGAGAGAAAATTACTAATGAACTTTTCATAAATGTGTTTGATAGCATATCATGCCATTGAAATTAGGGGGGATTCTTGTCTTATAGTTGACTTAAGGAATGCCATAAGTCGATTGTCAGCATTTACAAGGCATGTGGTTATATGAAATGTTCATGTGTGAGAGACAAAGATAATATATTTCATTTTAATTTATGACTTAAGGTTCATACTAATTTACTATTCTTATATTAGGTGGGTGACCTCCAAGGAGTTCCATGAATTTGAAGTGCCAAAGTGGAAGAAGGAAATTGCAGAAATTGTATGTGTATTTGAGAAGGATCTCCCTACAAGTTTCATGGACCTACAAGTCCATTTACTTATACACATAGTCAATGACATTGAATTGGCAGGTGTCATATCAACGAGGTGGATGTTTTTCTTTGAGAGGTATATGAAAACTCTTAAAAGATATTTCTGACAAAAGGCACATCAAGAGGGTTGCATGGCTGAAGGGTATGTATTGAATGAAGCATTTTTCTTCCTATGTGAATTCCTTGGTAAGGATTTTGAAGATGGCCGACATGTCTGTGATGAATAACGAGCATAAGATATTATTCATGGAGAAAAACCACAGTCTAATGGTGTTAAAATAGAAATTAGTAAGTAAGTTTATGATCAGTGTCATTTTTCTTGCAATCATTAATTTACTCTATAATTTATTTGTCAAATTAGTAGCATGAACTTTAAAGTTTGAAATAAACATGTTGACATGTAATAGGTTTAGACGAAATTTCTATACTCGACAAGTTTATTATATACCACATGGACTTTATGAACAAATGGATTGATCTGTATGATAAAAAGAGAGAAGTGTTAGAAGCAAGGATACAGTTTAAGAGATCGAACCCAAGGAATACTCCACTTCCCACTCATCTGCTTGGGGAATGGGGCAAAGATTGCACACTAGAATGGGTTACTGAACAAATTCAAAATCAAATAGAACATTTAGGTACAGATTCAAACATAACAGAAGATGAAATCAACATGTCTAGAGGATGTGAAAGACAGGTATAGTTGGAATTTTACAAAATTTTGTTTCCTTACAGTTTTGACAGTATTAAATATTTTAATATTCATCATTATATGTGTTTTCACTGAAATAAATGGTCTTTCACATGCGAGGAAATATCTAACAATGTGGGCATATGGTCGACATTATCGTGTAGAAAGTGTAGACGTAAAGAGACGATCCTTCGATTGTGGAATCATGGTTGACTTCGAGCAATCCAATCGATCAAGCTCAAAAGATAAGGATATAATTGAAGGGAATCTACAATATGTTGGGAAAATACAAGAAATTATTGAGTTGGATTACCGTTCTTTTAAATGTTGTATTTTAAGTGTAGATGGTATGAAGCATTTGAGAGCACACGAAGACATGATACCCATAGTGGATTATTTTCTATAGATTCCTCACTGTTCCTACCAGAGGATAAGGAGCCTTATGTTCTACCAATTCATTGTGAGCAAGTATTTCTTTAACTCAAACAAGAAGCGGTAGTGATCATTAATCTATTAATTCATAGCTTATTGTGAATATATACATGGGTTTATTAATCAATAAAATTGTTATAACATACGTCTAATATATGCATGTCATTCATGTGCAGGTATTTTTCTATGAAGATATTTTAGACCCGAAATGGATATTTGTCATACATTATGATCCAAGATTAAGGCATGTATTTAACAATGCATTAGTGGATACTAAGCAAAACAATGATGACCAAAAAAAATGAGAGAGGGATTAGAGAACATCGAAGAAATTGGCATCCATGATGATGTTGAAGATGGTTATGTTTAGGCACAAGAAGACAACAATCCAGAGTTAGATGATGTTATGGAAGACAACAATATGGATGGTATAGAAAATGATGGTCCAAATACATCTAGTAACAATATAGATGGTCTATAGTCAAATTTCAATGATGATGAAGATGATGCAGGTCAAGATGAGGATGATGATAATATTAAATACTTGAAAGAACATATGAACATTGACAATGATACACTAGATGACATTGTAAAATACAATAATGTTAATGACCAAGAATTCTAAATTTTCAAAATTATTTGCAATCCATGTTTAAAAAAGGATGATTCATATGGCCTAAACTTTGAAATGCTTCAGTAATATTATGTTGTACTTGGACAATTGAAAACCTATTTTATTCTGCTAGCAATATTTTTTATTTTCCATTATAATTCTAGACCAAACAACATTTGCAAGGATGGCCTTTTACACCAATCTTAATTTGTATGAAGTTCTCAAACCTGTTGTGAAGTAGTAAATTCCTTTGGTAGACAAGAAATGTAAAGGCTTCATTTAAGAAAAGATAAGTAGTCTCTTTCTAAGGGTAATCCACATGCAAAAATGAAAAAACACACAAAAAAATAATTGTACAGTAGAAAATAAAATTCAATCAATTATGTCTTATTTCGCTTGCACACTTATTTGAAAGACATAGGGTATTCACCATACATTTCCCTTGGAAAAGAAAACATGTGCTTTCATTTATTTCTACTCTCAGAAGTGAAATTGTTGTTACATAATGATGCACTGAGAAAATAATATATACAAAAAAATGCGAAGAAAATGTTTGAAATTTAACATGAAACCTACTATGTTGTGCTAAAAGGAATCAAGATTATCTAGGACAAGAAATAATAATAAAATTTTGATGATTTTACTTAAAAGTGAACAGGATATGAAAAGTGTGGACAATGATGGTGTTGAAATTGAAAACCCTGATTCTGATGACATTATTGTTTTATGTCATTATAGATAAAGAGCACATACAATTTTATTTACATAGAAAATGAAGATTTGAAACTACTAAACTAAAAATGTAAACACTATAAGATTTTTTCTTAAACAATAATTCACATACTCACTTACAAAAAAGGGTGAAGCATTTTTTATTCAAACTTTGTTTTCTTTAATAGATATAACAATAAAAGAATATTTACAAGTACAAGAATATATACACTGTTTCATAGAATATACAAGTACAATAATATTTACAAGTACAAGAATATATACATTGTTTCATAGAATATATACATTGTTTCATAGACTTCTAAATTTTTAGAGTTATTTGCAATCTGTTGGGTCTCAAAAACACAGGTTTTTAGACCATAAGAGGGTGCAAATCTCTAAGAGGTCTTTAATCCTTAATACAAACCAATTAAAGTAAATTCTTTGAAAGGAATTTAATTCACACCTAGCCAAAAACCAATCAAAGCATCCACACAGTAACAACAAATGTGCCCTGATAAATCTTGCAGATTTAAACAACTTGAAAAGACCACTTTGGAGACAGCAAAGCAATAAATAAACATGAAAATTGACACAACAATCGAACACTGAAAATTGATTAAGATTTATAATGTATCTGCTCCATTATATTGCTCAAAATATAAACATACATAACATGATTTATTTTGATATGAATAAGTGGATGATATGGTCTAGTATCTATTCTAATGGATTGAAATGATGATGATATGATGATCAAAATCAGACCTTGGTTTCCGTATTTGTACGGGAAGCAACAAGCTTCAGGTCTATTCACAAAAGTTACATCTTTTCTTAACTAAAGCATAATTAACATAACATAGAAACTTAAAAAGAGTTTATTGTTGGATGCACCACAGTCCATTAATCATCAGCAAGCACCCGTGACCACCTAAGATCTATTCAAGGCTCAAGCACCATGTTAATGCATCCACACAAGCAAACTCTGACTACCGCTTCATACAGCTCGTGCAAGGAACAATTTAACCTTTGACATGTGATCAATGTATTTCTCCTGGGCATAAGTGTTTGTATTTTGTAGAGTGTCTGGCATTACATTCTCCAATCCATCAATCCTCCTAAGTTTCTTATGCATTTTCCTCAATACCTCATCCTCATCATTGATGTCATCAAGGATGCCTGACAAATATTTTGATATCTCATTTTTCCAAGTTTCCTGATCCTTCAAACTTGTTTCTTCAAATAAATTTGGCATGGCCATACATAGTGGTTGGCTAAAGTCACTCAATTCCTGTGTCAAGATATTCTAGAAGTTTTTATGTGTATTCATGAGGCTCTAACATTATTGGAGCAAAGAATTATTATATCCATATTTTTCCTTGATATGGGATTCTATTTCCTTCATCCTATCAAGCAGTCTTCCATGCTCCATGAGGTCCTTGTATGTTCCACTGTGAGAATGCCAGACACAATCTGCATGTTGGCACATATCTTTGAATTTCATATAAATTATCCCTGATGCTACTTCAAAAGTAGTAGCCTTCAATTTTATTTTTAGTTCTTCATGTTCCTTTTGATCCTTTTCAAATTTATGCTTCCATTGAGCAATCTCAGACATGGCCTCTAACACTTTTCTTTCATGTTCAATTAAAGGAGAGTAAATCCTTGGAGAAGTAGGTAGCGTATCTTTTTAGTTAGTTAATTCTTGTTTCAACCTATCATTTTCCTCTATTAGCCACTGGTTATCTCTTACTAGCTTTTGGATCCGGGCTTTGGTGAATTTGGCTACATTCACATTCAAGTCAGCAGTCTCCAAGGGATCTGTCTACCCTACTCTTTGCACCAGGAGATGTCCAAAAATTTGATCATGGTCAATGAGAGAAGGATTCTTTCTTGGGGGGTAAAGAGCCCAAATTTGCAAAGTGGTATTATCAAGATTGTACCTTGACCCTGTATAGACCCTATCACCTACTTTATCCATTATTTTCAAAGTTTTATTCTTTCTCTTCAAAAAGCTATCAAACAAAATGGTTGAACTAATATCCCACCCAGGAAGGAGCATAACTCCATCTTCTTGCAATAATGCTCTTCCTCTCTCAGCAATCATGTTTCTAATTTCCCTATCAACTTCATCTTGCAACTCTTTCAAGGAATAAGCCTCTTTCTCAAGTTCAATGTCCTTTAATATTTCTCTTATTATTCTTCCTTTATACTCATATATAAAGGACTTAAATTCAAGTCTTTGCACAAAAGTATCATCTGCAACAAATTCATGACTTGCACGATGCCTCACATCATCTTATAGCTCATCAAAGGCTTCAAAGGTGATCACACTTCTTTCCAATGGCATCTCATATTGGGGTATAATAGGAGAATTAAACTATGAGACTTCTTCTTCCTCCTCAGTGTTATCTTCTTTCATGAATGGGGAACCAACTGAAAAGCTCACTTCAGGAGTAGGCTGAGGTGATAAGTGATCCAGTGGTGTGATTTTTCTACTTGCCTCCTAGGACCGATGCCCCTTCCTCTTTCAAATTCCACAACTGGCACATCTCTTATTAGCTCTTCTTCATGGAGGATTAACTGTTCAATTCTTTCTGTGGGATCTTGTACCTCAGGGAAAGCCCCTTCATAGCTTGGGTTATTACTCACCTTCCAAGCCTCAGCCATCATAACCCTACTGTAGGAATTCATTCTCATCATGTTTTGTTTTTCTTCACAATTTTTGATGACATCTTCTAAAAGGAAACTATACTCATACCCTTTCAATTTCTATAAAAAATTGGCATCACAAATGAAGTGTCTCAGATCAAACTTTTCCCTTTTGTTTCCAACCGGCAAGCCATAATAATCCAGTTTACCACTAACCAAGTCATAGCCTAAATCAGAGATAATAGTGAAATCACCAAAGCATAAAGTGGAAGACATGAAATTCGGCCTCCCATAGCTCTTTAAACACATGAAAGCTGAAAATGGAAATTGCCTTATGATCTCTAAATAAGCAACTCTGTCTGGCATAGTCTTAGGCAGCAAATAAGGTGCAGCTTCAAATCCATA
The DNA here is from genome assembly GCA_007115665.2 of Sequoiadendron giganteum. Classification (NCBI taxonomy): domain Eukaryota; kingdom Viridiplantae; phylum Streptophyta; class Pinopsida; order Cupressales; family Cupressaceae; genus Sequoiadendron; species Sequoiadendron giganteum. The sequence continues at coordinate 300,718,170 of CM021109.1, forward strand.
AACCCTGATAATAGTACAATCCCCAAACATGTACCAATCCCCCCAATTTTTATTTATCCTTGCTTCATGACCCATATCTTTTGGTCTTAGAAATCTTAAGACCTCTGGGGAGAGGTTGTAGTCACATTTGTGGCCTAGCATCTTGTATAGTGTTTTCACAAAATATTCCTCAAAATATAGGTAGTGGGACCTCCCACACCTATTGTCCCACACAGATGTCCACATTTGTACAAGCCTTTAATTTCCATCATTATCTAAGTCTTTTATTCTTAATTCCTCACCCCATATCCCCATCACCTTCCCTTCATATAATATCATGTGTATGAAAAGAGAATAGTGCTTAAAATTAATGGCTTCACTATCATTCTTGATGATCCTTAGGGCATTATTGATGGCCTCCAATAAATACTCTGCATAATCATAGGGTTGGGAATTATGGCTCTAGATTTCTATGGCTAAAACCATGGGAGCAATTGTCATGTTCTCAGGAACATCAATTCCCAGTACTTGATCAGCTGAGTAATAAGTGTATTGAAAGTATTCTTCAAACAAAGCCACAGAGAATAGGGGCTTATCTTCACTAGAGAACCTCATAGTTTGGTTACCCACACCTTTAACCCTATGTAGAGGAAATTTCCACCTCTTGTAACTTGTGTCCATGGTGTGGTATTCCTCCAACAAGTCTTTGATTCATAATTTTTTTTTCAGGGAAGTGTCTAGCTAAAAAATCATGGAAATATAATCTAGCTTTATGACCATGAACTGTGACCCATCAGGAAAATAAATTTCTCTCATCTTCAGATTGTAATTCTTTGCCAACACCTTGATTAACTCTACGTTCACAAAGATGTTGGGTACTACAAGTTTACCCAAATTCAAATTCCACGGGTTTGACACTGGGCTATGCCAGAATTTCTTCCTATAATGATAAATAAAGAGGTTGTAACCCCTACACAGAGTCCATACATCTCCCAAATTTTTCTATTTACCTTCTAATGTCACACACGATGGGTTAAGATATGATATTGTTCTAGATTTTGGCCCAGGCCCAAGACACAGATCGATTAAGTCTTGATTCAATTGCCTAGCTTCTGTTTTCTATCTTTTTGCTTTCTGTTTGCTTGGGATTTTTTCCATCTCAACCCTACTCATGCAATGCTTTCATCTACTTACTAATAAAATACTTTGAGCTGATTCTAGACCACTTACTTGGATAAATGCTACAAATTTCCAGCTGCCTACCATCATCCAAGTTGGTTCTCCCAATCCTTCATTTACAATTCACAGTGATTTCAACTTCAAGGTCATATTTATGAAATTTTAGGACACTTCATCGTGCCACCTTTATGATCAAGTTTTTCATTAACAGTGGTAGTCTCATCAATATTTTCGTTAGTCACATCAATCAGACTAATCATCATTTCATAACTATTGAAGAGACTTTTAATTAAAATGCTCGTTGTTTCTTCGATATGTCAATATGGCGGTGTTTTTCCCTTCCCTTTTGTTGTTTACCGCACTACCGCCTTGCTCAAGGATTCTTGTTGCAGGGTTACGGTGTATACCGGTCTACCACATATATTACTCACCTTCTCGGTGGTATAGCAGTGTATGCTTTTGATCATTACTTGAAGACTGTCAATGAGACAATCTTATTTGTCTTACAGATATCTCAATGTCTCTTTGACATTAGATCTTATGTTCCTCTGATGTTGGTTGCCAGTGTCGATGAGACAAGTTAATGTCTCTTGCTGATATGCCACTGTCTCATCATTAATTACTTCATTATATCCAAGAGTTGTGTTTCACCGAGCACTTATAGATATACCTTGTCAATGTGACATAAGTGATTCTCTCCTCGATATGCCCGTATCTTGTTGACATTGCACTATTTTACATCGTGGATGAGACATATAAATAAGTCTCTTCAACATAGGGGTATCTCATCTACATTTCTGATATGTGCTTTGTGCTAATGTCGGGGAGACTTTGGAGGGACTCTCATCGACATGGTGTTTTCTTGGCGATATGCTATGAGAAATCATAGGAGTATTTCAAAGGAGGAATACACTTTGATGTTCTGATCAAGGGTTTTATTTGGAATCTCATGTGAGGGATTTTATTAAATTTAAGTTATTATATGACAGAAATTCTATGCATATGGTGGATGTAAGAAATGAGTGAAAATGTAAGTATGCAAAAATAATTAGGATGGAATTTTGGCTACAACACAATCCATGTTTAAAAAAGGATGATTCTTATGGCCTAAACTTTGAAATGCTTCGATAATATTATTTGTGTCGATACAAATTACCTATTGAAATATCATTAAAATTTTCAATCTTTGGTATGAATTGTTGGCAGAAAAAATTAGGATTACTTGGATTCTTCTTCCATTCATTTTGTATCAACATATGTTCATGAAAACACATAAGTTAATAGCTCAATCAGGTAGAGCTTTTGTGATTTTCAAATGAATATTAAGGTACATTTTTATTTCTGCTACATTGTATTCATGTGCATAAACAAAATCAGAAGATTACATTACTAGATTGCACTTATGCAGATGCATATAATATAGGAAATATTGCACAATCCTTTCAAAAATGTAGTCTTTATTGATAATGTAAATGTATGTTGTTCCACACAAGTCGTGGAACTAACTATTTGAATGCATATAATCAAAAAACTATACATTTATAGATACAAAAGAGAAAAATGCACATAAAGAGAAATGACCAATCTCGATTGCTTTGATCTGCATCATCTTCAATCTTCCCGCTTGGCTAAGCCTCCAAGTTGATGTCTTCCTTGCTACTCCTAGGTTCCCAGAATTTGAGTGAGAAGAGTGTTGTTAGAGCAATGAAGGATCACAAGTCAAAATATGTGCATACATCTATAAACATATAATTTGATTGTCATGTGCATTCAAATAACTTGCATACCATAGATGTCCAAGAAAACAAGAAAGTTATCAAACATATCTATCATATGCTCAGTTTTATCTAACATGTTTTCTCATTGTGCAGGTATATATAAAATTAGGTTGTTGTTTTGTTTATCTAGTTACGGAATGTGGGGTGAAATGTGGATCCCACAATGGTTGAGCCCAACCTACTGCCCTATTGTTTCAATTGAGAAGGATAATCACAAGTAAACCATCCATGAAGCATTAAAGATCAATCTTTGCAAGGATAGTGGAGTATGTTGGTAAGGGGCAATCTCTTTATTGAGAAATATTTATCCTTATTAATAAGAACATTCCACTATCAACATAGCCATGATTCTGACAAAACTGATCATCAAGGATTCCAAGGTAGTTTTCATTAATAGTTTGGTTAAAATTAAGCAGCCCCAAGCATCATAACAGTCACAATAATTGAACATGAGGGGCAGTCATGTAGATTAAAATCTTACACAATAGTCTTCACTTGCAAAGATAGAGACAACATGTTTCCACATAACAAATTAAATCGAATGCATGAAAGGTACAATGATGAAGTCCATAATAGTGAATGTTGCTTAACAGGGATTGAGGGACAACATTTTTTATCAAGGAGAACAAGGTAACCTCAAACTCTGTTGTACCTGAGTATGACAGTACGTGAGCTTCTGGTGTTTCTAGATGGAACCTATAGCAGAAAAGTGTAGTCTCCATCTGAAGGAACCATCTTCGGAGCTCTTCCCTGAAATGAGGGTTGAAAAAATCAGAAGAAAAAAACTACCATAATTCTAAAGTAACAATTTTTATCAAGACAAATGTCAGAAAGTATAATTAAAAAGACAAATCATTACAATTGGACCTCAACTTGGACCAAACATATTTATGATTTTATCTTTACAATGTAGGATCTTTCTCTGTCGGAGCTTCACGACCTGAAATTGGATCTCAAATTGGACCAATAAAATTTAAGATTTTATCTTTAGAATGTACAAACTTCCTCTATCGGATATTAAAGATGTAAGGTTGGATATGAAACTGGATAAGCAAATTTATGATTTTATCTTTAGAATGTAGGAGCTTCCTCTATCGGATATTTGGAAATTCCTACACACAAGTTTTGCTTCGAAGTGAAAACACCCGGAAGTTTTTCACATCGTCTCAAGGTACAATCCAATCTAGTTATGACACTGATAAAAATCCACTTTTACCTAAACCATCCATACCTAAACGTTGCATCACAATCTATTCTTCCTGCACATAAAAATGCCACATATTAACCCCTTCTAAATAAAATTCAAAATACCATGAAACAATGAGTCCCCTATATTAGTAAGTAAGTAGGTAGTCTATAGGGCATAGTTTGATTTTATACAAGGATTCTCATGAAAGGAATCTTCAAGTGATAGTGAGTGAGTTGTTTGAGATTGCAGCTAATGATGCAATATCTAGTCTTAAAGGTAGTTAGCAAAGTAATAAATGTGCAAGAAAATCAAATTGTACCCAACAAACAATTCACAATGTTATCCTGCATAATGCCTTAAGTTTGAAGACAAAAATCTCATTGTATCTTGATGAAAGTAGTGACCTTAATGGTCAATCACTGGCAACCATGATTTTAAAACATGTTATTGTGCTTATGGAGTCAGCATTTTAAGCAAGGTCGTGAGTGGTGGTTTGGAACAATGGCATGTATGAAGGACTTGCTTTATATGCATACTATGCAGTCTAGCTTAAGAAAACGTTCTTAGAAGAGATTGAAGGTGGATTATGAAACTCAATGGTTACCATGATATAGATTAAAGAAAAGACTGAGATCTATTTAAAAGCCACTATCATGAAGATATTAAAGATGTCAAATGCAAAACCCTAGTAAAGAGGACAATGTGGTAGGAAAGATTTAGGAGATCTTCACATTATCTAATCACAGGAAAATACATCATTTATTTATTTTTTTAAATTAAAAGAAATTATTCTAAACCCTATATAGGACACATCGATACTTCAAAAGCATCTGATTTATTTTTAAAAATTAAAAGAAGTCATTCTAAACCCTATATAAGATACATTGATACTTCAAAAGCATCTAAAGGAATTTAAGATTATCCAAACATATGTCAATTAAATACCTAGATTACAAACAGTAGCGTGAACATTGTAACCCTTGTTGATCAAAGCTGGAATATCAACAGTAATGAATCCTATGCCTCCTATCACATGCATCTCATTACCATTCTTTGTCATTCTTTATTGAAACACTTCTTCACTTTTTTGGGCTACTTCTGAAAATAAGGTTTCAACAAAGGTTTTATTGTATTTTTATTAAAATAAAAACTCCATTTTGGTGGGCTATGCTTGAAAATAAGATTTCGACAAAATTTTTAGAGTATTTTGGCGGGCTATATTCTTGATTCCTTAAATGATTTATTCAAATGGATTGTGACTGATGTGATTTTCTACCACGATTACCGTACTACCGTTGTCTCTTATTATATCCTCTATGGTATGGTGGTGTTTTTCCCTTCCCTTATGTTGTTTACCGCACTACCGCCTTACTCAAGGCTTCTTACTGTGGGGTTGTGGTGTATACCACTCTACCGCATATGTTGCTCACCTTCCCAATGGTATAGCAGTGTATGCTTTTGATCATTACCTAAAGAGTGTCAATGAGACAATCTTCTTTTTCTTACCAATATCTCAATGTCTCATCGACATTAGATCTTATGTTCCTCTGATTTTGGTTACCGATGTCGATGAGACAAGTTAATATCTCTTGTCGATATGCTACTGTCTCATCGATATTTTCCTTCGATGGTATTTCTTTATATATCAGTGTAACTCTGCCATGTCGAGGAGACTCATGATTATCGTTGTAGTATGGCGGTGTTTTTCCCTTCTCTTCAACTATTTACCGCACTACCACCTTGCTCAAGGCTTCTTGCAGTGGGGTTGTGGTGTATACCGCTCTACCGCATATGTTTCTCACCCTGCCAGTGGTCTAGCAGTGTATGCTTTTCATCATTACTTGAAGAGTGTCGATGAGATAATCTTATTTGCCTTACCGATATCTCAATGTCTCATTGACATTACTTCGTTGTATGCAAGAGTTGTGTTTCACCGAGCACTTGTAGATATACCTTGTTGATGTGACGTAATTGATTCTCTCCTTGATATGCCTGTATCTTGTTGACATTTCTTTATTTTACATCATTGATGACACATATAAATAATTCTCTTTGACATAGGGGTGTCTAAACCGGTGCTAAACCTGAAGTTAAACTTGAAGCTAAAGTTGAGAGATAAAAGTGGCGCTAAACTAGAAGCTAAACTCAAACCCAAAGGTGGCGCTAATGGCGGTACCACACTAAAAGCCAATATCGATGCTAAAGGTGTTGATAATTCTGGCATGAAGTAGCACCTAAATTAGCATCGACAAAAACTGATCGGTGAAAATAAATGCCAAAAATAACGCCATCCCTATAAATAGCACCGACGTTTTCAAACAATTGGCAGAAAATACATTAAAACATTCGGTGGAAGCAAAAAATGGAGCAAATCAAAGGGATTTTTTGTAGTGTCAATATTGATTGGATGTCCTAAAATCTCTTCCACTTCTATAATTTCCTCATCACTCGAATCTACAGTAAGATTTTGCATGTTGTTTTCCAATTCATCTTCCAACTCTTCACCATTTTGTTTGACTACCATAGCAAGTGAGGCTAGATTCCCCTATTTGTTGGCACCATCTGGTCCATCAACCCAAACTTGGTTATGTTCAATAGGTTGAGTAGGAGGATATAATAATAAGTGTTCTCTATTAGGACCATGTGAAATGGTCCTTCCTCCTGCTCTGCAATCAATCTTTGCTACAACTATAGCTAACCACGGTCTACCCAATATTAACGGATAACTATCCTTTGGTGTGAGGGATTTGATTACTTGTAAATCTACTAGATATTCCGAACCATCATCCTTAACAAGAACATTTTCTAGGATACCTTTAGGAATAGATACAGATTTATTTGCCATTTGCAATATGGTAGTTGTGGGTCGTAAATTAGTGAGTCCTAATTTTTCCATAACATCCACCGTCATGACATTAATGGTTGCTCCTAAGTCCACAAGTGCATTAGGTATTGCTACCTCATTGATTGTCACGGTTATAAGTGGACTACCTGGGTCATCATATTTTGGGGTTGAGGTTTTTCCATCCATAAGGCCAGCTAGATATTTTTTTATGTGAACAATGTTAATCTGTTTTGGTTTCCTTCCTAGTGTTTTGATGCACAACTGTTTAATTAGCTGGTTTAGTTCAAGAATTTCTTTGATTGCTTGTAACAAAGAGGGCTCGATTTGAAGTTGCTTGATTTCTTGTATCAACACAGTTTTAGTGGATAAGGTCATTTCATTTTCAAAGGATTATTCAAGGCAGTTGCTTTGTGACACTCAGGAAATGGTGCTTGAGTTTTCTCTTTCAAGGTCGAATCCTTATTTAAAAGGTTTGTTGAACTCTAGCCATCCTCCTCTTGAGGTAACTCGGGAGTTCTAGATGAGGATTATGGAGGAGGTTTGTCTTGATTACTCATTGGGTGTTTCTCTGAAGGTATGGAAGGGGTCTCATTCTTTCCAGTCGGTTCTTCATTTGGCTCATCCAGGATCTCGACCATGGTAGGTTGTTGAAGTGTTTTTCTTGACCTCAAATGCAGGTTTCCACAATGAATAGTGTTAAGTCCAGACACGTTTTCTTGTTCTGTTGAATACACTGGGGTGTTTTGATGATTATTCTTTGGATTAGGAATAGGTTGTGTTGGGAGTTGTGGTTGGTTGACCTGCTCATTTTGTTGAGGGTTCTAAGGATTTGGTAAAACGTTATGTTGTGGATTAGGCATCCTCCTTGGCCCTTATAAAATTAATTTTGAGTTTGATTCCATTGAGGCATAGGATTTTGTGGAGGATACCATTGTTGTTGAGTCTAGTTTTTCTATTGGGGGTTTCCCCAAAACTGGTTTTCCCATTTAGGTGGTCCCCAAGGGTAAGGTCCCTAATTAGGTGGTGCTTTAGGCCAACGTGTTGCCCACTGATTATTATTCCAATTGTATGGGGGTTTCCAGGTGGGATTTGAATTCTGACCATAAGAGAAATTACCTTCAGGTCTTTAATTCATAAAATTGACCTCTTCCTCAACATGAGATGTCTTTTTCTTGGAATTCTTGATTGCATTTAGGTTCTCACATTGATTAGTGGCATGAATCTTCTCAAAAACTTGGCAAACGTTGGTTTTATCCAAAGGACATTCTCTTAAGAGATTTTTGCTTCGACACCTAGGACAATAGATGGACAAGGTCTCAGGATTACGTGTTTTGGGCTATATTCCATCCAAAGTGGTGTTTAACTGAACAAGAATGTTAGTTTTGAGATTTGTTATTTCCTCATGCAGTTTACTTGTTTCATTGGAACCTTTAAAAAGAGTAGATTTATGAATTCCTCCATGAGTACGGGAGAAATTCTAGCATAACTCAGTTATATAATTGAGTCCAATTTGTGACACATCTCCTTTTCCCATTAAATCAAGACTTCTCTTAACATCTTCATCAAATCCAAGTTAAGAAATATGGTCTTTAGAATTTCCAGACTTATGGCTTCTTTGCCACATCGTTTAGATAAGAAGATAAACCTATCTAGGTAATCTTCTAGGATTTTATCTTTGTTTTGCCTCAGTTTGAACAACTCATCTTTCCTATCACTGACCCTATATTAACTTTGGTATTTTTCCAAAAAGGTAGTCTCCATATCATTCCAAGTGGATATCGAACCTGAACCTAACCCCATGAACCAATGTATTGTAGCATCCTTCAGAGTAGAGAGAAAGAGCTTCAGTTTTTGGTTATCATTTTTGTAGTCATACGTCTAACACAAAACTTTAAACTCAAAAATATTTTGGTTAGGGTCTTTAGAGGATAATCCTCTAAAGGTTGGTAAGATAGATGGTGAAATTTTTTTCATAGGTGTATCGTCATCTTTGTTTAGAGCAATAGGATAGGTAAATGTTTGTGCTCTCGCTCTTGGGTTATCACCATCTCTACAGTTTCTTCTCCTTTTATTGAAAGGGTTATCATTGTTGTTTTCAGCCATGATTTCGATAGGAATACTTTCTTATTCAAAGGTTTTCTCTAATGGATGAGTTCTAGGGTATGTTGGGTAGTCTCAGGTTGATCCTGCTCGATCAATTTTTTAATAAGTTCTTTAGCTGAGACTTCTACCTCCTTGTTTATGGTTGGAACTATGATTGGGGGGGGGTTTTGGTATGGATCTTTTGTGTGCACCTCATTTCCTAACCATTTAGAAAAAGAATCCTAGCAACTATTTTTTCCTAAAATAGGTATCCAAGCAATATCCTATTAACACTAGAAAAGGAATGTGTCCCTGACAATGGCACCAAAAAGTGAAAAGTTGTCATTAGGTCCTAACACTTTAGTTAAAGATACATCAATTATGTCAATCGGGCAATGTTCAAAGGCTATATGCAATAGAGGACATTTTTTCCATCTTTTTCTTAGCAATATTTTCTAAACTTTTAAAATGGTGGAAACAAAAATTTGAACTAGAAAGCATGAAATTGCTTGAACTAGAAAGTGTGAAATTTTTTTAACTAGAAAGTGTGAAATTGTTTAAACTAGAAAGCATGAAATTATTAAACTAGAAAGCATGAAATTACCTAAGAATTAACTCTTTTAGTTAAACTATGAAATTTAAATGAAGACAACTAATGGCTAACAACTAACTACTAACTAAAAGAACAAACAACTTGTAATTAACAACGAGAGTGGGTTCTCCAAAATTTCAAAGTAAACAAAACTTAAAGGTTGTAAAATCAAAAACACCACCTATAGGAACATATGAAAAAGCTCAACATAAAATAGCATTCATCTAAATTTAACATGTATAGAATGGAGATAAAAATATCAACAAGAAAAATACTTATCTATTCTACATGATCCCTCAAGTGGCTAGCTCTCGAGTGTTCCTACAATTAATTCATATCACACGTAAATCACATCTTCAAAGTAAATCCATCCATGGTACTTTCATTGCTCAAAACTATTGACTCAAAATAAGATTGGAAACATTTGTTTATTCATATCATAGAAGTGTAACACAAAGAACATGATTGAATAGTATTCAAAGCATATCATAACATCATGCATTGCTTTTGGTGGTTACACACATATATACTACTTACAAAATCATAAATTTCAGATGGCGATAGATCACCATTTAAAAAGTATTTTAATAGAATTAAAACTAACCAACTAATTGGGTTTGTAATATAAAACATAATAAAGGCTCGAAGTGGATCCATAAATTCTTAAACAGAAAACAAATAGAAATCTATAAAAAGTCTTCTACTTTGCATGGCTAAATTTCTAGCGCCCAAACTTCTAGCTCTCTAACTTCAACCGCTTGAAGTCTGCTCCACTCATAGGCCATGCATAAGTCATGTATATTGACTTAAAGTTTATACCATTAGATCAACATTAGCTAGATAATGTCAATCAATTTAAGAAATAATATTTATACATCATTTTATGAAAAGTAAACAATTATTTCTCCTAAAAATAAACTATTGGCATGGTTGAGGTGGTTAACAAGACATAAAAGGATATTTAGCTTGTCAAAATCATGAGGTTATTTATACCTCATTAGGTGGGATATATAAAGTATGTGAAAATGAAAGTAAGTAGTATAAATTTGGGGATGTTATACCTTGCAAATCTACTCTTATGTGAATATTTAGGTCACTTAGGGAAAACTAGAGACTTTAGTGTCTTCCATTTGAAGTATACCTCTGGTGTTCACTGTATCATTACACACCTTTGTATCTAGAGGCCAATCCAAGTTATCCAAAATGACATCAAAGTAGCACTTGCATGGGATTCACACTATTTCCAGAAGTTACTTACCACGTCCGATCTATAGTTGAGGTAAGGATTAAGAGTTCATTCTCTTTCATAAAGCCAGGAATATCAAGGTGGTACATGACCTTGGTATGTCCTATTCGAACCCTCCATGGATTTAGATTATATCACTCTTTCAGGGGTGAGGTAATCCCACTATGAAGAAACATACCTTTACTCCTCTAGGTTCTAATTGAATGGTCTTGTTTGAGTTAAACTAGTGAACCTTATGGAAGAAGGTTTACAAAATATCCACCTCACCATTGAGTTGGTAAACACATTGCTTGACTTTTAAACTCAAAAACAAACATCAACATGGTCACAAATAAATTAAACCCTTTAAATATAATGGAGCGCATTTGAAGAACACTATACTATTGCATGTCCCTAAGTATATCTTGTTATTATTAAAATAATATCTTAGTGGCTTCCTAGTATTTGGGTTCATATTTGTAAAGACCGAAACTCTTTAATTCAAAACATTGACAATAATTTAAATAAATTCATTTATATTCAAAAGAAAGTCGGGCACTTCATTCATTAGACATCATAAAATATCAATCGATTCCAAAACAACGACTTAAAGTCGATAAATAGATTCAATATAATTCCAGTTAAATTCATACACGTGTCATATTACACGAAATTGATAATAATACAAAAGAAGTTGTAATATAAATTTACAATTTGAGACTTAGGCATCTTGTCACCTTAAGATCTACAATACATAATTTAAAGAATACAATAATACATAAATGAAGAAAACATCCTTTGATCTTCAATCCATAGCTTATCTTCAATAATGAAGACGAGAACAAGAATCGGGAGCTTTTTCCGCCCAACCTCGAAGCTTACGCTTCCCTAGAATTCCTTACTCATTCAAAGAATACCCGACCCTAAACGAATCACTTAGCAAAAAGTAGTCGACAAGCAAGATGGAATCTGGTGTGTGCCTAGTATAACTAGTAAAACCACAAGCATTTTCATTTTTCTAATTCATTTAAGAAACAAGCAAGTTCGATACTAGGATATGGTAGAGAGTTCATTCATTCCATCTATTTCAATGGTCCTTAAGTTACTTGGCCAAGTAAAATGTCATGCACGACAAATAAAAGCAGTTTTGGAAAAATAAAAACTACAATCTCTAATAACCCATATTCAGCACCCGTCCCAGAAGGTAAATTTCCAAAAACATGACATGGGGTGATCCCACAAAGCTGGTTTACAATTTCTGAGAGGAACTAATTTTTTCTGAAATCACATATTTTTAGAAAATGTAATGATTTAAGCCTTAAAAATTTATATTTTAAGGATTCCAAATGAAGAGGGTTTGATCAAACCACCTTAGATCAAACCCCCTTGGATAGAACCTTGCTAGCTTTAAACCATACCTATAAATGAGTCTCCTTTACACCTATCAAAATGCTGATAAAAAACCACTTTTGATTTACCTTTTGGGGGACCAAATGAATTCATTTAAAATTTATTTCAAATAATTATGGTACTCCTCAGAACGAGCTATCCAACCAATATAATTTTAATATGTTTTGTTTTTATTATGTATTTGTTTTTTTAGTTTTATTAAACATAGGTTTTTACTCGAAAATGAAGGTCTTTGTTCTGCACATGTGGAAAAATAGAAAATTATCAAAATAATTTTTTTTTAAATATGTCTGTGCTGGGTATTGATGTCCTTGATCCATTAAAAAATAAAAATTTCAATTTCGATACATACATAAAAAGTTATGTTGTATACAGTCCGCCTATGTCTGAATTGCAATTGGTTTGACTTCGTAACTTGATTAAGGAAAAAATATTCAATAAAAAACTATGAGACCAAATGAAAGTGATAGATATCATAGTTACAAATCTAAATTCGAAAAAATTAGAATTTTATCCTTCATACAAAAAAAGTTATGTTGTATATGGTGAGCGTCACTTTTTTAAAAAGTTATTTTCTGAAAAAAACCAGTTTTCGTGGGAGATGGAAAAAGAAGTGCAATCTGATTGCAAAAATTTTGAGTTTTTTTTTTTTAGAATTTGCAAACAAATTGTGATAAGACTCTAGTTTGCATCATCTTCAATTCCTCACGGTTTAGCTGTTATAGGTGCCTGAATGTGAAGATTTAGTTAAAAATAATAATTTCAATGTCCAGTTTGGCCAAAAATTGTAAACCACTATTGTGGGATCACCCCATGCAGATTCATTTATCAAGCATGCATGGTTCCATTCAAATAAATATAATCTTTCACAAACAATTTAACGACAATCTTGTTTCAAGCAAGATGGTTTAAATGCAGTATTTTCATCGTTTTAAAACATAAACATCATTAAATTAATATTTAATTCGAAAAAACAACAAAAAGGTGTATCTTAAGTATGTAAATCAAGTACATATTTAAACAAGCATAAATGAGCACACATTCTTTCAGTTTATTTACTCATTTAATTTATTTTCACTTTGAAATAATCTTGTTCTAATTCGTTTTTCTTTCCAAATAATTCATATTTTAATTTACTTTAGTTATTTTTTGTTTTTCACATTTTCAGAAAATAAAATAATTACTTTATTAAAAACACGTGTAATAACTTATTTTCATTTTTGTTTCGTAATAATTTGAGTTTTATTCATGAAAATCATTGATTTTAACTTCTATTTTGCAAACATGTTTAATATTCAAAAAGTATTTTTATCATGATCTTTTTTGTTTCATTCTTTGGAGAATTAAATCTATCTGTTTGTTTTGGATTTTCTAAAGTTCTTCTAAATTAGAATGAAATAAATGTTTTTTTGTTTTGAATCTTTTCCAAATCAAAAAAATAAAACAACTGTCTTGAATGTTTTCTATTCAAATTTATCCTACAATTTTTTGTTTCTAATATTAATGGTTTTCTGGTAAAATCACAGTTTGGTTGTTTGAAATTTCATTAGAATTCAATGGAAACAGTGATACTTTTAATAGATTTACAAATAAAATCTAGAGTTTATTCTTTTCCTAAATTAATAAAAATAGAGATTCTCTTTCCAATTCAGAACTAAATACAAGAATTAGAAAAGAATTTTAACACATTATTAAATTTGTGAATTGGTTTTCAATTTCTACCTGGCAATTTCTAGAATCTGGAAATGGTTATTCATTTGCTTCCTCTGTCAATTTTTTGTAGCTGCTCTGACTGTTCTTCTGGTTGCATCTATCCTCTGTCTTTCTATTTCTACCCTGTTGTTCTACTTCCTTATCTTATGCACAGTAGGGAGAAACAAATTTTGTTTTTGTTTGTTTTCCTGTTGAATAGGCCATACGCCCCTCCCTTCTATCTTTTCCCCTATTGCCCCCTAAGTCTTCTCTCCACCTATCTTCCTCCTACTAGCTCCTCCCTGCTCTTTGCTTTACCTCCTCTTCCCAAGCGTGTGTCTCTTTCCTTTTGCATGTGGTGAGAAGGGGGATTCAATCTGCAATGGGGATTATCATTTGCTTATCCCTGCGCACCTTCTCCTTCCAAGCGTGTTCCTTCCTATCATGCCTCTTTCTCCATTCTTATATGGTGTGCTTCAAGGGATGTAGGTAATCATGTTGTAAGTCTCCCCTGCAGGCTGCACCAGGAACAATCTTTCTTGGCCGCGCCTAGCCTTCCCTTCTATACACACGTGGGATGTGAAGGTAAGGTGTTAACAAAATAAACAGCAAATAAAACAATCAAAACTGTCTTCCCAACTGGCTGCCTCTCCAGAAATAATATGAATCTAGGTGAATCCCTCCAAAAAAATCAACAATACTTAGTGTATTTTCCTGTTCAATGCTCAAAACAGATTTTTCACTCCTCTTTCAATTTCGAATTTCCCTCTGACTCCCCTTTTTCCTCATGCATTGGTGATGGAGTTATTCCCAAAGCAAGATCCACAATTTCAATTTGATCTCCAGTTCAAATTATCAAACTCCAAGTTTTAAATTTTGATTGCCTTCCATTGATTGAAGATATTTTCTTCTACTTGTAAATTGTTGATTTGAATTCAGTTTCCAATTTGAACGTAATTTGTTTTTCCAATTTGATTTCACTAATTTAGTTTTAGATATTTATTTATTTCTTCAACAAATCTTTCCAATATTAATAATACTATTTTGCATTTTAATATTTTTTCACAGTTAAAACTCTATTCTATTAATTTGAAATAAAAGCATCATTAATTTTAAGTAATAATAAAATATTGACATAAGGAATTTAATTATTTAAATAAGATCAATTTTCTCACAAAATAATCAAATCGTCATTTAAAGCTACATACTCTTTTCACATATATTTGAGAAATCGATTTAACTTATTTTAAATTTGCAAGCATAATCATCACAAAATACATTAAAATATTAACTAAGTGTGTGTGTGAGATTCCATCATCCTCATAAACATCTAATGGCTAAATGACTCTACCTAATCGATGTTATCGCCTTCATTCACGTTCACCTGTTCCTGCGTTCACTTGCACTCAAATTTTCATCAGCAATGACAAACCCCAAATTTAATAAAAATGCATTTCAAATCATTTCATTTGCATTTCAATTTCAATTTCAATTCAATTTAAATAATCATTTATCATAATAATTAACAATCTCATGATTAATAATTGCATTTAAATAATCGACAAAATCAATACGTGACATCCTTCCCCTCTTGGAAGAGACATCATCTTGATGTATTATTAATCATTCAATAAGCATAGCATCTCAATCAATAAAACATACTATCTCAATCAGTAAAACATAGTATCTCAATCATAAAACATAGTATCTCAATCACAATGAAATAATAACTATAGCATAGTTCTCAAACATAAGCATAAATAAATCATAGTAGCATCCACGTTATCAAAGTTCACAATAGGTTAATCAAAAACCAAAGTATCAAGTATCTCCGCATAAAGAAAAGACTAATCTATGAAAGCAAATGAGGAAAATTATGGTCAATCATCTCAGAATCCTCCCATGTAGCACTATCCTCAGTATACCGGTCCCACTGGACCTTGTACTAAGTATTATCCCTATTACGCAGCTCAATGCTACGCCTGTCTAGGATTCGGATGGGCTCCACTAGCACCACCCATGGATCCTATACCTGTAATGAATGCCAATCAAGAATATGAGATGCATCACGATGGTATGGTTTCAACAAAGAAACATGGAATACATTATGGAGTCAAGCTAGAGCAAGTGTTAACGCTAGTCTATAAGCAACTGGATTAATAACTTCCAGTACATCAAATGGTCCCACAAATCTCGGAGCCAAATTTGATTATTTCACAAATGAGATAGAGCTCTTATGAGGCTTAACCCTCAAAAAGACTTTATCTCCCATAGCAAACTATCTAAAAGTCCTGTTCCTATCAGCATAGCTCTTTTGTCTATCGGTTGCTTCCTTCAACCTACCCTTGATCAACTTCATTTGCTCATCCATTTCCTTGAGTATAATTGGACCAATGATGATCCTGTCTTCCATCCTGTCCCAACTAATCGGTGTGCAATATTTTCGTCCATAAAGTGCCTCAAAAGGTGTCATACCCAAAGATGCATGAAATGAGTTGTTGTAGGAAAACTCAACCAATAGAAAATATTCCTCCCACTTGTACTGCTGATCCATGTAGTACATCCTCAATAAATCCTCAACAACCTAATTGACCCTTTCAGTCTGGCCATCAGTTTGTGGGTGATATGCAGAACTAAAATTCAATTTAGTTCCTAAAGTTGCGTTTAGTGTAGTCCAAAACCTAGATGTCATTCTGGTGTCTATATCAGAAATAATAGTCTCTGGTACACCATGCAATCGAAATATCTCTTGCACAAATTTCTTCGCAAGAGTCAGTGATCCATCCTTCATATTCCCAGGTATGAAATGTGAAACCTTCATTAGCTTATCAACAACTACTAATATGGTATGATACCTATTCTTGCTCAATGGTGATCCTTGCATAAAATCCATGCTGATTACTTTCCACTTATACTCAGGTATATCATGGGGATACAAAAGTCTTATTGGATGCACATGCTCAGTTTTGACTCGCTAGCATTCCAAACATCTAGCCACATACTCCATAACATCTTTCTTGAGCTTAGGCCAAAAATACAAAGCCTTCAACTCTACTACCATCTTCGTAACTCCTGGATGCCCTGAATAAGGTTCATCATGAACTTCCTCAAGTCTCCACCCTCAGGGATATACATCCTTTCCTGATATCTCACAATACCATCATACTCCATCACATATCCATAAAATCTATGATCTTCTGCCTCTAAGGTTTGCTTGACCCTGTCATAATGCTCATATGTTGGAAGATACTGCAACACTTGTTGTCTCAAATTTGACCTTGTTATCAACATAGCAAAGAGATATCTTCTCCTGCTAAGAGCATCTGCAACTCTCTTTTCCTTACCCTTGATATACTCAATACCAAAATCATACTCACTTAGGAACTCAAGCCACCTCCTTTGTCTTGCATTGAGGTTCAACTGTGTGAAGATGTACTTAAGTCCTAAATGATCTATCTTAATCTCAAATGGTTTCCCTAGGAGATAGTGTCTCCACATCTACAATGCATGAACAATAGCTGCAAGCTCAAGATCATGTGGCGCATAATTCAATTCATATTGTTTTAGTTTCTTGGACTCATATGCAACCACTTTCCCTTCCTGCAGCAACACAGCTCCTACACCTTCACCTAAAGCATCTGTAATCATAATGAAGTGCCCATTAGGATCTGGTATAGTCAATACTAGTGCCGATGTCAACTTATGTTTAAGAATTTGAAATGCTTCCTCGCACTTCTCAGTCCACTCATATTTCCTTCCCTTCTTCTGAAGAGAAGTTATAGGTGTTGCTATCCTAGAAAATCCTTCCACATATTTCCTGTAGTATCCTACAAGTCCCATGAAACTATGAACTTCAGTAACACTCTGCGGTGTTGGCCAATCCACTATTGCCTCTATCTTCATAGGATCAACTAAGATTCCCTCAGCAGATATGACATGTCCCAAATAGTGAACCTTCTTCTGAAAGAAAGTACACTTTGAAAACTTACCAAAAATCTTTCGATCTCTTAGTCATTGCAAGACTATTCTCAAGTGCTTCTCATGCTCCTCTTTTTTCTTAGAGTAAATTAGAATATCATCAATAAATATAAGCACAAAATCATCTAAACAATCCCTAAATATGTTGTTCATAAGATTCATGAATGTCATTGGAGCATTCGATAGACCAAAAGATACCACTGTGAACTCGTAGTGTCCATACCGAGTTCTAAAATTTGTCTTTGGAATATCCTCATCCTTAATCCTTAGTTGGTGGTAACCTGATCTAAGATCAATCTTAGAAAATATTGTGGCCCCTTTCATCTGATAAAATAGCTCATCTATCCTAGGTAAAGGATACCTATTCTTAATGGTAACCTTGTTCAGCATCCTATCATCAATACACAGTCTCAAGGTCCCATCCTTCTTCTTAACGAAGATTACCAGTGCACCCCATGGAGATACACTTGGTCTAATAAATCCTTGCTTCAGTAACTCCTGCAATTGAACCTTCAGTTCATATAACTCTGTAGCAGCCATTTTGTATGGAGCCTTGGATTGAGACTCCGTTCCAGGTAAAAATTCAATTGAGAAATCAAATTCTCTCTTTGCTGGTAATTGAGTAAGTTCTTCAAGAAAGATATCTAAGAAATCCTTGAAAAATGGATAGCCCTCTGGACTTTGTTGGACATTATCCAAGTCACTCACCAATATAGCATATAAGGAACATCCTTTCCGATGTGCTTTCTTTAGCTGCATGGCTAAGATATTTCTCAACTCTAGAGGCTCTCGAGATCCAAAAATCTCAACTAGATGTCCAAAATCATCCAAAAAACTAACAACCTTATCCTCATAGTTCACTATGGCTTTATGCTCAGTTAACCAATTGATCCCTAAGATCACATCATAAGAACCCAATGGTGCTACATATAGGTTAACTTGGGTTTGGAAATTAGGTAGCTCTAAATTGCTACATGATATACATGAATCTACCCTCTTCTCTGGTCGATTTCCATACTGAACCATCCCTGAATATGACATATAACCAGGTCTAATAGGTAAGTTAGAAACTACTTTAGGATCAATAAAGCATTCAGTAGCTCCTGTATCTATCAAAATAGAAACTGATTGACCAAAAATCTTACCCGACATCTGAATAGGTGAAGCCTGAAAGTCTTCTTGGCGGTTGTCAACCGCTACATGAATCTAGTGTTGCGGTGCTTGCCGATCATTCCCACCTCATTGACCTCCTATATGCTGAGTGCAATTGGAGGCATAGTGATCTCCTCCGCAATTGTAGCATCCACCTCGTGGCCCTGGATGACCACCTGTCATTCTTGATATTGGAGAAGTTGGTGTTATTATTATTCACTTTCTTCTTTCCACCATAGCTTCCTTCTCCTTTATCCTGAGTGTTTGTTCCTCTCTTCAGGTTCCTGATCTATTGATTGTTGTTACCCCTCTCGTTATTGTTGTTATTATTCTGGAACTTCCTGTTTCCAAAACCAGGTTTAGAATTCACACTCTTTCTGTAGTTTTCCACCTGTTGCAAATTTTGTTCTTATTTTATGGCCTTCTCAAATACCTCATCCATCATCAATGGATTATGAATATCCACATTAGCTCCAATCCATGGCCTCAATCCTAGGATGAATTTTTGAATACGGAACCATTCATCCATCTGATACTGTGGTACATACTTCAAAAGATTAGTGAACCTCTCCCAATACTGAGTAACTGTCAAACCACCCTGAGTCAGATTCTAAAACTCTGTCATCTTCCTATCAAGGAACAATTGTGGAAGCCACCTCTTCCTGAAGAGTTGCAAGAACACTTCCCAAGTAGTCCCACCTGGCAGTAACTTCTTCTTAGTCTTCTCATTATCCCACCAAGTACCAACTTCTCCAGTAAGTTGGTATGTAGGCCAAACTGCCTTGGTCTCATTGGACATATTCTTGAGCTCAAAGTACTTTTCCATTTCAATTACCCAGGCTTCAGCTCCATCACCTATAGTCTTACCATCAAACTTGGGTAGTTCTACCCTTTTTAAATCTTTCGCCAACTCCCCTTCAATCCTTGCTTGAGGATTTGGTATTTCTTCAACCCTTGGATTTTCATTATTGGGTTGCTCCTAATTTTGGGGAATTTTGACTTGAGGGTTTTGTCCTTCTCTAACTCCTCGAACTTCCTGTTCCAGATTATCCATTCTGAAACCCTGATGATTCAAAAGACTGAGAATCTGATCCAACCTATCATTCTCATTACTTGCAGCAGCTCCTTTTCCTCTTGTACCCATTATGTATCAACAATTCCTGCATCAAGGAATGTTTCTTTAGCGTAATGGACAAAGGACCCTAGTGTTCGAACCTAGGGCTTTCATACCAAATGTAAAGAGCGAAACTCTTTAATTCAAAACATCGACAATACTTTAAATAAATTCATTTATATTCAAAATAAATTTGACACTTCATTCATTAGACATCATAAAATATCAATCGATTCCAAAACAATGACTTAAAGTCGATAAATAGATTCAATATAATTCCAGTTAAATTCATACATGTGTCATATTACACGACATTGATAATAATACAAAAGAAGTTGTAATATAAGTTTACAATTTGAGACTTAGGCATTTTGTCGCCTTAAGCTCTACAATACATAATTTAAAGAATACAATAATACATAAATGAAGAAAACATCCTTTGATCTTCAATCCATATCTTATCTTCAATAATGAAGATGAGAACAAGAATCAGGCACTTTTTCTGCCCAACCTCAAAGCTTACGCTTCCCCGAAATTCCTTAGTCATTCAAAGAATACTCGACCCTGCATGAATCACTTAGCAAAAAGAAGTCGACAAGCAAGATGGAATCTGGTGCGTGCCTAGGGGAGAGGAGCTAATACGTAAGCGAGGGCCCTAACGTGCGATGGGGCATGCGCTCATTGGGGCCCACACCTATACGCCAGTCCTCCACAACGTAAAAAAAAATTCATTCATAGATAGGCTTGATCACATCAAACATAAATCAGATATAAAATGCACACTTAATAGCATTAATTTAAAAACTTAACAAGTACACGCTGGCAGCCAAACATGATAAAGTGTATCCAACTTGTATCTGACATATAACAAGTACCATTCCGACATGGAATTTAAACAGCCCAAACATTAAGACATGCACCCTTCCCCATAAACTATTAAACCCAACTTTCACACCAATGCAAGCGTCACTTTCACATTAGTCACAACTACACAAAATAAACAAGGTGCCAAGTCAACAACTTTGAAACCCATCCAACCCATCTTTGATCGACTGGCGAACCCATTACAAGAATGTTTCCCATCGTAGCATAACCAAACCAACACGCAAATGCATTCGCCTATCCCGTCTACCATGAGATCTACAACACATATCAACTTCAATTTGTCCCTTCTTGCCAAGTAGGGTGTGCACATAGTGGAGCCAAACACAAATATCCCACCTGCATCCATTCAACACTCTTGTAAGGCTGCCATTATTCAAAACAAAAACATGGAAACAATTTCAAACAATCCACCAAACTAATCAAGTCAAGAATTAAAGGCTGAAATCAATCAAATATCCAATTCATACGAAACAGAACTCAAATTCAAAAGAGGACAGCAATTTATTTCACCACACCAAACAACCATCAAACAAATTCAAATAGCCGTGAAAACCAACAAGTATTTAGTTATTCTGCAGTGAGCGACATAAGAAAAGGAGGAGTGACAAGAACAGAATTGAATGAGTTAACATCAAGGGGAGGCAACAGCTCATATTCTAATGCACCAGCATCCATATTGTACCAGGTTTTCCTTTTCACACTTTTTCTTCATTACAGCCATTACCAGCATCCATATTGATCTTCATTACACCCATTACAGTCATAGGTTTTTGTTTATGTTTCCCTAGGGTTTATATTGCAAATATTACAGTCACAGGTGTTTCTTTATGTATCGATAGGGTTTATATTGCAAATATTGCAGTCATAGGTTAGCATATGTGTTCCATAGGGTTTATAATGCAAATAATATAGTCATGGTTTACCATTTAAAGCTTTCCCTAGGGTTTATATTGCAAATATTGCAGTCATAGTTTACCATCTCTGTTTCCCTAGGGTTTATATTGAAAATGTTACAGTCATAGTTTAGCCTTTCTATTTCAGTAGGGTTTATATTGCAAATATTACACTCATAGTTTAACATTTTTGTTTGATAGGTTATGCATTATCATTCACTCTGCTTTTCATGTGTCTCAATGGTTCTGCATTATCATTCACTCTGCTTATCGTAGTCTCACATTGTAGTCTCATAGGTTCTGCATTATCATTTATATGTTAAATATTGGTCATGGTTTACCATTTCTGTTTCAATGGTCCTACATTATCATTCACTTTGCTTATCTTATTCTCATAGGTTCTGCATTATCATTCACTCTAGTCATATTATTCTCATTGGTTTTGCATTATCATTGACTTTGCTTAGCATAATCTCACAGGTTTTGCATTATCATTCACTCTAGTTATCTTATTCTCATAGCTTCTACATTGTCATTCACTCAGGATGTCTTATTCTCATATCTTTTGCATTATCAGTCTCTAAAGTTTCTAATCCTAGAAGACTTTTTTTTCATCATTTTCATATGTTTTTGCTTCATCAATCGACAAATATTTATGCCTATCAATGAGTTCATCATAGACAATATATGTGATCTTTGTTAAATTCTTACTGTTTTTCATTCGTAGCTTTCTGTTGTTCAAACATGAGTGTGGTTTTCACTTTGCTGTGCATGAGAATGTTAATGTTGTAAATGCTTAAGAGATATGAGATGTTCTTAAACTCTAACTCCCTTGCATAGTTTGTAATTTTGTGCTTCTTACTCCTCTACTTCCTTATGTCGCTCACTCCACAATAGATAACACAAGATAACAAACTCCTGTTACAAAAGATAATCTCAATTGAAATGCAAGAAACTAAAAAGATAACACATACACAAACTAAATAATCTTTTGTTCAAGCATCACTCTCTTCATACATATAAGGATAATTGTTAAAGCATTTGTGTTTCATAGTTTACCATTTATCTTTCCTAGGTTCTTCATTATCATTTACTCTGGTTATCGTATTCTCATATGTTCTGCATCACAAACTAATTATTCTTCTATTCAACCATCACTCTCTTCATACATATAAAGATAACTATTAAAGCATTTGTGTTTCATAGTTTACCATTTATCTTTCCTAGGTTCTGCATTATCATTTACTTTGGTTATTATATTCTCATATGTTATGCATCACAAAATAATTATTCTTCTGTTCAAGCATCACTCTCTTCATACATATAAAGATAACTGTTAAAGCATTTGTGTTTCATAGTTAAAAACTTATCTTTCCTAGGTTCTGCATTATCATTTACTCTGGTTATCATATTCTCATATGCTCTACATCACAAACTAATTATTCTTTTGTTCAAGTATCACAACACTCTCTTCATACATATATAGATAATTGTTCAATCATTTTTATTTCATAGTTTACCATTTATGTTTCATAGGTTATGCATTATCATTGAATCTGCTTATCATATTCTCATATGTTCTACATTACAAAGTGATTGTTTTTCTATTCAAGCATCACTAATTTGATTCTAATTATTTTGTGTAGATGGCCAAGGGCAATGTAATGGTGTCTCGTACTAGGAACAAAAAAAAGAAAAGAGCCACAACAAGGTTTCCTGCCGAGAAACGAGGATGCAGATTCCCCCCTGAAATAGATCATGTTGCACAAGTAGATGAGGTTTCTACTCCTCAAATACCACAGATTGAGGTTACTACACCTCAAATACCACAGAAGGTAAAAAAAATACAGAAGTTGTGATCTGAGGATGACATGAAAAGGGCACTCTATGACGTTGAAGAGAGTGACATGTCGATAAGGGGGGCTTCCAAAAAGTGGTCAATCCCAACAGCCACACTGTCCAAATGGCTAGGGGGTCTAACAACAACTTCCAAGAAAGGTCCACCAACAGTCCTCATAGATGAGGAAGAAAATCACATTGTGGAATGGTGCGAGCAAATGGCTGATATTGGTCATGATCTTGAGATAGTCAATCTTAAGTCTAAGGTTGCTCAAATATGTCAAAATAGGCCAAACCCTTTCACCAATGGCTTCCTAGGGAAGTCCTAGTGGACAGGCTTCAAGCACAGACATCCTCAACTCGCATTACGAACTTTTGAAGGCCTAGACAAAGATAGGGCATTCAATCTTAGACCTAATGTTGTAGATGCATTCTACAAAACACTATCTGTAGCATACAAAGCCATGCTATATGGTCCTAATCGCATATGGAATTGCGATGAAACTAGAATCCAAGCAGGCAAAAATGGGTCCATGAAGGTGCTCGCAAGAAAAGGTAGCAGGAATGTCTCTTACATTATCCCAAAGAGTCGTGAATGGATAACCATTCTATGTTGTGTCAATGTTGTCGGGCAGAGCATTCCAGGATTTTACTTGTTCAAGGGGAGTGTGAACATAGATAATTACATCATAGATTGTGAACCAAGTGCTTGCATAGTAGCCCAGCCACATGCATGGATGACCAAAGAATTGTTCATAGATTGGTTGACCCATTTCAAAACCTCGATTCTAGGTGGTGTCTCACCCACGAACAGGGTCTTGCTGAACTTTGACTGCTATGGAAGCCATGTAGCACTTGAAACCATCCAAGAAGCAAGAGATATCGGTATAGATTTGTTAACATTGCCATCACACACATCACATAAGCTACAGCCGTTGGATGTGAGTGTGTTTGCACCTTTCAAAGCTTACTTCAAATCGGAACGTGCAGAATTTTTGTCAAGGTTTCCAAACATTGAAGTCAGGAGGAGAGAACTTGCAATGTTAGGTAGCAAAGCAATGAAAAGAACTTTGATAGTTGACAACATCAAGGCTGGGTTTAAAAGGACCGGTATATGGCCACTAAATCTCGATGCACTTGTCAATGACATGCATCCGAGTGAGATAGTTGTGGTCAGTGAGGATGCTGATGCAGTTGAAAACATTCTCAGCCTTTCTAGACTTGGTGTGTCAAGTGATGATGTCACAGTATTGCATTCCACTCTTCCAGATGGACACATGCAGTCTGCAATAGAAACACAACACTCACCTCATACATGTCTTGTTGAATTAGTTACACAAGTGGTGGTTAATGAACACACCCCTCCCATGGTGGACAGGGTCATTGATCAATTCAGCGAAAGTTTAGATCTTCCATCAAAATGAAGCCAACCATCCTGGTTGGTTGAGGGAGCAATGAACTTTTACATTGATTTGGAAGTCCGAGAACAATAGGATACCTATACTTTTCCATCACCACCACCACAAATTGACCTTTCTCAAGTTATCCATTACTATGCTCCTTCTTGCAATTCAAATTTACAAGCCAATGAAGATGTACCACAGGGCTCATAGGTAGTCGAGGAGGTCATTGGCACACAATCAGATGGGACACAAGAAACACAAACAATTTCACACATCAGCAAGTTCCTCAAGTTGCCTATGCACACTGTCTGTCAAATGAAATCCAAAGCAGGTGCAATTCAGATCAGTAGACAGTCTCAATTGTTGACAACAAATGACTACATGAGGCTGTTAATGGAGCAAGAGCAAAGGAAGAAAGAGGTGGAGGAGATAAAAGCAAGAAAGAGACAATAGAATGCAGAGAAAAGGGAAGCGAGAATTGTGGCAGTGGAGTTGAAGGAGAATGCTAGAATTAATAAGGACATACTACGAAAAGAAAAAGAGCAGCAAAAATTACAACAAAAAAAGAATAGAGATGTGAAAAAGGAGCAAGAGAGGCTTCAAAAGGAAAAAGAGATTGAGGAGGCACAGAGGGCTTTACAGAGAGAGAGGCGGTTAAGGAACACTTCTAATTTGTTGTCTCAAAGTAATGGAGTCTTCCGTGATATTCTCAACATTAATATCCCTCAGTTCTCCACAGCAATGAATTATTCCAGCCTCTCCCAATCTAACTTCAGCGGTAGTCAATATCCATATCAATTTGGCACTTGGGATGTACAAATGTCTTCACCACCGCCCCCAACACATGTCACTTGCACCCAATTTAGCACTCCAACTCCCACTCATGTATTCAGCAATCCCCGTTGACTAGAAGGGGACGAGAACATAGAAATTGGCACCCCAACCAGCCAAGATCCTTTTCACAACAGTAGGAGCTAGATTACAAATGCTAGTTTCATAGACTTTACAAGTATTGATATTTACAAATGCACCGAAGTTGTGGACAGTTGTAATTTTTTGATAAGTACAAATTGACCGTTATTATTTTATTTTGTGAAGTAATCTGATCAAATTCGAAAAAGTGTTGTATGTAATTTGCAATTTGTGTTATTGTTTTGATTTGCAATGTATGCTTCTTCGTTGACATTTTTAAATATATGAGAATTACAGATGCATCGTTTTTGTTTTGATTTGCAATTTATTATGATCATATTGCAATGTGTGTTCTATGTAATTTGCAATGTGTCACTATTTTCATTTCAAATGTTTGCTTCTTCATTGACATTTTGTCATTTTCTATTCCTTTTTCCAAATATTTTGCCACATGGAAGGTCCAACTTTGTCCACGCCTAGAAAAAAATGGAAAAAAGACCCGTCGACTGATATAGATGCACCTTGGGTGCCACTACCTGTGTGGTTCGACGTTCAAAGGTGATAGCCTTGCCACGTCAACTCCTCCTAGTCTACCACCCTAACAATCCACTACTGAGCATTTATCACTCGCTGCCACTTCCTATTCCTATCGACTGTCCAAATTAAATGTTGTCACCTCTCCTAAGCTCCACGCCACCTCGCAATTTTATTCCGACCAACCTATACATATACATATCCATATACATAGACATATATGCATATGTATATGCATACATATACATATACATATGTATATATATACATATCCATATACATAGAAATATATGCATATACATATCTATATACATATGTATATGCATATACATATCTATATACATATGCATATACATATGTGTATGTATATGCATATGCATATACATATCTATATACATATACATATCTACATACACATACATATACATATACGTATGTATATACATATCTATATACATATACATATGTATATGTATGTATATGTATACACATATACATACATATTTTCTAAGCCAACCTGCATTGAATGCTCCCCAGTGCCTCGCTCTTCTCGTCATGTTTTCAGCCTTCCATTTTAGCAAGTAAACATTCCATCTTCACTTGCTCGCCGGTACCTGCCCGTTTCATCGTCTGCAACCTTCGTCGTCTCACCACAACCTGCAATGCTCAGAGACCATATCATGCTTGGGTAGAAGCCGATACGGAGATGGGTAGACGCTAGTTGCCGAACGTCACTAGCAGCTCCACTTTCACCATGCAAGCAACGAACGGGTTCTTCACCGCCATGAACGGGTTCCATATACATATACATATGCATATGTATATAGATATGTATATGTATATGCATACATATACATATATATATACATGTATATGTATGCATATGTATACACATACATATACATACCAATATACATACACATATACATATACATACCAATATACATAGACATAAACATACACATATACATATACATATACATACCAATATACATACACATACACATACACATATACATATTCATATACAATTAAGTCGTGCAACTATTCTATCTTTTTCAGGTGCCATTGATGAATTTGGGGGTGTTAAATTTTTCATAGGTGATGGCAACCTATGCTGCATGGGTCCACAACTCCATTCGAATTGTGAAGTGTTGCATAGGTAACCATGACAAGCCTTCACAAAACCAAATTCGCTAAGTCATTCAAATACAAAGCTATGGTAATCTATGTGAAGTGCTACATAGGCCACACATGTATATACATAAAACATAGACTTACAAATATACATATGTTTATGCTTCATCAATTCAGTCAACTAAGCAATCGAGACACGTTTTAGGGAGACTTGATTTTGTGAACACTCGTTTGATGGCAACCTATGCTGCACGGGTCCACAACTCCATTCAAATTATGAAGTGTTGCATAGGGAACCATGACAAGCCTTCACAAAACCAAGTCCCCTAAGTCATTCAAATACAAAGCTATGGTAATCTATGTGAAGTGCTACATAGGCCACACATGTATATACATAAAACATAGACATACAAATATACATATAGGTTATGCTTCATCAATTCAATCAACTAAGCAATAGAAACATGTTTTAGGGAGACTTGATTTTATGAACGCTCATTTGATGGCAACCTATGTTGCACGGGTCCACAACTCCATTCGAATTGTGAAGTGTTGCATAGGGAACCATGACAAGCCTTCACAAAACCAAGTCCCCTAAGTCATTCAAATACAAAGCTATGGTAATCTATGTGAAGTACTACATAGGCAAGCATGAAAGGCCTTGGGAAAACCAGGTCCCCTAAAAACATGTTGTAAGAAAGCTTTAGTGCTCAATATTGATCTATGGTAATACATGTGAATACTTGAAGGTTTTCATGGCTATTTGAATTGGGAATTATTTGAATCTGATTGATGGTTGTTTAGTGTGGTGAAATAAATTTTTGTCCTCTTTTGAATTTGAGTTCTATTTCGTATGAATTGGAGATTTGATTGATTTCAGCCTTAATTCTTGACTTGATTGGTTTGGTGGATTGTTTTAAATTGTTTCCATGTTTTTGTTTTGAATAATGGTGGCCTTACAGGAGTGTTAAATGGATGTCGGTGGGATATTTGCATTTGGCTCCAATACGTGTGCACCCTACTTGGCAAGATGGGACAGATTAAAGCTGATACGTGTTGTATATCTCATGGTAGACAGGACAGGCAAATGCATTTGCATGTTGGTTTGGTTATGCTACGATGGGAAACATTCTTGTAATGGGGTCGCTAATCGGTCAAAGATGGGTCGGATGGGTTTCAAAGTTGTTGACTTGGCACCTTGTTTAAATTAATGCTAACTTGTGTGTATTTTATATCTGATTTATGTTTGATGTGATCAAGCCTATCTATGGATGAATTTTTTTTGATGTTGTGGAGGACCGGCGTATAGGTGCACATCATATAAAGTTGAAGACGCCCCCAAATTAATCAATGGCACATACAAAAGATACAATTGTTGCAGGTCTGAATTTATGAAGCATACACATAGACATATACATACACATACACATACACATAGACATAAGTGAATTAAACACGACTATAGAGAAGTATAGGAAGGGGCAGCGAGTGATAAATGTGATGCAGTGGATTGTTAGGGTGGCTGACTAAGATAAGTAGACATGGCAAGGTTTTCCACTTAAGACCTCTTCACACATCTATACACACACACATTTACAGATAGACATACATATTCACACATACACATTTACATATAGACATAAATATAGACATACACATACACATATACATACACATACACATAAACATACACATACACATACACATACACATACACATATACATATAGATTTACATAGATTTACATACACATACACGTACACGTAGACATAGACATAGACATAGACATATAGAAACACATACACATACACATACACACACAGACATTTCCATCATTGTGAAGATAAAACGAGAAGTTGCTAGAATGAAAGGCTGTAAATTTGACAAGTGTGTGAGGCATTATGAGCATTGGATGCAGGTTGGCTCGAAAAATATGCAGTATGTCATGAAAGTAGTATATGTATATGTATATGTATATACACATATACATATACATAAATATATAGACATATTCATATACATATACATAAACATAAACATATGTATATGTATATGAGTATGTCTATACATATGCATATATATATAAGTAAGATGCAAAGACCTTAAGCATATAAAAGTTGGATGCACTTCATCATGTTTGGCTGCCAGCGTGTAATTGTTTTGTTTCAAAATAATTACAATTATGTGTGCATTTAATATCTCATATACATATACATATGTCTATGTATATGTGTATGTATATGTCTATCTATATGTCTATGTATATTTCTATATCTATGTATATGTCTATGTCTATGTATTTGTCTATGTCTATGTTGATGAAGCAGAACCTAAAAAAAATAGAACACCCCCATATATTTCCAAGACACAAAATTAAGGCACAATAATTGGATGACTAATATGATGGAAAATAACCTATGCAAAATATAACACCCCCAAAATAACCAATGGCACCTAAGAAAAGATAGAAACATTTGCATTACAGATTTATTGAAGTATATGGGTTTTTTTTTTAAATGTTATTGGTCCATGTGGCCTGCCATGTGGACTATGTGATTTTGGGTGCGTACGTATCAGCTCCTCTCCCCTAATATGTAAGTGGGGGCCCTAATGTGCGATGGGACATGCACTCGTTGGGGCCCACACCTATATGCCGGTCCTCCACAACATAAGCTTAATTTCATCCATAGATAGGCTTGATCACATCAAACATAAATCAGATATAAAATTGATGGAGCATAACCCAGAATAAATAACACCAACATATTTATCTATGGCACATAAACAACATCAATTTATTAAGTGACTGAAAAGATGAAGCAAAACCTAAAAAAAGATTAACCCACATTTTTTTTTTTGTTAATGAAATAGAGAACACAACCTAACTCAATGATAATAACCTATGATAATACGATAAGCAGAGTCAATGATAATGCAGAACCTATGAGAATACGAAAATCAAAATCAATGATAATGCAAAACCTATGAGAAAACAATAAGGAGAGTGAATGATAATGCATAACCTATGAGATTACGATAAGCAGAGTGAATGATAATGCAAAACATATTGAAAAGAGATATGATGTAATATAAGCTAGACAATTATTTGAGTTTTGCTTCCCCTTTGACATCAAATAGTTTCTTATTTTTTGTAGTTAGGATATTCTTTTCACTATGTACCTGAGCTAGAGGATTAGTTGGTTGATTGTGATAATGAATTTTAGGTGAGAATAAGAGATTGGATGAGACTATCATTAAGACATGTTATAATTTTGAATCTAAATTGGGATACCCAAGGCATGAATAAGGATGAGTCTGATTCAATGGATAAAATATTCTTCGATCATGTATAAATGATGTTCATTCTTGCTATCAATTTGAATAATAAGAATGTTAAACAAACATAGATGGGAGAACAATAGTTCCACTAAAGAGGAAAAATGGAATGGATACTAAAAGGACAACGTAGAAATAATATTATAAGGAAAAAACTATAGATAGGATCCTCTTCATAGCTTTTATTTCTATCACATATGAGAATTGAGACCTATATGCTATGGGATCATATCCTTCTTTAATGAATCTCTAGTGGCCCTTATGGTTTATTGGGGCTTTGTGGTCCTATGTATGTCTAGTTGGTGTAGACATCATCTCTTTTTTTCCCCAATTTACTTCCTATGGAGAATAGTTACTAGGCTTTAGTAAGATAGTTGTCTAGATGTATTGAGACACCAATATTTTTGGTTTTCAAGTGCTTCTCTCCTCTATTTGTTTTTGTTTGGGAGGTGGGGGATCAATTTTGAACTCCCATTTAACATTCTTTCACAAAAAATATGTATACTTTTCTTTTATCTCCTATCTTTATGTGAACTCAAATATTAATATTTTTATGCAGCTTGTATTGATTACTTTTAAGTTGTTATCACTTACTCTTGCTTCTTTCAATTATAACAGGTCTACTTAGCTTAGCTATGTTGAGTGCATTTTGGCTATGATTTCGGCATCATAGGATGTTAATATTATAGGCTTTTTATTGTTTCTCTCCTCTATTTGTTTTTGTTTGGGAGGTGGTTGATCAATGATAACAAAAATTTATGAGCTACATTAATTAAGCAATGCCTATTGTAAAACCATAAATCAAAATACAATCATTTGACTATAAATGATAATAGTATCTGAAAATCAAAATCCATTACAAATGAGCTAAAAGTTCAACTTAGCAATTACAGTCCAGGGTTTGTATGCACCTTTATTTGTTGTTTTTAGATGATTTTTTTCCTATTGAATATTCTTATTAGCAATTTGGATCTACTCATTATGTCCTGCCACATGATGACACTAATGACTGATGAGTTGTTGATGGTAAATTCTTATCAAATTCTTTAAAAACTTGTATAGCAATATGTTCTACGAATAAGTGAAACTATTTTAAAAATCAAATCTGAAAAAGCACAACATTGCAATGTTGATATAACAACAGTTTTGTAATGCTTATCCCATTATATGAGCATAAGAAAGTATCAATATAGATTCATCAATGAAGACCAAAACATGTATGATGAAGAAACTGACAAGCCTACATGAGCTCGAACATCCAATTTAAATGAGGAACTTGGGCAAGTTGACACTATACTTTTATGATAAAACTGGTACATTGACTTGCAATTCAATGGAGTTCTTGAAGTGTTCCATTGCAGGTATTGCATATGGTGGAGGTTTGACAGAGGTGGAAATAGCAATGACATACACATACACATACACATACACATACACATACACATAAACATTCACATAGACATAGACATAGACATAGTCACATAGACATAGACATAGACATAGACATGTACATACACATTCTCACATAGACATAGACATGGACATACACATTCACATAGACATAGACATAGACATAGACATAGACATAGTCACATACACATACACATACACATACACATACACATACACATAGTCGCATAGACATAGACATAGATATAGACATAGTCATAGTCATAGTCATAGTTATAGACATAGTTATAGACATACACATACACATACACATACACATACACATACACATACACATACACATACACATACACATACACATACACATACACATACACATACAGAAGATGACAGCTCACTCTTCAAGAAGTGCAACTCCCAAAGAAAAGCTCACTCCAAAAAGAGAAATGCAACTCCTAAGGAAAAGCTCAAAAAACACCGATTTATGATTACACAACCCAAAAATTTTGAAAAACTTGGAAAATTACACAAAAATCACCGATTTATGATTAATCGCTATTTTTTCTTGAGCAATGCTACTATAGTTTCCACAATTTTTCAAGAACTATATGCTCCCAAGCATTCTGAGTTCAAGAAATATTCAATGATAATGCAAAACGTATGAGAATACGAGAAGCAGAGTGAATGATAATGTAGAACCTATGAGAAAATGATAAGCAGAGTGAATGATAATGCAGAACCTGTGAGATTATGGTAAGCAGAGTCAATGGTAATGCAAAACGTATGAGAATATGAGAAGCAGAGTGAATGACAATGCAGAACCTATGAGAAAATGATAAGCAGAGTTAATGATAATGTAGAACCTGTGAGATTATGCTAAGCAGAGTCAATGATAATGCAGAATGTATGAGAATACGAGAAGCAGAGTGAATGATAATGCAGAACTTGTGAGATTATGGTAAGCAGAGTCAATGATAATGCAGAACTTGTGAGATTATGGTAAACAGAGTCAATGATAATGTAGAATGTATGAGAAAATGAGAAGCAGAGTGAATGATAATGTAGAACCTATGAGAAAATGATAAGCAAAGTGAATGATAATGTAGAACCCGTGAGATTATGGTAAGCAGATTCAATGGTAATGCAAAACGCATGAGAATACGAGAAGCAGAGTGAATGACAATGCAGAACCTATGAGAAAATGATAAGCAGAGTGAATGATAATGCAGAACCTATGAGATTATGGTAAGTAGAGTCAATGATAATGCAGAACGTATGAGAATACGAGAAGCAGAGTGAATGAAAATGCAAAACCTATGAGAAAACGATAAAGAGAGTGAATGATAATGAAGAACCTATGAGATTATGCTAAGCAGAGTCAATAATAATGAAGAACATATGAGAATACAAGAAGCAGAGTGAATGATAATGCAGAACCTATGAGAAAATGATAAGCAGAGTGAATGATAATGCAGAACCTGTGAGATTAAGGTAAGCAGAGTCAATGATAATGCAGAACGTATGAGAATACGAGAAGCAGAGTGAATGATAATGCAGAACCTATGAGAAAACGATAAGCAGAGTGAATGATAATGCAGAACCTGTGAGATTATGCTAAGCAGAGTTAATGATAATGCAGAACCTATGAGAATACGATATGCAAAGTCAATGTCAATGCAAATCCTATGAGAATAGGATAACCCTAAACTATGACTATAAAATTTGCAAAATAAACCCTACTGAAACATAAATGCTAAACTATGCATGTTATATTCTCAAAATAAACCCTACTGAAAGAGAAATGAGGTAAATATGAGCGTAATATTTGCAATATAAACCCTACAGAGCAAAACCCATATAAACAACGAACATTATTACATGCTGAAAGAAGAAAACAACCAACTGCATTAATATATTTAATATAAATAGAGTGATGCTTGAACAGAAGATTAATTTCCAAAGATTTAGTGTGTTTATGAACACAAATAGTGCAGTGTTCATAAACACTAAACTTCAACAAAATAAACAAAATCTGCAACACCAAAAAAGCAATAAAACAAAGCGAAATTGCAAACCAAACACAAATAGAAGAATAATGGATAGCCTTAGTGAGCAAGCTCACCTGGGTCGAACACGCGATGAACCCGTTCGTTGCTTGCAGTGACCTTCATGGTGGTGAGGAACCCATTCGTTGCTTGCATGGCGAAAGTGGAGCTGTTGGCGATGTTCGGTAATTGGCATCTACCCATCTCCGTATCGGCTTCTACCCAAACACAATATGGTCTCCGAGCATTGCAGGTTGTGGTGAGACAGTGAAGGTTGCAGACGACAAAATGAGCAGGTACCAGCGAGCAAGTGAAGAAGGAATTTTTACTCGAAAAAATGAAAGGCTGAAAACATGGCAAGAAGAGCGAGGCACTGGGAGCATTCAATGCAACTCGTTTCAGAATAAATGCGGGGTGGCATGGAGCTTAGGAGAGGGGACAGAATTTAATTTGGATAGTATGTAGGAATAGGAAGTGGCGGCAAGTGATAAATGCTTAGTAGTGGATTGTTAGGGTGGCAGACTGGGAGGAGTTGACGTGGCAAGGCTGTCACCTTCAGACGCCAAGCCACACAGGTAGTGGCACCCGAGGTGCGTTTGTATCAGTCGACGGGTCTTTTTTCTATTTTTTTCCATGCGTGGACAAAGTTGGACCTTCCACGTGGATATTTTTTTTTAAAAGATTTAAAATAATAATTTATTGTTAAATTGACGTTTTTCTCTAATGGGTTTTTGTTTTAAAATGCTATTGGTCCACGTGGCCTGCCAATTAGACCGTGTGGTTTAGGGTGCTTATGTATCGGCTCCTCTCCCCTAGTATAACTAGTAAAACCACAAGCATTTTTATTTTTCTAATTCATTTAAGAAACAAGCAAGTTCGATACTAGGATATGGTAGAGAGTTCATTCATTCCATCTATTTCAATGGTCCTTAAGTTACTTGGCCAAGTAAAATGTCATGCACAACAAATAAAAGCAGTTTTGGAAAAAGAAAAACTACACTCTCTAATAACCCATATTCGACACCTGTCCCTTAAGGTAACTTTCCAAACACATGACATGCACATTCATTTATCAAGCATGCATGGTTCCATTCAAATAAATATAATCTTTCACAAACAATTCAACGGAAATCTTGATGGTTTAAATGCAGTATTTTAAATATTTTAAAATATAAACATCATTAAATTAATATTTAATTCGAATAATTAAAACAACAAAAAGAAGGTGCATCTCAAGTATGTAAATCAAGTACATATTTAAATAGGCATAAATGAGCACACTTTCTTTCAGTTTATTTACTCATTTAATTTATTTTCACTTTGAAATAATCTTGTTCTAATTCACTTTTGTTTCCAAATAATTCATATTTTAATTTACTTTAGTTATTTTCTGTTTTTCACATTTTCCCAAAATAAAATAATTACTTTATTAAAAACACGTTTAATAACTTATTTTCATTTTTGTTTCGTAATAATTTGAGTTTTATTCACGAAAATCATTGATTTTAACTTCTATTTTGCAAACACGTTTAATATTCAAAAAGTATTTTTAATATAATCTTTTATGTTTCATTCTTTGGAGAATTAAATCTATCTGTCTATTTTGGATTTTCTAAAGTTCTTCTAAATCAGAATGAAATAAATGTTTTTCTAT
Source organism: Sequoiadendron giganteum (assembly GCA_007115665.2). Classification (NCBI taxonomy): domain Eukaryota; kingdom Viridiplantae; phylum Streptophyta; class Pinopsida; order Cupressales; family Cupressaceae; genus Sequoiadendron; species Sequoiadendron giganteum. Next base: position 300,754,433 of record CM021109.1, read on the forward strand.
TTTGAATCTTTTCCAAATCAGAAAAATAAAATAGTTGTCTTGAATGTTTTCTATTCAAATTTATCCTACAATTTTTTGTTTCTAATTTTAATGGTATTCTGGTAAAATCACAGTTTGATTGTTTGAAATTTCATCAGAATTCAATGGAAACACTGATACTTTTAATAGATTTACAAATAAAACTAAAGTTTATTCTTTTCCTAAATTAATAAAAACAGAGATTATCATTCCAATTCAAAACTAAATACAAGAATTAGAAAAGAATTTTAACACATTATTAAATTTGTGAATTGGTTTTCAATTTCTACCTGGCAATTTCCTGAATCTGGAAATGGTTATTCATTTGCTTCCTCTATCAATTTTTTGTAGCTGCTCTAATTGTTCTTCTAGTTGCATTTATCCTGTCTTTCTATTTCTACCCTGTTGTTCTACTTCCTTATCTTATGCATAGTAGGGAGAAACAAATTATATTTTTATTTGTTTGCCTATTGAATAGACCATACGGCCCTCCCTTCTATCTTTTCCCCTGCTACCCCCTAAGTCTTCTCTCCACCTGTCTTCCTCCTACTATCTCCTCCTTGCTCTTTGCTTTACCTCCTCTTCCCAAGCGCGTGTCTCTTTCCTTTTGCGTGTGGTGAGAAGGGGGATTCAATCTGCAATGGGGATTATCATTTGATTATCCCTACGCACCTTCTCCTTCCAAGCGTGTGCCTTCCTATCATGCCTCTTTCTCCATTCTTATATGGTGCGCTTCAAGGGATGTAGGTAATCATTTTCTAAGTCTCCCCTACAAGTTGCACCAGGAACAGTCTTTCTTGGTTGTGCCTAGCCTTCCCTTCTAAAACAGCAAATAAAACAATCAAAACTCTCTTCCCAACTAGTTGGCTCTCCAGAAATAAGATGAATCCAGGTGAATCCCTCCAAAAAAATCAACAATACTCAATGTATTTTCCTATTCAATGCTCAAAACGGATTTTTCACTCCTCTTTTAATTTTGAATTTCTCTCTGACTCCCCTTTTTCCTCATGCATTGGTGATGGAGTTATTCCCAAAGCAAGATCCACAATTTCAGTTTGATCTCCAGTTCAAATTATCAAACTCCAAGTTTTAAATTTTGATTGCCTTCCATTGATTGAAGATATTTTCTTCTACTTGTAAACTGTTGATTTGAATTCAGTTTCCAATTTGAACGTAATTTTTTTTTCCAATTTTATTTCACTAACTTAGTTTTAGATATTTGTTTATTTCTTCAACAAATCTTTCCAATATTAATAATACTATTTTACATTTTAATAGTTTTTCACAATTAAAACTCTATTCTATTAATTTGAAATAAAAGCATCATTAATTTTAAGTAATAATAAAATATTGACATAAGGAATTTAAATATTTAAATAAGATCAATTTTCTCACAAAATAATCAAATCGTCATTTAAAGCAACATACTCTTTTCGCATATATTTGAGAAATCAATTTAACTTATTTTACATTTGCAAGCATAATCATCACAAAATACATTAAAATAATAACTAAGTGTGTGTTTGAAATTCCATCATCCTCATAAACGTCTAATGGCTAAACGACTCTACCTGATCAATGGTCTCTCCTTCATTCACGTTCACCTGTTCCTACATTCACTTGCACTCGAATTTTCATCAGCAATGACAAACCCTAAATTTAATAAAAATGCATTTCAAATCATTTCATTTGCATTTCAATTTCAATTTCAATTTCACTTCAATTTCAATTTCAATTCAATTTAAATAATCATTTAACATAATAATTAACAATCTCATGATTAATAATTTCATTTAAATAATCGAGCACATTTGAAGAACACTATACTATTGCATTTCCCTAAGTATATCTTGTTATTATTAAAATAATATCTTAGTGGCTTCCTAGTATTTGGGTTCATATCTCTACTCATTATTTCAAAGTCAAAGCTAGGGGAATATGATTTAGCATCTTGATTTTCACAAACTTTGAGCTTTGTGGAAAGCAATTTTCTTGGTTACAAAAATCTTATATTAAAACATAATCAAGACATTCATGTGGTAAAAAAAAATTCACATTAAATGAAATTTTAAGAATTAAACCACAAATTAGGTGTACCATTGGTCATATTTTTTGAAACATTATAGTTTTCAACAACAAAGGCAAAAAAGAGTAAATGCATGCTTAAAGTTGTTTTTATTAAAAAAAATTAGGTATATCACACATTGAAACATCACACCAAAGTTCCTTCATCAAAAAAAAATTGGTCTCTTAGGTTTAATTACTCAAAGGAAAATGCATGTCTCTCAACACCTTTCTCTTGTCACAAGTTCCTCTTAGGTCTAAACATTAGGATCAAACACCAACCAACACATTGACATAAAACATCAAAATATTTAATATCTCATCTCACCAACAACTTTAAATTTTAGACAAACAAATCTCCTAGACTAAGTTTTCATCAAATATCATCTAACTTAGCTACATGTTTGGAAACACATCCCTTTTCATACATCTAGTTGGATTAACACACATCCTTTTGGACACACTTATCCTAAAGTCACAAGTCTACTTCTAGGATTTTCAAGTTCATTAACATCCTCATCAAACATACATCAAAACTTAAGTCTAGTTTGGTCCAAAATTGAGAGTGCCTTATCATTCACATCACTCATCCATTCATCATTCATATCATCATTGGTCCTAAATCCCTTAGAGGTTTAATTTTTAAAAAAATTGAATCAACCCAAGAATTTCAACAATATAAATCAGATCATACTACACCAAAGGTTTACACAAGTTTTATGGTGACAACAAGATCAAAACACAAGAGAGACATGGAGAAAAACCTAAATCTATCTACCATGAGTGACCCAAACCAACAAAAACTTGTAATGAAAAAATTAAATCCTAGAGGTTTCATAACTCCACCATAAAATCTACCACAACCACCTCAAACTTTCCAAGAAATGAGGGTTCAAATAGAAGATGTCACCAATAATCCCATGGAACTTACCGCAAATGAAATACTTGAGATGCAACAAGATCCTAAGGTCCATTGTCTTGTCAACACCATGATGAAGTTAAATACCACCCAGTACATGTTAGCATTAGCAAAAGAAGGAGCCAAATTACTTTCCACATTTGATTTGGACACACTTAGGGAGAAACCCTTGTTAAAAATTGTATCCATAGGGAACCCTTCTCAAAACATGGTTCAATCATCTCAAAATATCATTCAATCCATGCCACAAATATATTAATTACATGTGCCAAGCCAACCTACAATTTCTAGAGTGGAGTCATCTAGCCTTGAAACTCAACTTGGTTATACTCAAATTCTAGGGAACAACATAAACTTAGGTATTCAAAACACAAGCATCCCCATTCATCAACACCCTCAACATCCAAACATGTCAATTAAATCCCATCCCCACAACACAAACATTGCACCAAAATTTCATACACAACCATATCCTCCACTCCCATCAAATACCCAAAATGTTCAAATCAATGTGCCTAATGTTCAACATAACCAAGTGAGTCAAAATCCCTAAGTCAATCTTCAAGGAAAAATGAATCAAAATCAAGGAACCAAAAATTTCAAGGTCAATCATCACAACACCATTAAATAGATCCCCAAAATCAAATGGTCCAACATCAAGTAAATCTATTTACCCCAAATTAAATCAATCAAGGTAATCCTCAAAATCAATTAGTCCTAAATCGAGGTTTTCCACAAACATCTCAACACCAAGTGGATCATATAAAGGTTCTGAACCTTTTTCTCAACATCAAGGAATCCCACAAACAATGGAAAATCAAATGGGTCCTCAAACTTATATCCCTCTACCACAATCCCAAATCTTACAAAAACTTATAGCATAAAAAAATTAGACAAGTTTCACAACAAGGTCAATGTGTGTCAAATAAAGTGTCTAACAACCAAATTTTGGTGTCACATCAATACTAAAATCAACACAATCCTCCATCACAATCCACTCACAACGTGATTCCACAAAATCCACCACATATTTCACAAAATTAGAACATCCCATCAAGCTAATACATTCAATCAAACCAATAAGTCCCAAATCAAAACACCATCCCATCACCTCAAGGACAAAACACTATTGCTCACCAAAATGATATTGCATATCAACAAGATCAACAAACCCAATTACAAGCACAACAAGCCCAACAATAATTACAAGCACAACAACAATATGCCCAACAACAACAAGGCTTGCACTACAACCAATGACAGCAATATGCAAATTCACAATAAAATGTCCTTAACCAAAATTCACATGGAGCATACAACACACCACCACCCTTATCACCATTAAATCCACAATATCAAAACAATCCACCATACACACCATACAATACATTCAACACAAACACACTACCTTACCAAAATCCCACATACAATTCATCTACCATTCCTTATATAACATGTATGCTCCACCACCAAAAAATCCTCAAGAGGACCCTTCTTCAAAAATCAAAACACTTACACAACAGATTCAAGATATCTAAGCTAGGAAAACAAAGAAATCGTATGTCATACAATACTTTTCTATATCATTTTGATCATAACATTACAATGATACCATTCTTGCCAAGATTTGAGATCCCCAAATTTGAAAAATAGAAAGGGTGTGCAAATCTAGAAGATCGTATTAAGGAATTTTATGTGGCATGTATGGAAGTGGCATATAATGACCCCTATTTGATGCATATTTTTCCACGTATTTTGGGAAGCCAAGCCATAGAATGGTTCTTGCATCTACCTCTAGGAATCCTAACTTTTCAAGAAATAATAGATCAATTTGTAGCACACTTCTACAATCTTGATATGGACATAAGTTTGGAAGAACTATATACCCTTAAATAGAACAAGGGTGTATCATTTACATTTTTTTTTGTAACGATGGAGGCATAGAGCTAGCAAATGAAAATGGTCAATTCCCAAGAAGCAACAGTTAGAGATCACTATTGCCAATATGGAAATAGACTTATCCTTCCAATTAAAATGCAATGTGTCTCAACATATGAAGAACTCATACTTAGGGGCCTTAACATTGAAAGATTCCTCTTCACACAAGGAGCAACACAAGCATACAAAGATAAGTTTCCATCATCTAGTTCCAATTAAAAACCTCGTATATGGGCCAAAAGCAAGAAAAATACTAATGATGGCATAGTTGATGCGAAAGTGGTATTCAATGCTCCAAAATAGATAAATACATAATAAAACACACAACATCCAAACATGCAGCCACAAAATAATCAGCAAATTATCAGCAATACCAACCCTCAAAGAGGACCACCACCTTGAAATAGTTACCCTCAATGACACAAGTACACACCTTTAGGGGAACCTATTGAAGTGGTTATGAAAAATTGGTACAATCCAATCTCATCCCGCTCCCCGATTATAAGAATGACCAAGAGCCTCAACTCAAACCTCCATGGTATAGAGAGGAGGATCTTTGTGATTTTCACAAAATCAAGGGACACAAAATATCAAGTTGCATGAAATTGAAAAATATTATTCAAGACCTTAATGATAACGGAGACGTAACTCTAGATCAATAATATGGAAATCAAGACCTTAAGAATTATAAGAACCTGATGTTAGACCATAGCAAGGGAAATGATAATGGAAAAGGGAAGGATTACCACAATGTTTAGGTCATTTTTACAACAATGTGGTATCATCTTATATCCGTCATCACAATCAGAGGACCTAGTGCAGAGTGTGTAGTCACCACATGTAGAGGAAAAGTCACCATCCAAGGAGCACCATCACAACCTAGGGCACCCCCATTGAAATCAAATCCCAATTATTATAGCCTCTTGGACCAATTGAAAAATACACTTTCCCAAATCTCTATCTTAGAGTAATTGAAAATATCTCCTGCACATAGGGACATCTTAGAAAAGGATTTTTCCTCATCATCAGTACCTGATATTCTTGATACCAAACAATTCCAAGCTATGGTTGGACACATCACCACCCCTCATCTTGTCACATTTTTTTAGCAAGACCTTCCCACACAACCATCACATAATTGAGCATTACATCTTGAGGTCCTCATCCATAAAAACAAAGGCAAAAGAGTCTTGGTAGATGGAGGAGTTGGTCATAATATTTGTACCCTTCAACTGATCAATAATTTGGTCTATTTCAAATATGTTATTTTTGAAACCTGATAGCATCGGTCAGATGCAAATGATGATTGCATTTATTCATTATCATCATTTAAATCCAATCGCTTAAACCAAGTATAGTATATCGATCTTCATTTAAGAGTATACAAATTATATTTGTTCAAATCAAAATTGCTTAAATATATAAACTCCTTCTTAGAGTCTAATCTTCGGTTGTCACGGTTTGATGAAGGGACGTGTATTTGAGACACGTCCTCTCATGAGACGCGTCTCTCTCATGAAGACGTGTTTCTCATGAGAGGTGTCTCTCATGAGGCACGTCCTCCTTAGTTGCATTTCCTTTGTGATAGGATGTGTCTCCTTGATTGTGACTTACCTCTCTATCCATATTTATAGGAGACCAGATCCTCAAGAAGAGTAATCGAAATCAATAAATAACTCTGCTCTTGAGGATCGAAAATATATAACAGAAATTCAAATTTATTTTTCATATATATTCATTCAGGTTTAGCTTTGATAACATCTTCAGTTTTCTATTTATAATCTAATAGGTTTGATCATAAAAGGGGTAAGAATAATTCTTATGGGAAAGGGTCATTCAAAAGAAAGAGGAATTCTTATGGAAAAGGATCATTCAAGAAGAGGAAAGATATCTCTCAAATACAATGTTTCAAATGTGATCAATATGGACACTATGCAATGAAGTGCCTTGATAGAACAAAACAACAAGCATCCTTTGCCAAAGTTGGAAAAATAAATACAGACTATGACTCTGAGAAATTTGTCTTCTACTCAGCACTATCAAGTCAAGTTTCAAACCAGGACAACAACTGGATAATTGATAGTGGTTCATCTAGGCACATCATAGGATTCAGAGAACACCTAGCTACTATGAAAGAAGAATCTGACAAAGAAGTGACAATTGGGGATGATTCTACACATCCAGTAAGAGGGGTTGGAACTTTCACCATAAATTTAAAAATTGGCCTCTCTATACAACTCACCAGAGTATTGTTTGTACCAAGAATAAAAAGGAACCTAATATCCATTTCTGCTCTTGAAGACAACAATATAGGGTTACCTTTATGGATGGAAAAGTTCAGGCATGGCCAAAGAACTCAAATATAAAGAAAGGACAAACCATAGGAGTAAGACAAGGATATCTCTACAAACTATGCATGGTTTCTAAACAAGCTCTTATTCATGAGACCTCAAACTCAAATGAAATTTGGCATCGAAGATTAGGACATCTTCACTTTCGTGCCCTACTTTTTGTAGAAAGATTAGTAACATGCTTTCCCAAACTAAAACAAATCCATGAATGAGCATGCAAAGGGTGTGCCCTAGGAAAGAATACAAAGGGAACATTCCAAAATAGTTTGAGTAAAACCAAACTGTATTAGAATTAGTACACTCTGACTTATGTGGACCCATGTCTATACCCTCCATGGCGAGATTCTTATATTATGTAATATTTGTAGATGACTTCTCCAAGAAGACCGGGATATATTTTCTTAAGTGTAAAGAGTCAATAGAAATCCTTAAAAGGTTTAAGGAGTTCAAAGCACTTACAGAAAACTTCTCCAGGAAGAAAATCAAAATCCTAAGAATAGATAATGGGAAGGAATACACCTTGGAAATCTTTAAGAAATTTTGTGTAAATGTTGGGATTAAGAGGGAGTTTACTGTAGCCTACAACCCTCAACAAAATGGTGTTGCTAAGAGGAAAAATAGAACAATTGTAGAAGCTGCTAGAGTAATGTTTTTTGACCAAAACATTGAAACCTCATTTTGGCCAAAAAGCCTCTAGGATAGTTGTCTACATCCAAAATAGATGTCCCCACTCACATCTAGATAACAAGACTCTTGAAGAAGCATTTACTGGTATAAAACCTGACATAAGTCACTTAAGGATCTTTGGTTGCCCTGTCTACATTCATATACCTAAAGAAAAGAGATCCAAACTAGAACCTTCTGGAAAGAAAGGGGTATTTGTGGGATATAGTGAAACCATAAAAGCCTACAAAATATACATATCTGGGCAGAAATAAATTGAACTAAGTAGAGATGTCATATTTGAGGAAGACATTGCCTTCAAAAAGGGAAAAGAGTTCAAGTGAGATAGAAATTCAAGATCCTCCTAAAGACTTAGAAGAGGAGCCTGCTCCTGAGATTCAGAGGGAGTATCCTGAAGAAATCATTAGTGAAAACCAAACTACTACAGAAGAGGATCCAAATGACAATAGTAAGAAGATACCTCTTTGGGCTAGGAAGATGATTAAAGAAGCTGAGAATCATACAACACCCAAAGGAACTTTTAGAGAAAGTAAGAGACCCAAAATATTCTCAAGCTATGTTGCCTTAATGAACGAGATCATCAATTCAGAACCTACTAGTATTGCGGAAGCTTTCAAACATCAAGTGTGGAAAGATGTAATGACAGAAGAGTATCAATCCATTTTGAAAAATGATGTATGGGATATAGTACCTAGGCCAAAAGAGAAATTTGTTGTCTCTTCCAAATGGCTCTTCAAAATCAAACATGTTGTTGATGGCAGTATAGAAAAACACAAGGCACATTTTGTGGCCAGAGGTTTCTCACAAAAGGAAGGTATTGATTATGAAGAGACATTTGCACCTGTTGCTCGGTACACCTCTATGAGAGCAATAATAGCTATTGTAGCAGCTAAAGGTTGGAAGATCCATCAAATGGATGTGAAAATTGCCTTCCTGAATGGGACCATTGAAGAAGAAGTCTATCTAGAGCAACCTAAAGGTTTTGTGATACATAAAACTGACTCACATGTATGCAAATTGAAGAAAGCTCTATATGGACTTAAATAGGCTCCCAAGGCCTGGTATGAAAGAATTGACAGCTATCTCTTGGGACTAGGATTCTCCAAGAATGATGCAGATCCAAATCTCTATTTTAAGGTAATTAAAGGTGATATACTAATAATAATTTTATATGTTGATGACCTGTTGATAACAGGAGAAGATCACCTTATTGCTCAAGGTAAAAAGGACTTGACTTCAGAATTTGACATGAAAGACTTGGGCATTTTACATTACTTTCTAGGGTTAGAAGTATGGCAGAAGTCAGATGGTATCACCCTAAATCAAGGAAAGTACACTATTGATATTCTGAAGAGATTTGGGATGTTGGACTGTAGACCCATGTCTACACCTATGGAAACCAACTTACACAAATTGAAAGAAGTAGCAGCAGAATCAAAATTTGCAGATCCTACTCTCTATAGATAGATAATTGGATCATTAATGTACTTGGTTAACACCAGACCTGATATTTGCTATGCAGTGAATGCCCTAAGCTAGTTCATGTGTGAACCAAATAAAATTCACCTTGTTGTGAAATACATATTGAGATACCTTCAAGGTACTATTAGATATGGTCTCAAATACAAAAATGTCCAACTAGACTTACATGGATACTCTGATTCAGATTGGGTTGGAAGTGTAACCAATCGGAAAAGCACATCAGGATGTTGCTTCAGTTTAGGATCAGCTATGATCTCTTGGATCTGTAGGAAACAGTCTTTAGTGGCACAAAGCTCAATAGAAGCTGAATATATTGCAGCCTCTATGGGGGCAAGAGAAGCATTATGGCTCCAAAAATTTCTTGTGGCATTGTTTGGTGAGCCCTTGAATCCTACTATTATCCATTGTGATAATCAGAGTTGCTTTAAGCTTTCAGTAAATCCTATATTCCATGTTAGATCTAAGCATATTGAGATTCATTGCCACTATGTAAGAGACGTGGTAGAAAGGAATGTGATCTAGTTGGAGTATATTAGTACAAATGATCAAATAGTAGACATTCTCGCCAAGCCTCTCTTCAGAGTTAAAGTTGAACACTTCAGGAAGAAACTTGGTACGGTTGAAATGTAATTTGTTATTGAAATTGAGATTCAAATTTTTTATTTTGTACTAATTTATTTAAAAGATGTTTAATGTGTAAACTATTTTGTCATGTGTGTGACTCCATGACTTTATGGGCCCTCTCGCCCCCTGTGTACATTATTGAAAGGTGATGATCTTTCTAATAATGAACACTTGTATTTGACATTGTAAAGTGACAACTCTACAATGATTAGTTGAACTATTGTGATAGATATCATGTGACTTGATATATGTGGATATGTCATGATAGTATCTCTTGGACATTTTTGATAGATATCATGAGACTTGATATCAGTTGAAGATCATTATGATCCTTATGAGATAATCATATTGGATAAATGTATCCATGGATATGCCATGAATTTTATGATAGACATCATGAGACTTGATGTCAGTGCACATACCATAATGAAGATGTGTTATGAAGAATGTCATGTGACTTGACACTTTCAGAAGCATTTCATATCTTATGATATCACGAGTAAGGTGATATCACTATATACTTGATTGGAGTTATCTTCCCTAGCTAAGAGGGAGTGTTGAAACCTGATAGCATCGGTTAGATGCAAATGATGATTGCATTTATTCATTATCATCATTTAAATCCAATCGCTTAAACCAAGCATAGTATTTCGATCTGCATTTAAGAGTATACAAATTATATTTGTTCAGATCAAAATTGCTTAAATATATAAACACCTTCTTAGAGTCTAATCTTTGGTTGTCACAGTTTGATGAAGGGACACATATTTGAGACACGTCCTCTCATGAGATGTGTCTCTCTCATGAAGACGCGTTTCTCATGAGAGGTGTCTCTCATGAGG